>JBAMMX010000004.1:7145812-7725812 GCA_037126225.1 Dillenia turbinata | reverse complement strand
GGGGGCTGCTATGTGCTGTACTGACGTTTGAAGGTTTGAAGTTTTCTTGTTCATTTGGTTATTGCTGTCCTTGAATCAAAGTTTGAAAAACTTTGGTCCACTTTTTCAGATTTTCGGCCACTTACATTGCCTGGTGCAAGGGTAAGCTGACAAGCACGCAACAGAAACATCACCAATGTCTCCTTTGCTTGTCCAGTGAATCCCACAATTGCCATCTTGCATTCTTTGCGTAGTCCTTAATTGTGTGTCTGTGTGTGTGTATGTCTTTCTTCCCCGTAGTTTTCTTCTCTCAATGATTACCAGTAGGCAGCATTATGCATTTACAAAGAAGAAGTTTCATGTCACAACACGAGTTAGCAACATTTAGCGTCTTTCCACCTTCATGTCAAAGGACTAATATTTATAAACCTCCTACTGAAATTGGAAAGAGCAGCATTAGCACATTTGTGTAGCCATATCACTCGTGAACAAAAACCCACAGGCTATATAAATGCCAGATAGTAACAAAATTGCCAGGTGTTTCCAATACAAACTCGAGAAGCATCATATTCACACGTCTAAAGTACTAAGGGCAAAATTGGGTAACTTAACTGTATATCATAGCATCTGCATCAAACTTCTCTAGTTAGCGTCACCACTACTAATCAGAACAAAACCAGAAAAAAGGGGAGAAAATGCCCTATAACTAAACAAACATGGCAATGAAGTACAAAACCAAATCATTAGTTTTCTGTACATCAAAAGTCCACTTTCTGGAGCAAGTCAAAGCACCCAGTACCCATCTTGACAGGTTGGCCCAGGCATATCCGAGCCGATGGAGCCTCCAAGTCATCTCTCTCACCACGATATGATGCTTCGACTATGAACTTTCCGGCAGTCTCAAAAGACATCTTGGTGAAAGGCGATATAGATTCTGATATAGCCCCCACTCTACTCATTGGTCTATACCCACCCGTATGGGTCATAAAGTCCGCAATGAGACTTAGGTGCCGGACATCAACAGAGATACCGTACGACCCAAATACATTCATCACCTCCTTAATAATGGTTGCTCTTGCGGCTTCTACACCATACGTGTTTAAGATGGCATGAATGTCATTGGAAGATACACGATTTACATCAAGTTCTTCTTGCATTTCCCAAAAGGCAGAAAAATCCACCCCAGCAGTTTGCAAAGCTGGAACTTTCTGATTAGAGCCATCCCTGTATTCAATCACTTGACACCTATCAATATTTCCAGAACTCTTGACATAGACTCTCTTGGCTGCCTTCTGAGCAATCTGGCATTACCATTTTAAGAAAGAATGTTTTTCAAAGTTCCATTGAATGATCCGAGAAGTGCAAAACTAAAGAGTTAAGTCAGTCATACACAACTCATGCAAGAAGAAATCTTTCACCTTAAAAATATAAAAAGGGGCTTATAATTCTTTTAAGGACTTTTAAGAACACCAGCTGAAGTCAATAACAAGTTATACAGATAATCATAATGTTAAATGGCTTTCAGGCCTCCAAATAAAATAATTGAGACCTTTCATACAAAGAAAAAGCAAGTTCAGGAAGAACAATCAGTGCAAGTGGTTCATTCAGTGATGACCGTAACAGCCCCTAAACCATGTAAGTGCCAAAACTAGATGAAAAGGATTGAAATAAGAAAGAAGTTTCTAGGGACATTTTAAGAGGGCCTCAATTAGGTAAAATTAATTACTCCCTTCCCAGCTTATGTCCAAAGAGATTCTAATAATCGCATGTTAAAGGAAATACAAAACTTGGTCATCTCTCCAAAGGAACATAAAATTTGGAATTTTCACATTTTCCTTACAAGACATGCAAGCATACAAGTCAAAATAAAATCAGAAACTTCCAAATAGAGTAAAAAAAATTACCTGAGCCATTAATATATGTGGTTCATAGGTGAATCTAAAGTGGACCTCAAAGTGCAAGCCCTCAAAAGAAACAAAGATCGCCCTGTCAGCTTCTTTTCCTTTCCTTTTCATTTTAGGCATGGATTTCACCCTTTTCCTGTCAGATTCAGGTTTACGTGGGGTTTGATTCTCTGCTGGCATTTCAGAGGCATTATCATCATTCGCGCCAATATCTGCTACCTCACCATCTTTATTTTGTTCAACCTCATTGTCAGTAAAATCATTTTCTTTATCCAATCCCATTGATACAACATCACCCTCACTTTCCGAAGCATCCTCGTAATCAATATCATCTGTAGCTTGTTGTTTTCTTTTCTGTGCATCCAAACCTAGATCATCACCTCCATCATCATCAGTATCACTAGCATGGTCTTCATCACCATTTTTTTCTTTATCTGATCTATTATTAGTGGAAGCATCCTCATCTGTCTCACTTGAAGCCTTTGATCCAGTAGCAGGCAAGAAATTCTTTATGCCACTAATTCTTGACAGTAAATTAATATGATTGTGTATTGTATCTTCCAATTCCCTAACAAAGAGAAACTTTAAAGTTTCCTCAATATCTTCAAATGATATGTCCGTGTACTGAGGATAAAGGGCAGGATCATATATTTTGATCCGCAGCTTATAGATACCGGAGATTTCATTATCATCAACGCAGAATGGCACAACACAAACTTCCATCCGCTCAATAATGTCAGCAACAGAGACTTTTGTTAACTTCGCAGCAAGACGCTCAGCATTATCGCTGAAAATATGAATATATTTGGAGTTAATTCCACACATCATTTGCATGCTTATAGATAGAAAAATGCATGGCTGCAGGCTAATTAAATCTATTAGATTAAAAATAAAAAATGGCAGTACCATAGTATCTAAAAGTAAAAAGATACAACCTCACAAATCAATCAACACAACGAGACCAACATTAAAATTATGATAGTTCTTAATCACAGATAGAGCAAGAAAAATATATTAAGCCGAATTTACATTAACAGAGGATAAGTGATCCTGTAACGTAAGAGAAAAACAAGAAAAGGAAAAACAATTTATATTTATAACCATAAAAAGGAAAAAAAAAAAAATCACAATAAGATAGATCAACATTTCCTCTATAATATCTTAAGGCAATGCGTTAAGAACTCCTACTGCTATAGCCCATTATGTAATTGAAATAAAAATTTCATTTGAATGATGGATTATACTGATCTCGGAGTTTCCTAGCATTACTTTCTAAACAAATACACCAAAATAACCACCTATTTAGAGCAATTTCAAATAACAATAATAATTCTGATAATAATAAGAATTGAACATCTCAAAATCAATCTCTATAAACTCATTCTAATCTTTGAGGAACTCAACATTCATTGAAGACAGATCCCCACATGAACTGGGATGCAATCTAGGAAAAGATGGCCATGAAATGACTACTATAATAGCGCATTACATTTAAACACTTAAGGACATAGTCCTATCTGCTATCCTACGATTCACTTAAATTAATCCTCTTTAGATGACTCTCATGAAAAAGCTTTAATCGTTGTAGTTACTGTGCCTTAGACATGGAGATTCACCTCACCAACAATACCACCACCCTTTTATCTGCTTGTCCCTACTCTCATGTTTCCCACTGGTCACACATGAGGCTGGAACTGAAAAAATTTGCCAGTGAACTCAAGCCCAGCCAGTCCACTGGTGGCCAAGACTACATAAAGATCAGGGGACTATCCAAAAGCACATTGGTGGCGCCAGCAAACATGAAGTCTGAAAGTCATCCGGTCCCACCCCTCCAGTAGGGCAAAAATAGTCCTTGACTACATGTTAGTATGAGACTAATCCCTACACAAATTTTCCTCAGCAAAAGATTCTCAATTAACCAAAACAGAGTAATGGTGCAGAACCCAAAACATATCAATTACCTTGTGCTCCCTTCTCGCAAAGGGCATGTCATTATTGGAGTTTTAATGTTGGCTGAAGCCGTCATTAAGATCTCTTGTAGACGTGGAATTCCAAGAGTCACATTCATTTCTCCCCGGCCCGCTAAATGGAAAGTGTTCAATCTGACATGGAGAATAGGAAAGATTAATTGGTATAAGTACAATTTGATAAAGTTTATACAACAGTTGCAGTAGCCCACATTTGATAAATAAGAATCTAATCGCATGACAAAAACACCAAAAAAAAAAGCCCTCCCTGGAAAATTCAGAGTAGATATAATGTGTAAGCATAAAATAAAATAAAGCAACGCATGACATCAATATCAAATCATTAGCTCTTAGGCATTGATATTTGAAATGAGGATCTCATCACTTAAATTTCACGCACAGATTTAGAAATATGATTTACAAAAGCCAATGGCATCTCAAATATTAAGTACCCCCCAAGTTGAGAACAGCTAATTTTGGGAACTTGACAGGAGTGCACGCACGCAGATGCAGACATATGCACATAATATGAATTTTGAACAAACAAACAGAATATTTGAAATTGCATGACTCATAGTCCTACATACAGCCAATCCATTTGAAACTTTCTGATAAGGACATTTTTGTCGAGCAAAACATGGCCTAAGATATAAGGATAAAGGATATCACGAACTCACGTCATCTGTGTTGATGGCTGCCCAATGGACTGAGCTGCAAGTACACCAACTGGTTCTCCAGGCTGAGCAAGACTTGATATGTATTTGCCCTTAATTAACTTCAAGAAGTCCTTTTGCTCCCTCTTAACTTTTGATAAACTACAAATGAACTTCAAAGCTTTCTCCTCGAGAGAACTGGGCAACTCTTTTATGTAAGCATTAAATTTTGAGCTGGGAAGCTTTTCCTTGATAACTTTCTGGTTCTGTATTCGGTAAGATTAGGCAAGAGAAATGGAATTAATTGAGAAGTTACTGGTTATATAACGCCAACACAAGTAGTGAAGAAAGTGGATTCATGTACTCACAACAGCCAGTGCATCAAATTTATCAAGAAACTTTGTCTGAAGGACATCAACACCATCTTCTCCGTATGTAAATTGAATTATAGACCCATCTGCATCACGGACAGTATGATCATAACTAACTTTAAGGCCCTCAAGATTCTTTATCAAGCATCTTTGGAGGTATCCACTACGTGATGTCTTCACCGCAGTATCAACCAACCTATCCATGAAAGAACCAGTTGAAACCAAAATTATTGATAAACTTGCTGGAGAGAAAAGCATGACAGAAGTTGCTATGCTGAAGAGATGGATGCATGAAACATCTTTTAGTTGGGTGGGAAATAAAATATATTAAGGGAGAAGGCGATATCTCATGAAACATCTTTTAGTATACCTTGCGTCCCTCTGTCCTAACCTTGTGTTGATGGCGAAAAGAATGGACAGCCAAACTACTTGTCAACACCGACAAAAGGAATCATAGAAACCTCCTACCCCCACCCCAATCCCAAACACACACGCGCGCGCGCACACACACAGACACACACACAGCAAAAGGGAAAGCCTGATAGTAATTTATCAACATTTGGTTAAATATTATATGAAAGAAAATCAAAAGTTCTTAACAAAGAATTTAAACTCATAATCTCATTCTGCTCAAAGCATTGAACTCTAGGAAACTGATAGCAAGTCCAACAGGGAAGAAACTACTTTCAAAGCAACTCAACTAGTAAAAATACAGCTAGTTTTATGGTGCCAAGATAATTTATGCTTGTTAAAAAGAAGTTTTTAAGATAAGGAAGAGAAAAAAGAAAATGCACAAAATAACGTTTACTAGGAAAAATAAGGTTTTTAACAATCATTAATGAAGTCATAATACGCAAAAGTTAACATTCCTGTAAAATATATATATATTGCAAGTCTTTATAAGGTTATATATGAATACAATATACGTACGTATATATAGAGCCTTAATTTTCTTTCGTTCTATGAGGCCCATAAACTTTCTTCCCCCTTCTTCATTTTTCTCAAATAGAACCCTAAGGAGCATTGAATCTTCAGGTTCTTGAAAGGGGAGGGGCAGAGAGAGAGAGAGAGAGAGAGAGAGAGAACAAATTGAGGAACTGGTGGGGACTCTAACAATGAAAAGGTACAAATTCCTCATTGACTTCTTTAATAGAGAAAAGGAAGCTTGATTTAACCCTTAGGATGGGATTTCTCCCGTAGCGGGCCATATTTGTATCAGAAATATTGTCACGTCCACCCACACAGCCGCTCATATTTTTTAATCCATTATAGACTTGCAAACTATTGATCTTGAGTTATTGCCAAAAACAATAAAACAATTGGAAGAGCAAAAAATTGATTTACCCCTCACGACCAGCCATGCAGTGAAAGTAGTATTCTTGAGGGCGAAGCCCTGTAAGAAATCTGTCACTAATAAAACCTCCGGCACGAGCAGACCAATCCCAGGATGGAAAGCATGGTAAGGTTTTTCCTGAAACCATTCGAGGAACACGTTTGCCTTCCAACTCTTGTTGACCCAGCAGGGAGGAGATCTGAGTGAAGTTGACCTACTCAAAAGCATTACAGATCAGCAAAAACTCAGCAGTACAACATACAATGCTCTGTTAGACATCTGCTAACAAAAAATCAAAAAATATATATTACAGATATATATAGAGTATATATATGTGGACAACAATATCCAAAAAAAAAAAACTATAAAACCAGAAGAAAAATAAAAGGGAGAATGCAGCATGCATTAAGATTGAAGTCTTACTCCTTTTTAACAATAAGAATTCGCATACCAACAAGAATGAATTACCCAAAAAAAACCTCGGCTCTGCCACGTTATGAATCTATGTTATTACTGTATAAAAAATGAGCAAAAATTTTTATGCCTATAAGACAGTAAGTTAAAAAAAATAAATAAATAAAATGGAAGAAGGAAAATTTAAAGATCAAAAGGCATACCGCACCATCAGCTTTCATTTACTAAACATTCTTAGTGGTATACTTGCATATAAAATCAGATTCCTACATTTGCAACCAACACAGGGTTACAGTACCAATATTGGGGCTAAAGGGCCATAACCTTGGCTCAAAAAAATTGCATTATTTTCTATGGTCTATAGCATGGCCAAATTATGAACCGCTTCGAAGCACAATTTCAAAGAATACAATGAAAGATGACATGCATTTGATTATAAAATTTGCTAAAAATTGTCAGAAAGCAAAAATCCAACCTGAGATCCAGAGACAGACCAATCAGACTAAACAGATTAGAATTCTCAATAAAATCATGAAGCAGGAATTATCAAAACCAGATTATACCCTAGAACCTGAATTTAGACCGAGAAACGAGTGTTAGCTAGAATCAAAGTTACCAAGTAATACAACTCCCAGGAGATTTATTTGTTCAACAGAAGGTTTCAGTTTTGAGTAAGACATGAAAATTTAATGTTTTGTACCTTTTGAGACAAGGAGTTTGAATTTTTAACAAACCATCCTCAGTGTCAGGTTTAAACAGAAAGTTTTTGAAGTATAGGGGTTGATTTTCATTAATTTTTTAGCCAAGCGTTTAATTAAGACAAATTACTTTGGAAGCTTATGGATCAAAAAACATTTTCTTCCTGGTGAACATTATATGACAAACTTATGTTTTTCATGATAAATTTCAATAGCCTTATAAGTGATAGTGAATGATCATTTGCTGAAATTTTACTTCAACTTCTCATGTTACATTACAATTTTCTTTAGTATCCAAAATCCTAAAAGCATTCCATAATTTTTTTTTCCCAATTGTATGCACATATGGTAACAAGGGCACATCTATACATGCAGTGTGGTGGCTGAGCCTACTCACCCTATTTGCTCCATGATCATTGCGGTACCATTCACTCAAAATTTATTAACATCTTATCACACATTAACTTAGAATTTTAAAGATAAAACTACGTAAAAAAGAACTTAAATTTATCATACATTATAAGGGGATATATCATAACAAATCTATTTTAGAACCGAGGAGGATGCTATGTCCTCTGTAGATTCTATGCTTCTTTTTAAAGTTGCACATTATGCACCTCCTTGATGCAGTTAATTGATTCTTAGTTTCTGTCTCCCAAAAACAAAAAGTTTGGCCTCAATGGAAAAATCCTTACTTCACCACTGAAGATTAGAAACATCCATTTATGAAGAATTGAAGAAAGCATTAGACAAACAGATAAAACATCTGAAGAAACAAGTAGCAGTACAACAGTAGCCACTTACCATGCTACCTTTAGCTCCAGTAGTTGTCATAAGAGAGAGGCAATTCATTGGAAAAGGCTTTAATAATCCTCTTGGAAACAACTTTTCATTCACCTCAGTATTCAACATATTAAGAGCACTAGACATCATCCTATCCAAGCGAGTTATGGCAGATTCCCCATTGCTGCGTATAGCTTTTTCGATTTCTTTTTGCAGTTTCACCCTATCTACAAAGCCAAAAGGGTTTAGAAGTTGTCAAAATTTATCATCACAGCCAACTAGAATAAAACCGGAAGCAAGTGTAAATGAAGTCCTAGAAAAATGAGAGCAAACCCAGATACAAACAATAAGGAAACCCAAAGTAGCCTTGGCAGTAGATTGAAAAATTCCAACGTACAACTCACAGCTTCTAATATATATACATATATATATATATATGTAAGAATCCTACCAACAATCACTTTTAGGTATTGTTATCTAGGTTAAAAAATCTTTGGACCTTTACCAGTAGATGGAAACCTTCGCGACCCCAACACCACCAAAAAAAAAAAAAAAAAAAGAATAGAAAAGAAAAGAAAAACCCACCGCCTACAAGAAACATTTACTTGCCTTATTTCATAAAAAGATTACTTTGGTCCATCGATCCAACCACCAAGATAGAATTAGAAGCCACATAAATATGTCTTGCATACTTCCAATTATTGCCTGGTTACTTGTACACACAAATAGCAACACAAACTGCCAGTGTTCCCACTTTTGCAAATCAAAAACAAACAAAAAATAAGTGCAACAGGAAGAGTGCCAAAGGAGAAAATTAATAGCTGAGCTGCTGCTAGCAGAAACTTCTCTTTGATCACCAACCACAAGCCCACACATCAAGATGCCATTTCCCCTCAAAGGCACCACAAGTATGAATAACTGATTTTCACCATATCGTCACCTTGGCGGCCATCCTATTCCATCTCTTATATAGAGAAGCAACTTTAGCAACAGGTTAAGACCTTTCCAGATTCTACGTTATATGATCAACTAGTGCAACTTGTAAGAACTATCAAGGTGAAAAGAATGGGCGGTATAAGGGCAAGTACGTCGAAGTTTCAAATAAGACTGTCCACCAAATTCAGTTACTAAATTGTTAAATTATGTCATCAAAGTAATTTTTCTATTTTCGTATCACTTCAGAAAGAAAAAATAGAATCATATTTTTATGGTAAATAATCTAGCAATTCCACCAAATTCCTATGGTTTATCTATACAATATCACCCCAACATCACATTCTGATCATTATTTTCCAAGAATTTGGGTGTACATAATACAGTTAACCCAATGTTTTAGCCCATCTCTTGGCAAAGAGAAAATTTCAGAAGATTTCATTCTGTGTCTGTTTGTTCCCCTCCCATAATAAAATGATACATGTATTATTTCCAAAATAAACTTTGGTCAAGACCATGACAGTATGCAGCACCCTGAAACAATTGCTTACCTATTTTTTCAGGTTCAATGCCTACAAATTTAGCATGGACTTCAGCCCCAACATTATGGCCCTTTTCAAGCAGCTTAGTCCTTTCTATGTCATATTGCTTTTTCATCAAAAGATCACCAACTCCACACGTGGACCCATGCATCTGAATCAGAAAAATTAAGATAAAACAATTCATGGATGCTCAAAAAATGAATACAATCAAAGCATCAAGAAATTTGTATCACATCCCAACTGACCTGAAGAAACACTGTAAATAAGCGGCTCAGTGCAGAAAGTAAAATGCCCGCAGTGTTAGAGCCATATAGCTCCTGGACTGTGTGAACCAAACCGTACTTGCCAAACTGAGCCTTGTCAATTACTCCATGAACCAACTCATTTTGTTTTATCAGAAACTTAGCTTCACCACTCCCAATATTTTCACCCCGAATATTTGCAGCTGGGGTTCGCATCCGTGCTTCAACAGTAAATGGTGTGCGACCTTTTGTTATGTGATTTAGTACTGCTGTTATGACCTAAAAAGGCACAAATAAAAGGAGACGGTTAATACTAACATGACATTAAAGGATCTATCAGATTAAGGCTGGAAATATGGTCCAGTTAATTGGATATGCTTTCCACAAAGCTTGCTGAACTTTTGTTTTCTTCCTTTTCACCCCTTTTTTCCGTTTCCCTCGAACACATTTATCTTACCAAAATAACAAGAATTACTAGAAGCAATCCCCAAAATGACTTGCACCAAAAAATAATAATAATAATAATAATAATTGTTTGAGCTGTTACAAATGCATCAATAAAACAAGTTAAGCCCTTTACAAACTTCTCAAGGTAACAGAGCAGTGTGAAATCACTACCAAAAAATACTTCGGCAAAAACTATTGGACCAAACAACCATTGATATAGAAGCAATTCTAGGATACAGCATAGGAGGCAAGAGACAAATATATCTACATATAAATCTAAATTCCAGGCACTGAGACAAAGATAATCTCTACAAGCATCTAGCATGAATATGTTAAATTATGTAGGTTTATCTCTAATATAACCTGTTTTCCTGTCCAAAGTGGCTCTGGTTTCCATATAGCAGGCAAAACAAGCTGCATCTGATCTTCACTTATAATAGACACCTTCTTTCCAGGCTTTCCGGAAAGAGAATGGGGCCTAGTATTAGACACACCAGAACAGTAAAGCAGTTGATTGAACTGATCTCCAGTTAAAAATGTGTCCTTCATTGTCAAAACTACAGCGCTTACAATATGATCCTGAAAAGTTAAAGAAAAACAGGTTACTTGATTTATTAAAATAGCATCCAGAAAAGAAACATACAATGAAATGTGTGTGTGTGTGTATGTTCGTGTTTAAAGAGCTAAAGGGTATACCTGAATTAAGCCCCTTTCTGGATCCCCGCCGGTTGGAACAATGTACTGATTATTTGCATTGACAATGTTATAAGCCTCAGCACGAGATATTTCATCTTGCGGAAAATGAACATTCATTTCATCACCATCAAAATCAGCATTATAGGTACTGGATGGTATAACAAACAAAGTTACAAGTGAGTTGCCCCACAGAGAACAAACTATTATTATAGAATCTATTATTACTATCACAAGGTTTGGAGCATGAAATTTTATCAACCTGCAGTTTGCATAGTGCATGCGAATTGTTTTTTCCCCTTTGAGTACACGAACAACATGTGCCATTATACTGGGCTTGTGGAGTGTAGGCTGACAGACACCATAAAAATCGTCGGAAAAAATGACAGATGAGGGCACAAGCAAGAATATGAATAAAAAGATTTGCAAGAAAGTAACACCCAGAGTTGCTGTTCAAGAAACATACAGAAGCTTCATTCAAACAGAAAAGATACACAGTGATATTAAATTCCAAATTAAGTTGACTAAGCTAGCTCGTAAGAGGTACCCGAAGTTGAACAATCATATTAAGGGATAAATAGATGGTAGATGCCTCAGTTGAGTAAAATAAGCAATTATAAGTGATCCTCCAACAACAGCTCCAAAGAATTAAACACACTTCATACTTTTTACCTGCCTATTCACAAGCACAATATCTCCATCCTGCAAGTGACGAAGCACAGTTTTGTTTTCAAAATCAGTCTGGCAGCTCTTTCCGCGCTGTAGAACTGCTCCTCGTGAAGAAGGTAATTTCCTTGAAATAGGTATACGCATTTTTCTGATAGGCTGCAATTTTACAGTCCCATTACCATCAACATAGTGTGTAGCACCAGGATGAATCTCAGGCCCATTAACAATAGCATTCCTCAGCTTATCAACATTCCATGGTGTAACTCTCTAGAGGTTAAAAGAAAGTATGAAAGATAGTTGTTAACCAGCCTGTATTGGCTTACAAAACCCAGATTGAAACTGGAATATAAGAGGGGAAGACAGTAGATACACAAAGCCACTCCAGCACATACAAAAGATAAAGCTTTGAAAAAGGAGGAAAATCATTGTGACATGCAGAAAATGAGTAGCACATGATCACACAGAGATCATTTACTGTAACAAAAAATTCCTGCAACTGGATAATGTCTGCAGAGGTTATCTATACCAAAATAACCAGCCTAGAAATAGGAGAAATCAGAAGAATGCTTGGAAAAAATATCTGCCCAATATCAAGCAAAAGTTTCACACTTTACCATCCTAATAACTGCTCCTATTTTGAGGGGAGTAATAATCTAATTATTGCCAAACACGAAGAGCTGGCACAATAAATATCCTCCAAAGAATTTTGGATAAAGCAATTCTAGAGCTTCCTCAAAGTAAGCAGACAATGCCAGATAGTGACTCATTCCCTCTCTACATACATACATGGCATTAGGTTCAAATGATGAGTGACTGTATTAAATTATCAATTTGCCTCAATACAAAAAGCAAACACCAAAACAAGAACAAATTTAGCACACCACTATCGTGCATACACAATTCCCTAGATTAGTGAGAAAGGAGGCCTCTAAAGATGTGTTATAACACCTTTGAGTTTAGAAATAACAAATTCAATCCAGTTCACCTCGCAATGTTGCATACAAAGTACAAAATGGGCGAAAAGAGTGGCAATCATAGTCGTATAAGTATCTAAAATAAACCCAAGGCAATATTTTGTATGAAAGGACAAAATGTTATACATTTCACCAAGAGGGTGATACTCGCAATCACAGAAACATTGATTTACCATTTCTTTGAATTAACTAGGTTTTTGATGGTGGTATTTTTTTTTATGGAAAAGCATATAGCACACGAAACAATATAATAAAATGTCATTCAAAGAAATGGCAGTATGTGAGCTACAATAATCTCATTGAAGGTACATAAAATGTAGCAATGACTAGTATGAGTGCAAATAATAGGTCGATGAAAAGGCTTTAGAAAATATACCATGTGAACGAGAAGGATTATCAATAGAACCCAATTTCTATGCATTGTGATGCCTAAACTTGCAACATTTTATCCTGAACAAAACTTCTTTGTGTTATGTGCATTATTTCTTGAAGATCTTTCTCCTTTGTTCTTCTATCAATCTTTTCTCTGCAGAATGTGTTGATTTTCAGGATTCCTTCTTGCTGTAAATGCACCGTGTTGGTGCTTATCCTTTTTTTAAAAAAAAAAAAAATTATATTGCCTTCAATACTATCCCCAATAAAAAGGTGTAGAAAGATAACACACTAAATCTATCACAAGATGTAAAAATGTCCATTGAAGTCAAGAGAAGGCAAAACTCAAAAATAAGTCATGAGAAGAATCATGCTATATATCACATCAAAAAGTTCTTGATTTTATCACAGTTCCCAATCATAGAAAGAATTTTGGGGAATGTTTCAGTTGCCAAAACACATTCTTTTAACAAAAAGTGGAAAATTTTGCAAAAGTTTTTGCAGCCATAGCATTATCCTTCTGAGGAACATATCCATAAAACCAAACAAGGATCACTCTATGCCCTAAAAAATCTCCTATCATTATACCTCCAGCCAGACTACCAAAATTAGCAAGAAGCAACAGCTTAATGAAAATGATCATCATTACCATACAACCATACATCCCCCAATGCCTACAACTCGTTATTCAAAATTTTACACGCAAAATTTACAACGACCACATACAAGTTTGCTATAATGATAACAAAACGTGAAATCTTTGTGGATGTGTGGTTCTACAATGTAGTGTTAACCTAAGCCAAACAAATGATAAAAATATGATGCCATGACTTAACAAAAACTTAGTTTCTATACCTCAGGATAAGTTAATCTCAAAGCAAAATACGGGGGGATCCCAATTTCATTAACTGCTAAATAGGGGTCTGGAGATATGACAGAACGGCACGCAAAATTGACCCTCTTTCCCATCATCTTTTGCCTAAAGATCCCCTCCTTCTTCTCAATCAGCTGGCAAATCCCAGCAGCTGCATCTCTCTGACCTGCAAAAAAGTACAAAATGCCCTTCTCAATCATTTAAAAGCATAATTGTTGCTTTACATTACTTATAATGGCATTTAAAACAACTGTTGTCCACCATTTCACTTCTTCACAAAAGAAAAGGAGTAGAAATTGCACAGAGCCACATAAGGATCTCATAAAAGTAATCTCCTGCTACGAATAAACTACTGGACCAGGAATCAGTAAACACGTTTCTAGTTGTACCAAGACATCGGTTGCTGGAAGATTTTTCCACGAAATAGATGTGCAAGATGCTGAAATCTCACCAATTAAATTTGTTGAAATAATATGAAAGAGCTCATTTCAACAATATGTTCAACATGGAACTCCTTTTCACATCTGACAGCATCAAAGTATAGTAAATAGTATGATAAGGTGAGAAATTTGTAAAAGCTTATTGAGAACAAAATAACTGCATAAATTAAAGCTCTACAGCCTTAATCTTACCATACATACAAACATAAATATAAATATATATACACACACACACACAAATGAAATATATGTTGGAAGCCACGAGCACGCGTGTGCACCCACACTCACCTGTGGCTGTCTTGCTATCAAATATGATGTTTATAGATTGTTGAAGTTCCATCCACCGAGTAACAATATTTGGGCGTTCTGAATTTTTTTCGTGGGCATTTCCTAGAGCTTTGTTAGCCTCTACCACTTTAATATACAAAGCAGTTTGAGGATGCTCCATTACCTGAAATGGTAAGTCCTAATGTAAATGTGCATGTTCAGCATTTATCTGTAAAGCACAAATACTTCAAAATGAAAGCTATATCCGCATAGGAAATCTTTTTTAAAAACAAAATAAAATAAAATGAACATGCATCAAAAAGAGCATTAAGAATATCCACCCTTGGCTTCTAAAAGATTACCAATGAATCAACATATTAGCTACATTATCACCCGAAAAAGAAGAACCAGAGAATACCAACAAATGAAGAACCTAAACAACAGGTTTACAAAATAAACAGACGTTTTCCATCAAAAATTCACAGATTTCATCACCTCCAAAGTAACCAAATCTTGAATCAAATACTTATTAAGCACAATACTTACATCTAATTCCAAATACATGTTAGACACACCACAAGGCATATTCAACCATTTAATATTTTCCAATACGAGATATTTCTCAAATACTTGTCACACAATTGAACAATAGTTTATATATGCCTTTTACTGTAGTTATATTCACTAATAGCACAAACATGTCATGATGTACTTGTAAGTGATTTGATATATGAATGATGAAACCACCAAACTGCCAAGTCAGAAGAATGCAAAGTGCACATGAATGCATCTGACTCAGGAGAATGCCCTGTCCTCCGATTTGTATGTATTACTCTCTCCTTCAATAAATTGTTCTCATACAAAAAAAAAAAAAAAAAAAAAAAAGAAACCAACAACAACAACAATGACAACAACAAAAAACAAAACAAAATGCATCTACAAAAAAGACCAAGATCAGTAAACAATTTTCTTTGTAGAAAGTATATTAACAATGCAAATGCAACTCAGCCAAAAACTTTGCCTAGGTGCACATAAATGCATGCAGCCAGCAACATTTAATAGAGATAACATATCTTATCAGCAATACATAGAATTATAGACACCAATACGGGCATCAAAGGAACAAGCTCATAAAAAACTTACAGTATCATGTGTCATGGCTGGGGGGCGAAACTTAATAGGAGTTACAGGGACTGTATCAAGAAAAAACATGGAGTAACCAGCATTGCGTTGTGATGGCTCTTGCCGAAGATTTGAAATGAAGGAACACAGCGGGGCTTCATTTTGCCATAAATCCCTAATAATGTTCTTAACCTACCACAAATTATTCAATCATATGAATTATGTGAAATATGCATAGAGCAACGCAAACCATGTTAATGTAGGAGAGACACATAGACAAATACCACAATGTAAATTACAAATCAAACCAATATAAGGAAGAAGCACACCTGTGATGGAAGAAGGTGACCAGAAAGGACTTCTTTCTGCTTTAAGTACTCAAGAGGCACTTCCATGTTTTTGCTTATCTCCCTTCTATTTACAGGTTCTGTAACTCCAGAAGAACCAGCAGCAGATGAATCTGCATCAACTACATCACTACTAGTTCCCCAGTTAAGTGAATCGTTTGCATTTTCTGATGATTCTTTCAAAGTGTGGCCTTTGATGATGTTTCCTCTAATATCAGCACTCCTCATACCAGTCTAAGAATAATAAAATAGAGAGAGAGAGATGATTTATAAGGTTTCCATTATACACATTGCAAAAGGGTCAATGAAGAATGCGGAGAACTTAACACAAAATACCCAGCAGAACTTTCACAGAGGGCATGACGGTAGAGCCAATTATATGACAGCTACAAATGAAGAGAGCAACTTATGAACTCAAGTTCCAGCATGGTTTTGACTTTTCTATTTGGTAAGCAAGCGAAGCTTGTAGTTCAATAAAGTTTATTTAATAAACAATTGAGGGCATTCTGATCCTTCTGTCATGGTTGATTTACTCATTGTTCAGGACCTACTATTCTCCAAAAATAACAGAATCTTCTACTGCTTATCATCTAATGGAATATCCTTCAAAATTGCCCCTTGTGACATTTTGGCATAGCCATGCACGTCTATACATCTTTCTTTACTTTTTCTTCAAAAATTGAGCCTTCTGTCATGACAAAGATCACAAGTGCCTGCATTCTGAACCTCCCACCAACATCTTTGGACCCCCCCCCAAAGGAATGCTTGACATGCTTCTTTTATCTGCCTCCCCCCCCCCCAAAAAAAAAGATTGCTTTCCATGCTTTATTCAAACACAAATTGCACCAATCCTCAACTTGCTCACTTTGAAAAGAATTTGGTGGTCATACAGGGTAGATTCGAAAATTGAACGGCAGCTAACTCGAGTCAACAAAGAGAAGAAAGAAACCAAGAAATCACTAGAAAACAGAACACATCTCTGAATACAGAAGTATGAAAGGACTTTCCATTCCCATCAAGACCCTATGATTTTTTTTTTTTCCTTCAAATAAACCCAGAAGAAACGTTAAATGAAGAATATGAATATCATCCCTCCACCTATACCAATCTACAAGCCCCATTAAGCTCAAGGCTCATCAGCAATAACTAGCCAAAGGAACTAAATAGTTTATATCAATAATATAAGCCTTCTACATTCGAAGTCATAATATGCTTTGATTTTCTTAGATGAGTATAATTTATGTATTTCTATTTTTCAGTCAGGATTATGCCCTATGTTTGTCATATCATTTCCTTCAATTTTCAACTTCTATAAGATTTGCAGGAAGTCACTCTAAACACTGACACTAATTCATTGTAGTCACATTGGGCAAACACCTCCTTGCCACTCCTCAGTTTTGTTTTTTTTTTTTTTTTTTTTTTTTTTTTTTTTTTTTTTTTTTTTTTTTTTTTTGTGTGAATGAAATTCTTTCTTCCACATCAAAGAAACAATTATCTAATATTGCCAGTACAATGCAGAACTATGGTTAAAACCTACAAAGTTTCCTGGTCAGTACTGAAACCATTAAAAAATTAAAAAAAAAAAACAAAGACAACGAGAGTACATACCATGCGGAGCCATCCAAATGTGGGTTTAGTAATATTGGGATTTTTTGACTGGCATTTATTGCATTTTTTAGTCGTTGACAACAGGAAATCATGCAAGACAGACTCTGCCTCAGTATATTGAAGAGAGGTCCACACAGACTGCCCTAATTGCTCAGTGCTATTACGTTGTGCACCAGAAAGGGAAGCAGAATAAGAGATGTGGCTACCATTGCTGTCCTCTGGGAATGGTGATTCACTTGGTATGATTGTTTCTAAGTCTTTAGCACCAACAATATCCCCCTTCAGTATAAGTTCCAACTTAGAAATACATTTCACAACCTATATGAAAAAAATAAGAATAATTCAAAAGGCGCTAAAAATAAAAAATAAAAAAAGGCTCGGAGGACAAAAGGAAGTGCATTCAATTAGATAAAGATCCGATCCAACATCACCTTACCATGCCTTCTGTTGCCCTAAATTTGTGGCAATAGAAACAAGTGTTTCTCAGAATATTGTAAAGCAAATTAAAAAGTAAAGGATTGTAGACTGGTGAAACAAGGTCAATATGACCAAAATGACCAGGACAGGTCATTGATCTCTGGCCACACGTTTTACATCTGCACAAAAACAAGAACTAAGTCATTTTGAGTTATTTTCTAAATTGAATAAAGATAAAAGTGAAGTGTAAAAATGAAGTAGATGTAATTCGGACCCATTGAGATAATATTCATTAAAAATATTTAACAGTGCCCTGGATTTTTGCTGTGCTTCAAAAAGATGGTCCTTCACAACACTTCTTCTATATAAAAGAATATATTTTAGAGAAGCCCCAAAATAGGTACATAAAGTGTATATACAGTGAGTGAAATCTCTTGACGGCGAGAATACAAAAATGCTAAATACCAAGAAGCTGCTCTAGCACAAACTCATCTATATGAAGAACAGAATCATGAAAATAGATAAGAAGTGGGGGGGGACTTTACACTAATTCCATGATGATTATTGACATGATTCTCAACAAAAAGATCAAAGTGTGGACATGGTCTCCTAACAGAAAGTCCAATATTCTATCCCCACATTAATAGAAGTAAAGTCGGCAAAGAAATAAAATTGAAAAGAAAATCCACTATTTCCTCCTCAGATCACCAAAAAAAAAAATCCCCAAAAACATGTGCACAAACTCATGCAACTACTAGTTCACACAATGAAGGAGAATTTTTTCGTTTTTTGATGGAATGATCCTATTCAATAAGAAAGAATATACAAAATGGAGGACACAATATCCTCAAGAGACAGAAAATAACCAAAACAAAATAAAGAGAAACAAATAATAGATTAGGCATCAAGTTAAATGATGCAAGAGACGATTATTAAAAAATTCATACACTAGAAAAGCCAACTGAAAAAATTCTTCCTCTTCCACAAGCCTTTGACCGCAAGAACATCAAGATTTTTTTCAATTGTTTCCTTTAGATGTTCTCAACTTGTTGCAATTTGTTGACTCATGTTCTCATTTAGATATCTTGATCACAATGCATTTCCCTTGCTTGGTGCACATACCATCTTCAAGCACTCTTCCACGAAAATTTAATCAACCCCCTGAACAAAATATGCTGATATCACAATTCTAGCATAAAATTCTATTCCAATAAGTCCTCTGACTAGCTCCATCCTTTCTGAATATCATATCAATCACAACAAGCCACAACAACTCAAAAGGACAAATTTCTTAATTTTTTGATTCTTTGGCCATCTAAAACAAAAGAAGTGATTCTAGTTACACACGAAGGCACCTCACTTCTAACTATGAAAAGAGTTGGTGTTTCGGTATGTCATCCAGTGCCCATTGATCCACAGATGAGTGAGACCCAAATCAATACAACAAACCCCCAAGGTATAGTTGTTCACCAGCTCATGTAAAAAATAAATAAATAAATTAGCTATTATATTCTACACCATAACTCAGAACATAACCAATTGCCATAAATGACCTTTTCAACCACAAGTCCAAGTAACCCTCCTTAAAAGTCTACTAGGATTGAAGAGCTCTACACCTTATCATTCCCAACAGAGAAGATGGCCAACTGACTCATGTCACACCTAACAATATTCAATTTTCATCCAAGTAGTAGAGCTTCCTATCCCCTTTCATAAAGCAAGAGTAGGAAACAATTGCACGGTACAGGAACTAATACAATTTTGACAAACAGAGAGAGAGAGAGAGAGCACCTATAATTGGAATTCAAGGAAGGGAAACCATTGAATTACAGTTTTTGCAATCCTCCAGACGAGAACAGAACATCAAGGCAGTCACAAACATCATCCACTTTCTTAAACTTTCAATTCATCCAACACATCCTCTCTAATTACATTCTGCAAATGATTCTATTTAGAATGTTTATATATCTTTTCCGCACCAAAGCTGCAAACAATACATTATTGCCCCAAAATTATGCAACCAACCCAAGATTTTCTTCTCCTTCCACAAGCATGATTGAAAAGGCGACTCTGCTTTTAACCTTTCTTAATGTAATCATTAGGATCTTACAATAGACACTCCCTACAGTCTACAACAAGTTTAGCACATATTCTTTTTTCATGGAACACCTGAAAAATGCTTGCAAACTCTCCAATATCTTATGAAAAAGATTGCACTATATCCATCTGAACCAAGGATCCTAAGGAAAGAAAAGCCCCGTCAACCCGTCCAACCTCCTACTAACTTTATTCACAACAGGATTTAAAAGTAACACTCCAAGAATTTCTTCCCCAAGGAACCCCCGAGAAATAGGTCAATCCTTCTCACAATCAGTACTAGCAGCCAAATTATCAATAGTCTTTACATGCACATTTATACAAAGGAGTTCACCCTTGGCTACATTGATTTTAAACCCCGAGATTTTCTTAAAGATGTTAAGCAGGGTCATCATACCTCTAAAACCTTCACTATCCTCTTTAATAAAGAGAATAGTATTATCTAGATTAACAACTAAAATTATAGACCCAAAAATCACAACAGTTATTGTTCAATCTTCTCTGCAAACCACGATCTAAAAGATTCATTCTAAATCTAGGTTTTCAAAAAATAAGGCCTAGTCAGAAAAAGCATATAAAAGAAAAAAGAAAACCCTAAAACAGAAAAAGGCGAGAAGATACATACGGAGATTGATAATCTAAGGGACCGAGGGCAGCATCATAGAGACCACCGGCCAACGGTGTGGTCGAGAAAGGTTCGAACAAAGTTTCCCTTGTAATCTTCTTAACACTTAGTCTCTTAACTTCATCTTCGGTGAAGAAACCGAACCGAACGGCTAGAACACTCTCACTCGCTCCCTGCAAAAACAATACCGAACCTCTCATCAGCTTACAAGGCACAAACACACCAAAACCCTACATGAATTTACTGAAACAAATATAAAATCACAAAACAGAAATTCATACTTCCATGTCTTCCGACGAAGAGCGAGGATAGAGAGAAAAACAAGAAAGGGCGGTGAGCTTAAACCCTAATTTAGGGTTGAAAAGGGCGGCTATTTAATCCATAAAAAGCCATAATTTTGTTTAGGGACGACGGACGAAATTTCCACTCCGATAGGGATTTAAAAAGTTTCCCCATTTCCCTTTTGCAAAATTCCAATTGTATAACTAAAAATATAAATAGTATTTATTTGATAGTAATTTTTAACCTATTTTTATTAAAAGAATTTAATTGATCATGTAAGCACTATAAAAGGATAGTTAAATGATATAAATTGAAAATAATTTGTAAATATATTGATATAACTGAATGTAAATTAATAATTGATCAAATATTTTAACCAATTTTAAAATATAATTTATTTATATTTTTAATTTTATTATTTTTCTTTGAATAATTGATATCCAAAAAATTTATGTTTTAATTAGTAATTTATTATTATGTTTTAAAATAAAAAATCATTTTATCCTCTTCTTTTGATTAAATAAAAATATTTTACTAATATATCATTTCTCTATTTATTATTCTCTCTTTTTTTTTTCTTTTTAATCTCTCTTCTCTCATCTCATCGTTAAGCGACCGGCTTCTCTCTAATCCTCCCTCTCTATCTTTATTGTTATTTGTCAATGATTGATAATTCTCTCTTTTTTTTTCTTTTTATTTCATTATTTCTTATTTTTTATCATTAATGATCAATATTTTCACTTTTTTCTTTTTTTTGTCTTGAATTTTTGCTTTTCTTTTCTTTTCTTTTGATATCTCGCTTTTCTCTTTCATCTAAGTCAATTGTTTCTCTCTTTTGATCATTATAATGAAAGAGTATACGAAAAGAACAAACATAATAAAAAGTTAAAAAATAAAAAATAAATAGATAAAATAGAATAAAAAATAAAAAATTATGTTGAATTTCTTTTTCTTTGTAAGAAAATAAAAATTGATAGTCAAATACAAAAAGGTAAAATTATTCTTATATTTATAGAATTTTGTATCCTAAAGTAAACAATTGCTTCTTGCATCGGTAAATGAAATTTTACGGGCATCAAAGCCGCGGTAGATGAAAATTGTTTTTCCTTTTCGTGCTAATTGTAATTTTACCTCCGTTTAATTATCTCTGTGTCAAGATTGTCCCTTAATTTCCTTCCGTTGAGATTCCTCTTTGCCACCTTTCTTACCCACATTTTTATTTCCAAATTTACCCTCAGTAGTAGCCCTCGCCGCCTTCCTCGCCGACTTCACTCGGAAGGACCTTCTATGGGACGTGCAGCGCCAGTTGTTTTGAAATATTTTTTTTAATAAATTATTCTTTATTTTTTTTATGATTTACCATTCTAAAAAATTCTTCTATTAATATGAAACGCATAGTTTTAGAGAACTTTTCACGAGATATCTTTTTTGAAATATAAGCACTTTTTAAATGTTACACACTACTAAAAAATTTCAAAAATTTTAAATAATAAATAATTGATTCACAATATAAAAATAATTTTTCTTACCATGCCTGCAAAATTAGGAAACATAAGGTTTTATATATTTTATATTATATTTTCAATTCATAATATTATTTGATTAATTTGGACAAATTTATTAATAATTTAATATTTTTTCATCGAGTTATCATATTTTCTTAATTACTGATAAAAAAATCATTTAAATTATACAATATCAAATTAGACATGAGATATCCATATTTCAAAATGTCACCAAAGAAGTGATCACTTTTTCGTAATTTCCATAAAAACAATAATATAAATTCATGAAAGTTGCACGATATCTTGTGAATATAAAAAAAGGGGGGGAACAGAGTTTTGCACTAAACCTATGTTTAATTTTGATCCATCACTTGAAAAAAAAAAAAAGATTTAACAGATTGTTTTGAACAAAAATCCTTTTTTAGGCAACGTCCAAAAATTTGATATATTATAAAATTATCTTTGATTTAAATGAAATGGATAGTTAATCCTTTTATTGAAAAGAAACTCTGAATTTTTTATTCAAAACGCTTGTTGTGAATCAAAATGAGACTCTCTCTTATTAAAAATGATATAAAATTTGGGACATTTGACATCAAAAATGATATAGATTTTTAAGTAGTTCGAAGTCTCTACCCTTTCCATTTCTGGGAATGGTTGATTTTTATCTCAACAATTTATGGGCAACTTACCAATAACCAAAAACAAAAAATTTCAGCTATTGATCATTTTAGAACTCGGAGGCATCAGAACTTCTCATTCTGATTCTAAACATCAGTTTTGAAAGGAACCTGTCCTGAAAATAAATCACAAATTCAGAGATTTTCGAAATCTGAGAGAGCAGAGAATTTACCGAAAAAAGAGATCAGTCCACCCAAAAAGAAAAAGCAATAGGGCACTGGATTTCTGGGAATAATGAAAGAACATGTAAACTATTTAAACAGGAAGAATTTTCTATCCATACAAGGCTTCTGTTGATACAGGAATTTAAACATAACCAAGTCAAAAGGAGCTCTACCCCAAGAAGTGACCAAAAAAGAAATGGTAGATGAAGACCAAGGTGATCGAGGAAATACGCATAGAGCTTGTAACTTTCACAGTCATTTTGAACCCATGTATATAGAAAAGAGTTTGCTATCATGCAACAGGAAGTATAGTCTAATGCTGTTTCTTCTGGCTTGCTCCTTGCTCGCCCCCGTTCTTGGCTTTTGATGGGGCAACCTTAGCAGGGGTTGATCGATCAGACCTAGAGAACTGAATGAATATGTGCATAAGGACTGTTACAATACCCAAGCTGAGGGTTGAAAATGCTATTCCTTTCCATGAGGATAGAAGTGATGTCCATTGTAAAAATTTGAGAGTACCCAAGATAAGCAAACATGACCAACAGGTTACCACCTGTGTTCCAAACATAAAACACAGGTATCAGCATAAAGACCTTTCGGGTAACAGAATATTAAATACCAGTGTAAAATGCAGATCCTACGAACTTAAGAGTGGGGAAACAGAATTGCAACTTTTTCTCAGCTATTAGAACAAGAATCTTTACCACGAGAGACTTCAAAGGCCGACCAGTGTCCCGGTAATTTTCCTCACCAAAGGTGTTATCGGCTATATGTTTGTCCAAAAGAGCATCCTGTTAAAAAGAATAAAGCAACTCCGGATTGAGGACATACAATTGTTTTAAAACCTAGTATGGCAAAGCTTGGTAGTATCCTTATTCCCTCTGTCTGGAAAAGGAACATATATTATGCTTTAAAATGGCAATTACCTTGGCCACAAAGATATCTCTGCACCACTGTGCAACAGCATCATCCGATTCAGGCAAGTCCTTCATTGAATGTCGCTTAAAATGTACATGCACCTGCAAATACGTAACAGGAAAAAAATCATAGTATATCCTATCATGTTTAATGCTGTCATGGCAATTCAAGTTTTACATGTGACTGTTCAAATAACTGTCTAACCCCAATTTAATTGCAATAATCCATGAACCTCCTACAAATATTTTGAACCTTTTAACCAAGCAAAGAACTGATGTTCTAGACTATATTAGCCTAATCATTCTATGTGGTACTCCAAGCCAGCTGGACATCAGCTGCATACTCCAAATCTGGTAGCATGACTCGGATAGCCCCAGATACTACCCAGTCTTTGCTTAATTACAGATAAAAGCACAAAAGCCACTACATTATATCTTCACAGTTTCTCTATTACTACTCACAAGTTTCAAAAGTTCCTAGCTTGAAAACAGATTTCTTAGCTTCTTGGATAGAGTTGTACTCAAGTATATAAATACATAAGCTAAGACCATTTCAATAATCTGATGATGAAATGTTAGAAACACAATGATGCATTTATCATATAAAGGAAAACCCGGGATACTTTATTCAATGAAGGATAAGAACAAAATAGAAACGCTTTCACTTTTACCCACATAAGCATTACATTAAAAAAAAAAAAAACACACACACACACACACACACACATACACAAGGAAAAGCAATCAGCTAAGCAAAATGATAACTGAAAGTAGCTGAGGCCGATTAGGTTTAATGGCTCACCACAGAAGGCTGTCTCTTCAACAATCTTATCATTGTAGGTTGAGGTGAATCTTTAGGGATAGTTACTGTAATATCATATACGGCTGGAACAAATGATCGCATGTGACTCACTGCTGAGACAAAACCCTGAAATCATAACACGTGCAAGAGAAGTTAATACTACAAGAAGGCATACAACATGGGGTTGATCCCAACACAAAGGAAAGCTAAAGCTACATAGAAATGATGATCTTCAGTAAGTCATTTCCCAAGTATGCATGGAATAAACAGAACTACAAGCAAAAAGGGTTGCAGAATAGTTGGGCAAAGTTTGTGATCCCAATCAGCAAAGAACCCCAACCCCCAATTAAAAAATAAATAAATAGAAAAGATAAAAAAGATAGTTGAAAGTAAACTCTAACTGCTGACCATGAAGCTCAAGAAAACTCAACAGAGACATATAATTTCTTCTGGTTTCTTAAGAACAAAGTGCAAAAGAAGTGAACCTTAGTACGAGGAATCAAAACATTTTTGGGGACAGGCAATCCAGTGGAAGTTGCATATTCTTGCGCTGCTAAAAGCTTGGCCAGTGTGAAGCGAGTTCCCTCAACAAAAAGAGCTAGCCAAAATGGAAGAGGATAGTCTCTGAGCTGTTGGAGACCTGACTGCAATTACGATTCCATAAATAATTAACCCAAAATGCAGAAAAGTGCACAACAACTACAAGTAAAAAAGCTCACGAGGTTAAGCTATTTGAATCTGCAAGTTTTTTGGTGACTGGTATTAAACTGACATGTAATATCATCAAGACAAAATCTCAAACCACAGCTTGTAACCTTTAATGTACTTTCATCCTTTGCCCAGCTTCTCTCTAGGAAGAGGTACTCAGAAAACCACATTGACCAACCTATAACCTGCAACAGCGATAAATTTAAAAGTAAATAATTACATAGCTGACCAATTAAGAAACAAGGAAAGATCACAGTTAAACTGCATAAATCTTAATACCAAAAATAATAAAGGAAATAGTCACATCTCAGTCAACAGCATTAACAAAAATAATCCAATTGGGAAGACAATGAAATTCTTTATGAAAGGAGTTAGAGAGAAGATTGACACTTTTTCAATCCTTCATACTAATAGACACCAACCATTGAGGACTCACCGGAAGCATTTTAGAAGATTTCTTCATCATAGCCAAACAACTGCCAAGGCAACCTGATCGCTGTTACAAGAAATTTTAGCAATTAACAAAGATGTCGAATTATTTAGAACCATGAGATATGCAACCACAAGTCAAACCATGCATCACCATGCAGTGAATGTGAGATACACTAACTATATTATGGACTGTCAAATAAGATAGAAGAAGAATCTGCTATTGACACCCCTTATAAACAAAATAAGCCACAGCCTGCTTTATCATACCTGACCCAAAACCCATCCCACAAGCCAATCAATATCACTCCTGTGATTGCACATGACAAGAGCATGTTCTTTACCTGGAGATTTCACCGGTATAAGCAACAATGAGAAGAAAAGATGATAATCCTTTGGAAAAAAATATATATTTATATACTACAGATAGATCAGAAGATTCAGAGAATCTTACTCAATAAAGGTAGGCTAGGCACTCAGCCCACGGGATATTTTAACTTACCCATCATTTGGTAGGTCTCCAGATCTGCATACAGGCGGACCTGAGAACAAATTTTTTTTAATATCATAAGACGCATCAAATACAAGAGCTACAAACACACGCAAACATGCACATGCATATTTATATATGTAGATTCAAGGATCATGAATGCTAGAGGAAACTTATCTTGGTGCAGGGAAATGAAAAGGAAAACCAAAAAAAAAAAAAAAGAGCTAAGATAGATCAATTCTGCAGGCTCTAATTGCTCTTGGATGCCCCAAGCATAAGGAAGTTGGAAAGCCTTTTCATAAGCAAGAAATGAAAATCTTGTAGTAATCCGAATGATAGACGATCGATGAAGCACAAGCACAAATAAAATTGAGACAACACAAACATGACAGCACGAAAACTTCCAACTGAATGGAAAGACACTGCTAGGGCAAATCATTATAATAGTAATTTTTTAGATGTAATACTAGTTGAGTATTGTAATCACCTACCAGTTGGTGAATTACAAGAACTCAAACCTAACCAAGAGTTTAACAGAAACCAAGATACAAATAGCTATACAAATTCTTACTTTCTTTACGGAAGACTCATTTCATTTACACAAGTAAACTTGCCCATGGTCCCAAGACAACGGATCTTATGAAAGACACAGATTCATGGCGTAGTAAATTCCTGTGTTATGAATGCGTAAGCGGTAAAGAGTACATATGATGAGCCACAAGGAAGTAATAACCCCTAAAATGGATAGAGCAAGGACTAATTGAAAATGAACCTAATTATTAAAATAGAATAATCCAAAAGATTTGTGCAACAGCATTCCTTTGTTAACAACTTAACATAAAATTTTATCAAGTTTTGCACAAAAGACCATTGAAGCACAATTTTAATAACCACTGTTCTCAAGTAGTCAATGTTCTTAAGCACTTGTCATACTGGTGCGATATGCATGTTGGACATGGACTCCTATCAAAAAGGGAAAAAAGATGCATGTCATACATGAACATACACCAGATATGTCTAGGATGATACTGCATGCCACTATCATCAAGTACTTCATGGTAAATGTAGATAAGAGTCCATGGTAGCTATAGAAAATAAGCCACCAATAGTGCCTTTTAAATCCTAAGCAAGATGTAACTAGGTTAGTGCTGACCTGCTGAACTAGGACATACCATTTGAAAACTCATAACGCTACCACTAACAAGATCCTGATGTGAACTAGGCCCTTAGTTTCAGCACTCAGCATGACACAAGGTGAGGCCTTGGCTTAACAAATACATTATGCAGCAATTGTCTGACAAGATCCAGTTGAACCATATGACCATCCTGATAGGTCCTGTCATTTGGAGACATCCAACTTTTCCACCTATGTGAAGAAACTTGCCTCATTAACTAAATCAAGCGGTATGAGCAGCCTCCAAATGAATTAGAAAACAGCTTGTTGACAATTGTCCTAAGTAGAAACAAGGGGGAGGAAGAAGTCGGCAAAGAAAAATTTGTTTGATGACTACTGGGGTGTTCATCAGGTCCGTATAGCTTTTGGGTATACTTTTAGCAATCTAACCAACATGGTTTAGCTGTAGTAGCAACATAAGTTAGAGTGTCATCATGTAAAACAAAATAACAGGGCAAGAAAATTTCTATTGTGTTAAGCAGCACCGTCATGTTGTGAACGGCATTAGAAGAAGATTGTAAACAATTGTCATAAATGATACATGGAAATATGCCAACAAATTTTTTCTTTTCTTTTCTGGGGCAACAGAAGACCCAGAGAGTGCCTTGAGCATGGATCTCGAGTATAACAGACAAGTGAATGTCAAGAAGAAAGAAACCATCCAATCTCATACCGTACAGTACTACTCTGGCCCAATTCAGTCCTAACCAACCCTTAAGACTTTTCCTATAAAATGAACTCTGCCTTAGAACTGCTTATACAAGTTTAGTCAGAGCAGCCTAGCATAAGGGCACAACAAGTTTAGTTAGAGCAGCCTAGCGTAAGGGCACAAAGAGGAGAAGCAATTACATAAATGTAACCACTAATTAAGGGTCAATGTGTGGTCTAATACACATAACTATGGAACAGTATGACTTAAATATTGACAAGGATAGGCAACAAATAATATCAACTTATTAACAGCCTGAGCAGGCAACCAATCCATTTGACAACCGAAAATTTTGGTTAAATGTGATTTAATCACACAGATATCTCTCCTATATCTCAAATTCTCCGCAATGTCACGATTTACTTTATGGAAAGACGGTTGGTGCCAAAGCTTACATTTACTTTATCCCCAACAATTCGTTTCCAAAAGAGAGATCATATTTATCATGAAAATTTCCTGACAGAATCTTTCATGGGTGTGCATGTCAAACTACTAGCCAACAATTTAGCTCTGAACGACTTTTGATGAACTGGATCTTCCATTGAATGCAGGGTATATAAGCTCATGAAAACAATCATGACGGCCTTTTTTCACCATGGAAAGCATTTCCCTTTCAAAAATCCATGGAACAAAATAGTTACAAAGATGAAGCCCCAAACATCTTCAAATAAATAAACTAACAAAACGAAAAAGAATTAGGCATTCAGTTGACTATAAAGTACCAGTAGGTAGAGCATGCCCAGTACAAATCTAAAACCCTGCTACAATGTTCTTCCAAAAAGTGTGAACAAAAGACAGATTCTACCCGCTAGAGTGAAAATAAAAACAGTATTGGAAACCAACAACACATTGACTACATAGATTTTGGTTCATTACCTTGACATTAGCCCACCAATCAATGAGCCAAACGAGCTCTAGCCAGAGTAATTCTGCCAACACTCTGTTAATCCTCCTGTAAGCATTCTTCGAAAATGGCCGCACAAGAATGAAGAAAAATGCCTAAAAACGTATAAAGATTAATAATAATTATTATCATGAAAACCCCAAAACAGAATAGTGCAATTAACGAGAAAAAACCAAAAAAAAAAAAAGAAACAATATGCAAATACAATGACCAATTGAACAGCATAAAACCCGCATCAGAAAAACCAAAAATTAAATGAAAAAAGTAAAATCAGAGCAACATAAAAAAAAAAAAAAAAATAGAATTTCAAAATTCATGAAATCAATAAAACCCTAACCCTACAAGCTATGAACTGGCTAGAGTCCAAATCTAATGGCAATGAAAAGGTTGAATGCAAAGTGAAAGTGAAATCTCAAGTTACCTGAGAGAGATTTACGACAAGGCCAGAGAGGAGGAACAGAAGTCCCAGCGGCATAACCACCGCTGCAGCTGGAATCGCCATGCCCAAGAAGCTCACAATGAGAGAGAGAGAGAGAGATGAGGAGATAAACTAGTGATATGCGAGAGAGAGAGAGAGAGAGAGAGAATCAAAGAGCTCTTGATATGTGTGTGTGTGTGAGAGAGAGAGAGAGAGTTAATTGATGAGAATAGAGATAAAAAGTAAGAGAAGGAAGAGAACGAGGATTTATGGTGAGAGAGAGACGGGGGGATCGAGGTGTGTTGGGTTGCTTTGCTGTGTCCGTCCCAGACGCCTTTCCCCCTTTGTATTGCCTACCACTGTTTCCCGAGTGTAGAGAGAGAGAGAGAGTCCTAATTAGTGTGAACTGATTAATATCTGAAGAATTGCAAAATGGGTCGGGTCATGGAGTGATCCTAGTAGAAAAGGGAAAGAGGAGGAGGCTGAACTTTTAAGCATTTCAGGTCAATAATTTTTTGTCTCCATTTACCAACCAAAAAAAGACAAATAGTCAATAATATTTTATAAAAATATTATTATAAATAAAATAAAATAAAATCAACAGCATCTTCTTTGTTTGGAAATTCTGAAATAAAAAAATTATACACTTTCTTTTCTTAATAAAGAAAAATTATAAATTTATTGAATTATTCTACGCAGTTCAATTATCAAATTTATTATTATGCATATTTTTAATTTAAATACAATACAGTTTATTTAATTAATTTTATAAAACAAAAATTTTAAATCTTGTATGGATCATTCTTAAATCTCATCAATCATTATTGAATTCGAAATAAAAACTTAGTTCAAAGGTGATATTCGTTAGCTCATTGTGATTATAATTGATATAGTACGTTTCAATTAATTAAATTTATTATGGTACACTAATTTATAAAGATTTTTTTCATATGAGGATCTAATTAGTAAATATAGGAGCACGAGAACAAGTAGAGACATTGAGTCTATCATCCATTTTTCTAATCTTTCTTTTCATTTTGAGATGTATCAGTATATGGTTCAATTCATTAATTCAACGTTGACTTAATTATATCATATGATTATATATATATATATATATATAAGTGATGGGACGTGACCCAATAACTCGAGCCAAGAGAGTCGATTCCTAAAAAACCCTGCAAAGGGTGCTCATCTATCAATCTATCGAAGGGTCATAGTCGCCACGATCATTCTACTGAAAGGCTTTAGTCATTCGAGTCTACCGAACGATAGGGTTTCGATCACCCTGATAACCAATCATGATCCATCGAGTAAGGACAGTCACCTCGACCGAGTAAGCAAATGTCAGTCTCCCGATCGAACCAGTCCCGAAGGTCCCTTATCAATCGAAGCAACTGATCGGTATGCAGCACTCCAAACTATTCTAAAGGAAAGTCAAGATCTCCTTAATTTCGGTTTCCTATTTCACAATAGTAAATCGCGGATCTCCCAGATAAGGAAGACGTCCCTCCCAAAGAGGAAGATTTCCCGATATATAAGGATCGTAATTAATTAGTAATATTAACCTCCGAAATTTCCGGATCAGTTCGATAAGGAAAGTAGGGTGAAAGTCCTTCAATAACGCACGACTCTCACAGGTATAAGAGGTCTCAAAACCCTCGACACCAAGTACACTCTCTAAGCCTAACACAGGGGGCACATTGATCACAAGAAACCACTCTCTCTATTCTCTCAGTCTTTTTCACTCAAACAAAAACCGCTCTTTACTGACTTGAACGTCGGAATCTTCCCGGTGGAGCACCCTCCGGCGGTTTTTACAGGATATCTACCATTGACAGCAACCGTTCGAGTCAACAAGGAGTTGGTATCTGAGGAGCTAAAACTCACCTCCATCAGATTGGTGTCGTCTGTGGGAAACAGACTAATTCTCTGAGATCTTATGGCGATGCTCGCAACGGTCATCTCCGACACAGCAACACCAAAAGAAGAAGGTCAATCATAGGTTTTGATGTTGATGACCTTCCCGCCGGAACAGATCTTCTCCGAGATGACCCTATAGTCATCACCCTCAAAATTGATTCCTACACTGTGAAAAGGGTTCTCGTCGATCAGGGGGCTGACTGTGATCTCCTAACCTGGGACGCCTTCTGTAGGATGGGTTTTAATCCGTCTCGACTTTTGCTATCTACCGGATCCCTCCAAGGGCTTTCGGACGAGCTCACTAATCCCGAATATATCATTTATCTTCCTGTGACCCTAGGGAGACCCCCTAATCACATAACCACTTCGGTCCTTTTTCATGTGGTGAAGCTCTACTCCTCCTACAACGCCATACTCGGCAGACCCAGCCTAAACGATCTAGAGGCGCTACCGAGCACGAGATACATGAAAGTGAAATTCAGAACACCACTAGGGATAGCAACCATCAGAAGTGACTCTGACCCCTATATCCTCTTTGCAACATGAGGTGCTCAAGAAGTTTTCCCGGTTGATGCCTTGGAACCCAGAGACGACACTGAGCTGAGCGCTAAGCCTAAGCCAGGCGAAGAAACGACCAAAGTTCTTCTAACAAACGACCCCAGTCAAATGGTCAAGATAGGAGCCAACCTATCACCTACTTTACGAGAGACCTTAATCGTCTGTCTGCAACGACACTCAAAGGTCTTCGCATGGACTCCGGAAGACATGCCTGGCATAGACCCGTCGGTCATAGCCCATAAGCTGATCGTTAACCCCGACTTTAGACCGATCAAGCAGAAGAAGAGGGTATTCGCTCTCGAACGCCAACGCGTCATCCAGGAAGAGGTCTAGAAGTTGTTGACATCATGATTCATCCGTGAAGTCAAGTATCTCGAATGGCTGGCTAACGTAGTCTTGGTAAAAAAGGCTAATGGCAAGTGGAGGATGTGTGTAGATTTCACCGACCTCAACAAAGCATGTCCGAAGGATAGCTATCCACTCCCCAACATTGACAAACTTGTAGATAATTTCTCGGGACACCAACTTTTGAGTTTTATGGACGCCTACTCCTGTTATAACCAGATCAGAATGGCACCAGAAGATAAAGAAAAAACTAACTTCATCACCGAGTTCGGTACGTATTACTATCGGGTTATGCCTTTCGGCTTGAAGAATGCCGGAACAACTTTTCAACGACTGGTCAACGCGGTCTTCAAAGACTAATTAGGCAGGAACGTCGAAACTTACGTCGATGACATGCTCGTAAAGAGTATTACAGTAGAAACTCACGTTGCAGATCTTGAAGAGACCTTCTAGACTTTAGAACGGTACAACATGTGGCTAAACCCAGAAAAATGCACGTTCGGGATCGCTTCCATGAAGTTCCTGGGCTTCTTGATTACCGATTGGGAGATAGAGGCCAACCCCGAAAAGATACAAGCAATATTAGATATGACTCCCCCCAGACACTCAAGGAAGTGCAACGCCTGACCGGTCGAATAGCGGCCTTAAGCCGATTCATATTCAGAGTTGGCGAAAAGTATAAGCTCATACTTGACGCGCTGAAGAGGTCTCGACAGTTCAAATGGATGCTCGAATGTCAAGCAGCTTTTGAACGACTGAAAGAATATCTGATGCAACCCCCGCTGCTCTCACGACCCGTTCTCGGGGATGAGCTTTACCTGTATTTGGCTGTTTCCAAACGAACACTCTGCTCCGTAATGGTAAGATAGGAGTTCGCCGCCCAGAAGCCAGTCTACTATATCAACAGGAAACTGAAAGATTCAGAAATCAATTACCGGCCGATCGAGAAGATAGCTTATGCTTTGGTTATCTCAGTAAGGTGCATTCGACCATATTTTCAGACCCATACCATTGTGGTACTTATCGATCAACCGCTGAAACAAATCTTCCAGAAGAGGGATACGTCAGGACGACTCATCAAGTGGAGTGTAGAGCTAGGCGAATTTGATATCCAATACCGACCACGACCCGTTATAAAGGGCCAAGCACTGGCCAATTTTATCATTGAATGCACTCTCCCCACAATGTCTAAAGATCAACTCCCTAGCCATCAGGAAGAACGGATAGACCTCGAATGGACTATCTACATGGATGGATCGTCAAACTCTTCAGGAAGCGGCGTTGGACTCATATTGGTAGGACCAAACAATTTCAAGCCAGAGTACGCCCTCCGTTTTGATTTTGAAGCCACAAACAACCAAGCCGAGTATGAAACTCTGTTAACAGGCCTCCGGATCACCACCAGTATGGGAGCACGAAATGTCAGGGTGTTTATGGATAGCCAGTTAGTCGTAAAACAAATCAAAGGGGTTTATGAGACCAGAGACCCGGTCATGGCAAAATATCTAAATAAGTTGTGCGAGACGATAGATCAGTTGGGCAAAGTAGACATTCAACAGATCTCTTGTTCGAAGAATGCGAGAGTGGATACCTTGTCGAATCTAGCTAGTTCTGATCCAGTCGCTTCCAGCCGAACAGTGTATATTGAAAACCTGTCGTATCCTAGCATTGATGAGCCCAAGGAGATCCTCCCAGTCGATCAGCCGCCTAGTTGGAAGGACCCTATAGAAGACTATTTGAGACGTGATCGTCTGCCGGCATCCCCAGGGGAAGCAACAAAACTGAAACGAAAGGCCACGTACTACGCCTTAATCGATGGGGTTCTCTACCGTAAGTCATTCACTCACCCATATCTGCGATGTTTGACCCCCGAAGAAGGGAATTATGTCCTTCGGGAGATTCACGAAGGAGTTTGTGGCAATCATCTGGGTGCCCGAAACCTAATCTATAAAGCCCTCCGACAGGGATATTACTGGCCAACCATGAGAGTCAATTCCGACGACTACGTCAAAAGGTGCGACAGATGTCAGCATTTCTCATCGGTTCCACGGTTACCCTCCACCGAGTTTAATCCAATATCCAACCCTTGGCCTTTTGCTCAGTGGGGCATGGACATCCTCGGATCATTTCCTCCAGCCACGGGACAACAAAAATTCTTGATTGTGGCGATCGACTACTTTACGAAGTGGGTGGAAGCCGAACATTTAGCCCAGATCATAGCCGTTAAAGTCCAATCCTTTGTATGGACTCACATTATCATTCGGTTCGATATACCATACGTCCTTATCACGAATAACGGAAAACAATTCGACAACCAGCGTTTTAGGGAGTTTTGCGAGAAGTTGGAGATCCAACATAGGTTCTCATCAATCGCTCACCCGCAAACCAACGGATTGGCCGAAATAACCAACCGAATGATTCTACATGAACTAAAAACAACGCTGGACGATGCCAAGGGACAATGGGTTGAAGAACTTTATGGCATCATCTGGTCGTATCGTACTACCCCTCGAAGGGCAACAGGAGAAACACCATTCAGTTTGACTTACGGAAGCGAAGCAGTCATACCCGTGGAAATAGGTATGCACTCGCTCTGAGTAGCTCACTATGATGACGAGCAAAACGAACGCACCCTATGAGAAATGTTAGACCTACTTCCAGAATCATCGGCCGCGGGGGAGTGGTGGCCTATCAACAACAAATGATCTAGTATCACAACCGAAGGGTTAGAAGCCGAGCGTTTAAACCCGAAGAATTGGTGCTACGGGAAGTGAAAGCCGCGCCGCGGCTCGAGGGTACTTGCCCCCTGGAAAGGTCGGGGACGTTCCGTAGTCTGACCAGGAACCTATCGACTCGATAATCTAGACGGATCGGCGATACCTAGGACTTGGAACTCGGAGAATCTGCCCATATACTATCAATGAGCCTTAGCGCCATCCGATAGTCAGGAAGTCTTTCTTAAACACGGCTCAAGATCTCCAATCGAAGGGCCTCAAACCCCCTTGAGGGGGGCTCGGCCCCGATCTCCCGTCTTAATAACGCAAAAAGGGGTGTTAATTTTTACGGTGGACGAGACCCACAATTTAAAATTTTCCATACCCACAATTTAAAATTTCCTAGGAGGGCCTCGCATTGTACTCGTCTTAACCGAAATGTACGCTTCCTTAAAAAGGGATTTTCCTTTTCCCAAAATTTGCTAGGAGGGCCTACGCCCCCCAGTCTTTACCGATCGTACGCGTGCGGAGGGGGGGAGGGGGGGGGGGGGCCCCACAACAAAAATAGGGGTGCTTGGAGGGCCACCTTAAAATTCCTTCACTCCCGTTTTTTATCGATCGTACGCGTTGTCAATAGGGGATGTAACTCTCGGACGGGGGGCGGGCCCCAAAATTAAAAATTTTCCTTAAGGGGGGGGGGGGTTCGCCCCCCCCCCTCAACTTAAAATTATAAATTTCCAATGGGGTTTGGGTTCGGTCCTACCTTTTTTACCGATCGTACACGTCGTCAATAGGGGGGGTATCTCCCCGGGACGGATGGACGCGGCCCAATTAAAATTTTTTCTAGGGTTGGGAAGCCATCCACTTTGACAAAAAACAGAGGGCCTTGCAACGAAAAAAGGGGGAAAATATGATTCAGGTAAGTGGAAAGTAATTCTCTTATTTATTTTTGTACGAAAAAATACATCGAGATACATGAACAAGCCGCTAAATCCGACTGATTACACCAAGGGGAATATGCATAAAGGTCAAAAAAAAAAAAAAAAAAAAAAAAAAAAAAAAACGCGTTCCATCCATTTCGCGATCCACTCCGCCGCGACCTCCGTACGCCCGCCCACCATAAGGTAAAAATATTGGATCGATCGGGCCATCCCAACTCTTACTCCCCATCGCCGGGGGCGGATCGAAACTTCATAAATCCTTTCTCTTATTGGATAACCCTAATTCGTCAATATCCTCCCTTCGATCGACTCCGTCCCATTAACGTAAATTTTGGTTCATTCTTCTCGCTCCCCCTTGCGATTTATTTGGATTGTCAAATTAGGTAGGACCCCCATTAAATTTTCTAGCTAGGATTGGTACAATCCCTTTCATTTTTAGTTGTCTTGCATATAAACGAAATACAAGTCCGATCGTCGGATCGGATGAAAAACGGAGGGGTGTTGTCTAAATTGTACTGCGACCCGATAACATTACCACCAAATCCTAAACCTCACGACCGCATCCATGTGCCCCGCGTGGAAATGATTTGATGAATGTATTTTTAGCACATGGATTTGAAATGTTTTAAGATCCGTGAGGGCACGACACCCACGTTTGACGGATATGGTATCCGATTAATTGACATCGAGATAAAGAAAAGATAAAACCCCAAACCCCGATACTTTTTGACCTTTTTGGGGTCCAGATCCTTTCGGCTTGTCGTATGACCTACTTGATTTTAAATGGATGCATATATGTATGATATCATATGATTGAATAAATAAGTTCATTTTATTGAACATATGATCTCACTGAATTATCCACTTATTTATGTTTTAGAAGATTGGTGATTCACGACTTTCCCCGAGGTCTCCCTCGTACTTACTTGAGGCATCCACACCAACCCAGACCCATACCCAAGACCGATAGCACAGTCCCCCACCCTAGAGAATTGCAAAAATGTATTGCTAGGGATAAGAGAGAGTCATGGACTCGACTTACCCATCCAAAAACGGGGGGTGAGAGCGTGGTCCGAAGATCATGCAGACGATACAAGATACACTCCCGGGGGGGAGGGGCTTCTTTGGGAGGGGGAGGGGGAATATAATGAGATCTCATTCCGGTAGTCCTTTTCTTTAATAATATCTCATTCCAGCAGGAGTCATCCCAACTAAGAAACATTGCATGCTATGACACCTTGAAAGTCGATCCTTAGGAAGAATCATTCTCCACCAAGCAGCTAAAAAGGAAGAACGTTGGTTCTTTGCGAAAGAAAGTGAACGCGCGTCTTGGCTACTTATAGCCGTAAGAAACAGAAGCCCCAATTAATTCGAAGAAGATGAAACGGATCAGCACGAAAGCGAGTCATAAATGCCGAGAGTGAATTACCTTCAGTTCCCTATGAAGAAAATCGTATGTGAAGAGACAAGCTCGCATTCCTAACGTACAAAGCGGGCGAATCAGAATGGACCAAGTGTCCCTATGCATTCATAACGTATGAAACGCGCTTCACTTATGACTTTTCTTTTTCAAAAAAGCCATAAGTCGGGGGCAAATGATGGGACGTGGGCCAATAGCCCGAGCCAAGAGAGTCGATTCCCAAAAAACCCCACAAAGGGTGCTCATCGATCAATTTATTGAAGGGTCATAGTCGCACCGATCATTCTACTGAAAGGCCTTCGTCGCTCGGATCTACCGAACGATAGGGTCTCGGTCGCCCTGATAACCGATCATGACCCATCGAGTAAGGACAGTCACCCCAACCGAGTAAGTAAACGTCCGTCTCCCGATCGAACCAGTCCCAAAGGTCCCTTATCAGTCGAAACAACCGATCAGTACGCAGCACTCCAAATGATTCTAAAGGAAGGTCAAGATCTCCTTAAATTCGATTTCCTATTTCACAATGGTAAATCACGGATCTCCCAGATAAGGAAGATATCCCTCCCGAAGAGGAATGTTTCCCGGTATATAAGGATCGTAATCAATTCGTAATATTAATTTTTGAGATTTTTGGATCAGTTCGATAAGGAAAGTAAGATAAAAGTTCTTCAACGATGCACGACTCTCACAAGTATAAGAGGTCTCAAAACCCTCGACACCAGATTCGCTCTCTAAGTCTAACACAGGGGGCACATTGATCACAGGGAACCACTCTCCCTCTTCTCTCAGTCTGTTTCACTCAAACGAAAACCACTCTTTACTGACTTGAGCGTCGGAGCCTCCCTGTCAGAGCACCCTCTGGTGGTTTTTGTAGGTACATCCACCATTGACGGCAACCGTTTGAGTCAACAAGGAGTTGGTATCTGAGGAGTCAAAACTCACCTCCATTAATAAGCATATCCAGAGCCATAATGATAACAAAGGTTTTTTTTTATATATTTTTTGCGTGAGAGCAAAAAATAAAACAAATTTTGATTTAGACAAACATTAATTTAGAATACGTTATATTTATTAATCTTTACTTAGCAATGGTGGTATTGGGAGGTTCTCTTTGAAGGCTCTCATGCCTCTTGTTCAACGCCCTAATCAATGCATCTTGTTGAATATTAAAGTGGCGGGGTATCTACTTTAAAATAATGGACATTTGTTGTCCACGTTGATCGTCTTAGTGGGATTAGTTTAGTGGGAGATGATGCTCAAACCTCTTAAATATTCCTAGATTTGACTTGGTATAAGAACAAAAAAAACCAACAATGAGAGATCTTTCCTCCCGATTAGTGATTGATCTAAATTAGTTGAGATATATTAGTGACTGATCTAGATTAGTCGAGATAAATTCTCAAATACTGGATGGTGACTCTAAGTTTGGGCACAAAAAAAAAAATAATGGACATTTGCTTACTTTTTTTTTTATTATAATAGAAATCGAATGTTGAATTATAAGATTGGAAAAGAAGAATTATTATCACTGAATTATCTCATTTGAAACATTTGCTTTCTGTCAAACAAAACACCATTGATTGGGACTTGGGTTCTTGAATTCGTCTGGAGGGTGCTTCAAATGTTATGATTCTATACAAACCATCAATCCATCTCAAGACAGCAAGGAATTCAAAGTTATAATTAATCCAATAATAGATTGTTCTATAAATTCAAAATCACAATGAATAACGGGTTTATATATTTTTTTTCTTATTACTTGTACATAAATTCTGAATATGTAAATTATAATGAATTATCATCATAAATTGTTTCAAATTTTTAAAATCATGATAGATGAATAACGAGTTTATATAATTTTTTTATTGGTTATATATAGGTTCTGTATACATAATTCATAGGTTTACAAAAACGGTGAAAATCCAATAATTTGTCAAAGTATTTTTATTTATTTTTCCTTTGATTATTTTAATCGGACAGAAACATAAATTCAACTCATTTATTTGCATATAAACATGGTGAATGATTATATTTGGGTACAACAAGAATTGTTACTAGAAAAATGATTTTTTTTTTAATATTCTATCATCCAAATTCAAGTCTATAATATTTTAATTTCTAGCCATTTGACTCCTATTTTTGTAGAGTTGAATACCACACTCCATAGATTTTCCCACAATAACATAATGGAGTAATCATCTTTCATTAAGCAAGGTCTAAGATGTGCCATGCGTGCATGTGCATGTCTACATCTTGCATGAAAGTAACATTGCCAATATCTCAGACACGCTGTACTATAATATTAAAATTGTTAGGAATGAGGTAATCATTCTGATCGGTAATAGTGTTATATCTTTTAATCAAATTTTGAATTCAAAATTTAAAAATAAAATAAAAATTATATTGAAAGAGTTATCTCTATATAAATTTAACAATATTTAAATCAGATTAATCAAATCTTAACTTCAAATACTGATCGATAATATTAAAAAAAAGAAAAACCGCAGCAAAGCAAGAAACCTATCTCTTTATCATAAAAGAAATTGACAAGCGTGCCACTATTAATTTCCCTTATTTTGAGTACAAATCTAATATCAACTTCTCAGGTTACTAATGTTGGGTTGCTTAGGTGGGTTTTTCATGCCACCAATTGCTTTCAAAACTCAACTACCCCGACGGTATTCATTCAAGAAAAAGATAAGTTTTGGCCCAGAAGGCATTTTTCCAAAGTGGGGAACGTCTCAATAAGTTCTCATGTGGGTGAGGGGCTCTCAGACCTAGACTTATGTCGGGAGTTAACTTATATTTCAGTGAGAGTTTTTTGGGCACTTCGTGCCATAGACTTGTGAGGAACTCATGAGACCCTCTCTTTTTTTCTTTTAATGAGCATGGCAAACAAAATTTTCCTATTCAAAAAATGCTGTTGGGACATTAAAAAGAATTTTAAAGAGAAAGTCAAATGATTATATATTTTTTTTCGATTTAAAGATTTTAAATTTAAATATCTAAAAATAACATTGGTATAAGCATTAAAAGCTCAAATAAGTAGATGGCCCTCGTTTAACAAAAAGGGGGAAAAAAGTGTTTTTTTTAATAAAAAAAGGGGGGTTTTTGTTTTTTAGTGAAATTGAAGATTCTCTCTCTCTATTAATATTTTTAGTATTTTGAATCGGTTACGTAAAAAATAATAGAGTTATAAATTTTGGACAGATTCTCTCTACCCCTTTTTAAAGGAAGTTGAAGATTCTCAATTTATTCTGTTATTTGTGAAAATATTATTATTAAATGAATATAAATTTGATGGATAGTCTGATAATGGTATTACTCATTTATTAGTAAATATATTATTTTGAATCAAATTTTAAAGTTTGGTTTCTTTTTTTTCCTTTTATCATTATTATAGCGTGTTATTATTATTGCTTTCTTTGAAGTGCCATTTCATTGCATAATAATGATGATGATGGTAAGTTACAAGGGGAGGAACAGTTGGGAGATACAAAAGTCTGGGCATATCTGCCGAGCTCTGGGGTTTACGTGAGGGCCTTTACATAGCCAAGAAAAGAGATCGGAAGAATTTAGAGGTGGAAACTGATTCTTTGTTTCTGGCCAATGCGCTTTGCGAAGGTTTGGAAGCAAACCACCCGTTGGCTTGTTTGGTGCAAGACGGTACGAAAATTTTTAATGAAATCAATGTTGTCTCAGTCAAGCACATCTTCAGAGAGGCGAATAGATGCCTTTTGCTCTAGTTCAAAGCGTGGTGCTGGGGCTGATGGAACTCAACAGTCCTCTGGTTGAGTTGACTGATCTCATTAAAAATGTTGTTGAGGCCTGAGGGCCGCGTATGGCTTAGAGTGCAGGGTGGGTATGTTGTTAAACGGCTTTCTTTCCATTTCTGTACTGAAAAAAAAAAAAAAAATTGCTGCTAGCCAAATGGGCCGGTCGCCCAAATTTTTGTGGATATGGGCTTGGGCTTGGGTTGCAACAAGTGAAAGCAGACCTGGGAAAAAGCCCAGGCTCATGTGTATCTATTGGGCTAGTCAAGCTTTCATGCTTTCTTGATCTTAGCCGAAAGGCCGAGAATGGTGCAGCTTTCATGCTTTCTGAAGATTGAAGAACACACCGCAACAGACAGCAACAGTTAGCCCGAGCTTAGAGCCCATCTTCGATTTGCATTATTATTATTTTTTTCTTTTATAACTAATTAATGCATGAAATTATATTTCAATTAATTTAATTCAAATATTGTCATATTCAAATTAGGGAGAGAGCTCTCTCAATATAGTTTTTTCATTTCTAAGTTTCGAATGTAAGACTTGATGAAAAGATTTAACACCTTACCAACTAGACCAGTGTTTTTAGACGGTTTGCATTATTTAGTTACACATGTTTATGTGGGCAAGGAATTTTGGATACATGAAATGAACAAATTTTTAGAAAACATATAATTTTATAAGTAAAATTTCATAAAAGTGATTTAAATAATTATTATTTAATGAAATTAAAAAGAACAATTGATATTAAAGTTTCATAAAAAATATACAAAATAAATAGTTTCATAAATAATTCTAAAATATCCATAAATTAAAAATAAATATTTTAATTTCATAAATATTCTAAGATAATCATAAATATTTAAAATTTATACATTTTTTAAGAGACAATTTCGTAACTAATTAAATCAAACATATATGAGTTTATTTAAATATTTTTAAATATTCATAAATACTTAATATAGAGGTATGAATCTTGGTACAACGATTAAATTACTCATCTATGACTTTAAAGTCACAAATTCGAGACATGAAAATAATCTATTTATAAAAAAAAGAAAAACACAAGGGAAATGATGCATACATATATGCTCACTCTTCCCCTACCGCCACAAAGCGAAAAGCACTTTATGCACGGTGTTAATTATATTCATAAATACTAAATATATATGTACATATGATAAAATTGTTATATTTAAATATCTTATAAACAGTGTGACAATGATAAACACTATCTTATAATAGAGTTTTTCCTTTTATGCAATCATAAATAATATATTTGAAGATCATCTTTACGTGTAATTTTATTTATTTGTTACTTAAACCCGAGGGCTAAGAAGATATGAGTAGAGGTGTTATAACACTCGAATCGAGTCGGGTAGTATTGATACCCAAGTTTAGCTCAGTGTTATTTAGGTGAGTTCAATCTAGTCGAGTTTCAAGTTCGAACTATCCTCTAGTAGTGTCATATATTTTAAAATTTATTTAATAAATATAATTATTTAAATAAAAAAATTATTTTAAAAATATAATTTATCAGAATCATCAAAGCATTCAAATTCACCACAATTGGGCTTGAGCTCAACCTCGTTACCAAACTCCTTGAGTCAAAGATCGAGTTGAGTTTTGATCAAGTTGAGTTTTGACACGATAGTATCGTACATAACCGTGACCCGAGTCTCACAATAGAGCTCGACTTGAACTACACTTTAGTGGGTTCCCTTTTCCTTGTGGCTTGTTTTTTCTCCCTTTTTCTTCTTATAATATTCATTATTTTTTTTAATGGGCTGTTCTGCTTTAGAGGGCGTTACTGGGCCAACCGACAATTAGGTAGAACAGAATCGAACGTACTAGAATAACTTATCCACAAAAACTAACCATCCTTCTCTAACAATCAGTCAACATTCGGGAAAATCAAAAACGGAAATTCCAAAGCCATCCAGCCAGTCAAAAAATAATCCACTCAAAATACTGCCATGGCATTTTCTTTTTTTTCCAACAAAACTTATGGTTAATTTGATTAAAAAATTATTGGGATTATCATTTTTACATTGGACAAGTAATAAAAATAAGATTATTTTGAGATATTAGCTTTGTTTTTCATATTATGAAGAATTGCCTTTAAAAAATCACTTACCTTATCATTATTTGAAGGAGAAGTATTTATCTTTGTTAATTTGTTTCTTCCCAGGTTTTTTTAATATAGGAAAATAACATTTTAAGAAATTGTTACCCTTCCAAAAAAAAAAATTCCAATTTAGAAATAGGTGGAATTAAATATGAAATTAATTAAAAGGTCTGTGCTGTGCTGTGCTGGCAACATGGTGTAGAAAATTCCAGGAACCAGAAGGTGATCGTCTCGATATGAAATTAATTAGTCTACCTCTCTTTCTTTTGTTAGCCACAATCCCTTACACAATTCCAAACCTACAAGTCAACAAATCAGAATACCCCAACGCAAAACAATATCTCTCTTTCTCTCTCTCTCTCTCTCTCTCTCTCTCTCCTCTGCATAATACACCAACACAAAACAATCTCGTTCCGTCTCTCTCTCTACCCTCTGCATTTTCTCTCTCTAAACCTGGTGGCAAATGCTGCAACTGTTTTTCGCGGTGGCCTTCTCGGCGGTACCATTAACACTATACGTACCGCCAATAAGAAGCTTGAATCTGTTTGTGGAAACCCTCGAAAATCTGCTTCGTCAGACCACTGTCTACACTCTCCGTGCTTATCCTCGTATTCGTCTCGCATGTTCTCGTCTTCTCTCTTCTGTCCTTCGTGTTCGCAGGTGAAAATTTCCGTACCCAATTCTCTCTCATACACAGATCTTGAAATTCCCTTCTTCTTCTTCTTTTTCTTCTTCTCTCTCTTTGTTGTATAAAAGAAGCCCTTGATTTGGGTGCTTGTTTGTGTTCGAAGAAATTGTTGTTGTTTGGAATATGTTTTCATAAAAAGGCTTTTTAGGTTGAAATTTGATTGTACATAGAATCTTGTATGCTTCAAATTTAAGTGAGTAGTGCAATGATTCAAGGAGGTTAATTTTTAAATTTCTTTACTGGGCTTTGCTTTTTTTTTTTTGTTGATGATTTCTTTTCTTGATTTGGGTATCTATTTTTGGATTTTCTTAGTCGATTCTAATTCTGCTTATGGTTTAAGAAACTTTAATCAATTTAGGTGCTTGTTCAATTATGTATTTACTAGTGGATCTGCTTAACGAGCGTCTGCCCTGAATTGAATCATAAGATCCTTAAAATCCTTTGCTTGAGGGATTTAAGATTTTTATAGAACCCCACACGTCAAGTATTACTCCTGTTGTTTCTACAATCCTGAATTGAATTCCATAATTTTAAAATACCCACAAATGCTTGGGATGGGAAAACTTTAATGCAGTCCCAGATGAGGAGTAATTGTCTTTCTTCAATCGTCTTCTTCTATCTAAACCACAGACAGAAGGAAAAATTTGGGGGTGACTTTTGGTGCTAATATGCACCATAAAATCTAGCCTAGTTCTTTTGCTCTGCACGCGAGTTCTCTCGCTTACACCTTATGGAACATCACTTGTGAGCATAAATGTCCAATAGCTAAGAATCGAGAAACAAGGAAATTCTGAATTTGATGTAGTGGGAGACATAATACGGACTTTTTTTTTTTTTTCATTTACAATGATAAAAAGTTGGTTTTTGGCTATTAGATGTTAGTATGTACACATGTTGCTACATGGAGTGTGTAATGTAATTCTCCATCATATTTGACTAGCTTAATGCCCCAAATTCTTGCTACCTAGTAAGTTGGAAAAAGAAATCGCCAGGGTGTTGATCTCGACATGTCAAAAGCTCCTCTTTTCTGCGGAGTATGTGTAATCCTTATTTAATTTATTGCTTTGTCCCATGAAAACTGGTTCATTGTGTAATTCAGTGGTTAACCATGATCAATAAAAATGCAATTTAAGTAATTTAAGAATGTCTCAATTTCTTCTGTACTTCCTTTCTTGTTGACCTTGTCATTACACCTTTAATGTGATGAGATGTGTGCTCACAAACATCCAATGATTGAAATTCAAACATTAAGTTTATAAAGTTTATAAATGAAACAATATAGGAAGGAGTAGGTTATGTTTGTTTGTTTGTTTTATTAAGTTTGTGATTTTTTTTTTTCCTGAAAATATAAATCTTAATTCTCAGCTGTTGGATATTCATGCATGCACATGTTGCTACATTAGATGTAACAGAGATCTGCATTGCATTTCCGTACTCTGTTTCAATTCAAATCTTATCTTCCTTCTCTATATTCTAGGAGAAAGGAAAAGAATTGCATACAAAGGAAAGAATGTACTTCCTTTTGTGTTTGAATAACATATATGGTCAATTTAATCAACGATATCTATTATTAATGCTAATAGTATTTGCAGAGGTAAATCTAATGTTCCTAAATGAATGTCCTTAAGGCTGCAGTTGGAAATTTTCTAATTTTATATAGCAGATGCAACCATATGGAGAGCTGTATACAAAAACTTGATTTAGCTTAATTTGACCAGTTAAGGGTCATCTACAACTAGCTTGTAATCAAAGTGGTCATGCCTAATCTGAATGTTGAATCCCTTAATCCGATGAGCAGCCTGCACAGCTTTTTTTCAGCTGGACTTGTTCAAATTCCTGGTTGTATCTGCCCTTAGATGTTACCATGACTTGTTGGGATTTCCTAACAAGTACTTTTCCAAACCAGGGGTGAAAGAGCCTTTTGGGTTTGTTTCCGTTTTTGTTGCTGTTGAGTTGTTGTCTTTTGTGGTTGATGATTCTGTGAATACCCACCGACTAATTGAAAAGAGAAGGGGGGAAAAAAAGTGAAAGGAAAAAGAGGAATCATGTGGTGGCTTGTCATTCATTATCAAAGTCCATTAGTTGGGCACATGAAAATCCATGGGCTTGTTTGCAAAAGATTCTTCTGTATGTTTTTTTGTGGGTTAGAGGTAAAACGCTGGAGCTCGAGATATCTGCGTTACACATCATTTTGAAATTGGAGCACTAATTTCAGCTTATTTAGGATGTTAGAAAGAAAGGGAATTGGCCTTCCTTGTTTTGCCTTTCCTGCAAATGAAAATTTATATTATATATGTCCGGAAGGGTACAAGATTTGGTAAATTTTGATTTCAAGGAGAAAATGGTCGTTTAGATTAGAATGTTGTCCCATCGCAATGTACAAGCTCAGGTTGAGATTGTTTTTTTTGGCTTGATACTGGTTTTGTTATCTTTAGGTTATGATGGAACTTCTGTGCAGATTGTCCACCCTTTATTTTGGATAAGATTTTGGATTTTTTTGAATTGGTGTTTTAGATTCTATGGGTGGGTTTTGATCCACCTCTATTTTCATTTCCAATGATTTGAATGTCCATTGCTTGTGAGAAAATGAGATGTGTTCCATTGAAGTTCACTTCTTGAATTAGCTGACCATAACACGCAAATTATCGTCATGGTTCATCAATCGAATAGATGACTTCTGTCTGCATACATCATTTGGTTTATTGACATAACAGGCATATTCTAGATGGCAAGATCCAGATGTACAATATACTCTCTCTCTCTCTCTCTTCCGCCCCCTACCCCGACCCCGCCCGTGCGTCGGGGACTATTGTAAATATATTTTTTGCTTATTAGGAGCTGTTTTGGCCTATTTACATAGAAACTCTCAGACAACCCAATAATTATAATCTCTATCTTCTAATTTTATAATTCAAGATTTAAATTTCATGTTAAAAAAAAAATTAGGAACGCTCTGTCACTGCAGCTGTTTGTTACCTTGTTTATTCTACGTATAAACATAATGATTAATCGAAAGGGGCAAGTTAGATTCAATTGGATGACAGTGAATGGAGCCGAAAGAAAATTGGCATGGCACGGTCTTCTTCGTTGAAAAACACAAATCTAGATCTTTCAGCCCAAAACCAAGTGCCCATTTTGCTTATCCTGTCTGGCTTCTGTGTCTTATTCTCAGGGGCAAAGCCATTCATGTACATCATGGTCAAGTATAACAATATCGTATATTTGGGGTCATAAATTCAAAGGCAAAGGTTTTTAATTATTTTTAAATTATATATTTATATGCTGGGGTAGGCCAACTGCCCTTGCCCATCGGCCTTTGGCTGGTTTATAGTGGAATATATCAAAAATAAAATTTATTGATTTTAATTAACATAATAATGGAAGTAAATAACCTATTTGAGAATTAGAAAAATTAGTAATAATAAGGCCAAAATTTGTGGCAAAAATGGAAAAGCCATTAGAAAAGAAATCAGAGCATGGGTTTGTTATAAGAGCAGTTTTACATTCATTAGCATTGTTTTCTCCCTTTTTGAATGATAGGCAAGGGCTCCAATAAAAAGAAAAGGGACCATTTTTATATTATTTTTAGAAAATTTATATTTTTCTCACACTTATTAATTTTAGTAAGGACTTTTTAAAGTTTTTTTGGCTATGAAAAATTAAAAAATATTTTTTATTCTGAAAAACAAATACAATAAATTAGAGAATTTTAAAAAAAGTAAATAATATTTTTCCAAATAAAAAGGTGAAGCCAGTGGATAAGACTTTTAATTAAATCCAAAATTTTTTTATATTTTTAAAGTCCCAGGATAAGAGCTAAGGCTAACTCTCTCTCTCTTTTATATATTACCATTTGGTATCTGGAGTTTCGTCCTAATTAATCCGAATCGATCTACTGTCGGGCCCGTTAGAAAGAGGTCTCCCAAGCTAAGGCTAACTCTTTGATTCAGAAACGAGATTTGTAAAAGTTAATCCTACAATTCTCGAGTCAAATTAATCGGGTAAAATCCGAATACTAGCTAGTGGTAAATAATCCACTTACAAATATATATATAATATATATATATATATATATATATGGTTTTCAAAAAAAAAAAAAAAAATCATCAAAACTGCGGAAATATGGATATTAAAGTGGAGGCGGCCCATCCCGAGATTAGGCCTGATGCATAGCATAGGTCCAATGGGCCTCTTGCTTCTCTCTCTCCCTCTCTCTCTAAAGAATACGAATTCAGTACGAGAGAGAGAGATTTGTAGTTTCATGCGGAATAGTGGTCGTGATTAGGGGTTGTGTGAATTTAGGGTTTTTTGATGGCGACGTGATGCTCTTATTTGCTTGCTGTGCAATTTTTTTTTTCTTTTTTTTTTTGGGATATGAATTTAGGTTTTCAATGGTTTTACTTATGTTTAATTTAGCATTGTTTTGACATCTGTCTTGTTTTCAAGGAAATTGGAAATAAGTAGATACAAATTTTGACCCAAAAAAAGGCTTAATTTGAATTATTATTTGACGAATCTTATCATCTAGGAATACAAAACATGTTGTGCAAACATGCCTTCAGCTGGTACATCTCTGTTACTAAATCCCTCTAGGGTTTGTAGAGTAAGGGTAAATGCTGAGAACCTTCTAAGAGGTACCCCCAATATGATTTCAAGCACCCCAGAAAAGGTTTGATTTGGAATTCAATTTATGGAGCACTTGAATCAACACATCAGCTGTCTGCAGTTATTCCCCCTTGTGAACACTGCCAAGTAGTTTAGTTTTCAATTGAATTCCATAATAATTACTTGTGAAAAAGACTTCTCAAATAACACCAAGAATCCTCAATTTCATATATGGAGATGACTGAGATTACTTGTTGTGAAGAGGCCATTTCATTTTTTTTTTTTTTTTTGGTTAAATCGCAATTTTAACCCGAAATCACCTAATTGGAGGAGGAAGTTGTGATCGTTAGACTGTTACTTTGGGGACAGAGGCCATTTCATTTGAATTTGGGATATGCGGTGCAGAAGCTTGCAAGCAAATGCATAATGTCTCTTCCATTTCTTGTTCAAGCATATCAGGCAGGGAGAGTTCCTTCTTAAATGGATTGGCTGCCTTTTCAGAAGAATTCATTGTATTGTACTAGTTTAGTCTAATCCTATCCCTACATTACACTACAACAGCAAATAAAATACAATTTTCTGCAACATGCATGGTTGCTACGCTAGTAAAGCTCAGGTTTCTCTCACTTGATTTTCTAATTTATTCGTGGTGCTGAAATGAAGGCCAAATTATGAGGCTATGTGTTGATGAGTCTGCATTGGATAATATGGACATGGTGGAGGAATGAATTGATGTATCATCCGAGAGAGAGAGAGAGAGACAGACAGAGAGAGAGAGGATAACGGCATTTAATTTATTACTGGAGTATTTGTGAGTATAGGGGAAGGGGCAAGCGGTAATTTAAAAGAGGAGAGCCACCTCATATCATTTTCCATTTTCACGAGCTTTTTTTCACATGTTTACCTGACATTCAAAATATGATTCTCGGGGCCTCTCCTCACCTTTATCCCATGCCCCTAGTCTACTCTCCAGTTGCATTACAAGAGTATCCAAGGTGGAAAGGGTCCGATATCCAAATGCCAAAAAACAAGGCCATGTTTCTAGATCACCAGCCCCAGATCTTCTTCAAAAATATTGAATCTGAAGGACAGCTTGATATTATTAGTCATCACAAACCAATAATATGTGGATTTTATATCATGCTAGGCATAAAACAGTTCCATTCATCCAAACTTTCTACATCTATTTGGTTCTTACAAATCTGAGATTCAAACTTCGAGAGAGAGAGAGAGAAACCTCAAGACATAACATTTTTAGCCTTGAGGTAAGGAAATGACAACCGGACCATCTTGTAACACTAATACATGAATTTCCAGCATATTACACATAAAATTAATAACTAAAATAAAATAATAAACTCCAATGTAAATATCCATCTATCTGTAACAAAAAAAATGAAATTTGGAATATGTCTCAAACAGGCCAACGGTCACGAGCTTCAAAAAGTTACTCCAAACGTGACAACATTTAAACCAAACTGAAACTCAAGTCTACATAAGCTTTGGCCATGACTCTGCACTCATCACTCCACACTCTCACTACCACTCTCTGCAATAGACTTTCTGCAAACCCCACAAACAAAAACATGGAGAACTTCAGAAAATCTCCATTAAAACCATGGAAGAAAGGCCCCACGAGAGGCAAAGGCGGTCCCCAGAATGCTTCGTGTGAATACAGGGGGGTTCGACAGAGGACATGGGGCAAATGGGTTGCAGAAATTAGAGAACCCAAGAAGAGAACTCGTCTTTGGTTGGGTTCATTTGCCACAGCTGAAGAAGCTGCAATGGCGTACGATGAAGCTGCAAAGAGACTTTATGGACCAGATGCTTACCTCAACCTTCCTCATCTCCAATCTAACTATAATCCTTTAAACAAATCTCAGAAGTTTAAGTGGTTCCCTTCAAAAAATTTCATTTCTATGTTTCCTTCATGTGGACTGCTGAATCTAAGTGCCCAACATAATGTTCATGTCATTCATCAGAGGCTTGAAGAACTCAAGAAAAATGGAGGTCTCACAGAGTCTTTTTCATCTAGCTCGTTTTCAGCTAACATGAAAGATGAAGTTCGTGTCAATGAAGACAAGCTCTACAATGAGAACACCATCACTGAAGAAAGCAACATAGAGTGTAGTCAAAAGACACCTAAAGGTTGCGAAGAGAAGCCTCAGATTGATCTACATGAATTTCTTCAGCAGCTCGGGGTACTTCAGAAAGACGGACAATCAGATGAAAGCGAACCATTGGAAACTTCACATACAACTGACTCTTCTCTGAGAGACTATGATGACGAATTTAAGTCCCCCATGGTGAATAATTGTGATTGGGATTCACTGGTTGAACTCCAAGGGATAATGGATTATCAAGGAGCCAATAGCTTTCAGGTATATGACATTCAAGATGAGCTGACTTTGCCTACAACCATATGGAACTTTTAAAGGACGACAGCTTACCTAGTAGTCTAGGATAGAGTGGCACACCCTATCTAATGTGTTACATGTAAGTCAGAAACTATATGCACCCAGTGAGTCCCATGCATTTTATATGAGATATTTTAGATGATGTCCCTGTCTCAGGCAGAAAGAGAGAATAGATGGATTATCCTCGTTTCTCCACATATCAACAATAAAGATCAGACATACTTTCATGAGTGTCACTATCAACATGAAAGAAACACATTTTATTGCTTTTTAAATTCATCGTTTCAAAAGAACATATTAAAAAGTCAATATGAGGCACACTTTCTTAACAAATCAGCTGTACATACGAGATAGCACCACTAATCAGACATGACTAAAATCACATTGACCAACTAGGAACCGGACAAAAGAATAGAAAGATGTACCAGCAGGACAGCGGTTGTACATCTCAATCCATCAGTTGATCCATTTTTAGGTCTCTAGCAGTATGCCTGCCCAAGAACAAAATACAAGCATTAGCAAAATTCCAGAGATCTTAGTGAGAATGAGGATACTAATGTGAATGAAACACATATATGATCATCAAGGTTTCCATGGATTCAGTCAATCATGTTGCTGTGTGTGATATTTTCCAGGCCTTGTATTAGTTCGAATAACTAAAATTAAATAATCGATCTGACAAATAGTAGAACAGTTAATCTAATAAAATGACAGCCAAAAATAATCCCTACTGGTTAAATAAATGTAAAATTATTGACAAATCACCTGCATATTTGATGCAACTTTAACCACATAATCAATAGGAGAGATTTTATCTTGATAACGGAACACCGTCTCACAAATTGCTGAAAGCTTCGTTGAAATAGTAAAGTCCTCAGAACCACAAGTCATCATTGGGGAATATGAAAACTTTAAAGCGTGACGGGGTATGGAAACACTGAAAATTTTAACTACTACCAAAAGCTTGCTGCAATATTTTATAGATTAAGATAAAAGCATCCTATAAAATATAATCCTGCAAAAAGGCAATTCTTGTTTCTTCCGGTCATTGTAGTCATAATGTACTCTTAAAGAAGGGATTTCCCCAAAATACTATCAAAAATCAGTTTCTTAAGAATTGCCACTCAAAGATAAACAACCATAACCCTTATTCTACACATCATAACTTAACTATTCCATCAACATTTTATAATGCCTTCTATCTCTAGATGGCTCAACATCTCATCATGCTAATGATATTAATCCACTCGCTTGCACTTCTGCTATGTTCCTTTACCACCCAAAAGCGCATTGCATCCACAAGCAAATTACTCTCCAGCACCTTATATGCTAGAGGCATGTTCATTTTAGCTAAATCAACCTAGAAAGCATTAGCTAAATCAACCCTATATGCCATATATCTCTTAGGACATGTTCCTCATTCTACAAAATCAAAAGAAAACAAATAATAATGGGCAAGAAGTCATCCAGTAAATTAGATGCGGTGAAATATGCATATATGTGGCAGGAGATCTAAAATAACAAGTCAAATTGAGAAATAAGTGATGGATCAACCACATTCGAACGGCCAAAGAAGCACATTGGACAGTCCAGAACTGATGCATAATGACGCCAAATCCTTGGTTTGCTTTTCTAATTTTAAAACTGATAAAGAACCATAAATCAGCAGGCTACACAGGTAAATGCACTCCGGGCAGAAATAGTTTCAGAAAAAAAACATGGCATGGCCTATTTTCCATACGAGTTAGCACTCTGGCAGCAGTAGTTTCAGATAAAAAAACATGGCATTACCTACGTTCCATATGAGTTAGCTAAGCCTTTAAACTGGTAGGCACATCCAAGTGCATATTGAAATCTGATTCTAGAGGAACAACCAATTACCAATGACCAAAAAAAAAAAAAATGCAGATCCAATCTTGGCATAACAAAACTAAGAAGCAGAAAATCATACCTCATCAAATATCCATTGGCAAACACCAGACTACTGTAAAAGGTCAATGTACTTGAAGACTAACCCAGCAATCTCTTCAATGTGCTCTGCAATTCAGGAAATGGAATCCAATGTTGGAATCAGAAAAAATTTTAACTGATGAAAGGCCACTTTCACATACTAATATGAAGGCTTGTGAAGCTTTGCTAGGTTAAAATATTAGAAAGCAAGAAAATGAACAAAATGGAATTGGAAAACAACTAACCATGACCAGCATCAGTAAGTTCAATTGTCACTTTAAAGAAGGCATTGTCATACATCCACTCCCCTTGACCAGCAGACAAACTTGTATCCCATCCTGCAGAAGTTATTTGACAAGTCACAGAATTGAGTTAGACCGATATTGGCCCACCCGGTGTATGAATTACTCCTTGGCTTTGGCTTTGTGCGAGAGTAGGGGGAGGGTGGGTATATATATATGCAGTGTTCCTCTTGCATTTTTGCAAAGAGGCTGTTTTCACGTCTCGAACTCAGGAACTCAAGATCACCAAATGAGCAACCCTACTGTTACACCAAGATTCACCATCTGAGTTAGACCGATACTATGGTAGAATATTTCTAGATCCCTAAGTATAAAAGATGCAAATAAGATTGAAAATAAACAGACAACATGAGCACTTTGTCTCATGACAGCAATAAAAAGCGAGAAAAATGCATCAAATAGGGAAAAAGGACTTCGTTGCAAAGGTAAGCCTTAGTGATAGAGAGGATTAAGTATCATTAAAAAGTAGTTAACAGACTCATTTAGTAATATCAAGAGTGATAAATCGGGGAGACAAAATGTCCACTTTTTGGTGCATGTGGATAAAAAGGAATGCAAAGATCAGTGTACCAAAAGGTCCAACGATTACCCATGACCCACTTTTTTTTCTAGTGTAATATCCTAGCAGAATTGATGTACCATCTATCAAGTTACAATATAAGGAGGCAGATGAGGTGGTCGTTCAAGATAAGCAAGGCTAATGTAGATATTTTCCCATCTTATGTTGGCGCCACTGTTTATGGAAGATTACGGTTGTAGCCAAAGGTTCTATTAACAAACAGAAGCTGATTAAATTTTCAGAGACAATGCCCCCGTTCTAGAAGAGATTGAATGAAGCAAAGGTTCTATTATTTTCTTGTTGAAAATTAAAGTTTCTTCTCACATTACATCTTTATTTTGTCAGCAGTGGGAAAATGAACATACCTTTTTATTATTATTTTCTTAGAAGCTTTGCTTTGCCACTAGCAGGACTTTACTGATAGGTTGCATTGCATTGCAAACTTTAATTGTCATACATCGTGCTTTGAGGGAAGTTGATCCCACATTGCATGAAGAACTCATTAATTATGGCAGGAGTAGAAGCCATATGCTTAACTTGTCTCATTTTAAAGATAATTCCAGCCTCAATGGTATACTCTCTCTCTCACTCTCTCTCTCTCACACACACACACACACGCATTTTTAACTCACCAATTGGTATATGATCTTCCATCTCGGGGTTTCAAATATTGATATAATTAACTTTTTAGATTTTTTATTGATCCTCTAGGTTTTAAAGAATGGAAACCCCTTGTTGCTTTGATAACGAATTTCTTGCATTTAAAACATTTATACCCTAGGATCTTGAATTAATTATAAGTATGCTCTGATAATGTTGACTAGAGGTGCTCTCTGTCTCTCTCTACACTTATCTTAGGTGCATTTTGTTGAATTCATCAGGCATTTGCACTGCAATTATGTTTTTTTTTTCTTGGCTATTTGCTCTATAATCCCTTTTTTTTTTTTTATGAATTTTGGCAATGGTTGAGTTGCTCCTTGGGTGACCTCGAGGTCACGGATTCGAATCGAGACTTAGAAACAGTCTCTTTGTAAAAATTTAAGGGAAAGATTGCGTACATATATGTCCACTCTAAAGTCGATCACAATTATTAAAATTAAGATTCTGATTGTTGTTGTTGTTTAGAATTAATATACCATATGGTATTAGAAAACACTGCTTTTACACGATTTTAACCCAGATTAACGAGCTCCACTTTCCTAGTCTTTTTTGTTTCCCTCTCTTTCCTTTTATTTTAAAGAAGGTTCCCATTCCTCCCTTACGCATTTGCAGATGGTCACAGCCTGATTAGGAGATGAATTAAACTAAACGAGGACAGTTGAGAATGACATTTATGATAATTAAGGAGGTGACAAACACATTATACAAGCTGATACTTTCAGAATCCAATCTTGCGGGATAGACATTCTAATTTTGAGTCTCGTAGTCCAATAGGCAAAACTTAGGCAGCACTTACCCAAAGTTTCCATGGAATAAAACAAAGAGCTTTCTCCTTCATGGCCAATTAGGTGACTGAGATATCTGCATGGTGCTTCTTTGTAATTATGAATGCTTGGAGTAATTGGCCAAATTACCCTCAATTTATGACCTTGTTTAATTGGAACAGTCTTGACCAGAATCTACATGTGCAACAAAAGTAAGGACAAAATGAAGTACGTTTAGTTTAACTATGAAAACATGCAACCTTCTGAATGACAATTACCTGAAGATGTTCTAATGTATAAGGCTGACCAGGACAATGAAAGCAGCTTCTATCAGTGTTCCGAATTTCTCAACCAGGCTTTGAATCTTGTCAAGACTCTCTTGATTATTCACACAAGAAGATCATGATCCTGAATAGATCCATTTGTATATCAATAATGATAAATTTCCCAGCCAAAATTTTTGAAACAAATAACAGACCTTTTGCATAAATAACCAGGTGCACAAGGTTGGCTGAATAATTCTCCTCATAAAACTTGAGTGGCCCATTTCTTGTGTCAAGCGCCTTTGCTTTTGGTTGCACTTCTAAGGTATCCCAGTTACCTATACTTCAAAACACAAAATCAAGCACGATCAGAAAGCACAAATGATTTGAAGTTTAAGTATCAACTATCACGCCAAATGCATGTAAAAACATATTTGGCATAAACCATATGAAAATATTAGCTGAAAACAATATGGGAAAGCAACAATCAGAAAAATCAACCAGAAAACAAACTGATAACGAAGACCAATTTCCTTATGTAAAGAACAACCAAAAAGAAGTTTCTTGAAGAAAGTATGGTGCATCAGCCAGACTCCGACAAGTTTCCACGCTATAAGTTGGCAATTACTCTTCCATTATCATTGATTCGATTCCTAACTGCAACCATCACCGTCCACAGAGGAATCATATATTGGACCTTGAACTTGGATAATTGTACTTATGATTCATGAAAACCAAGTATTAGAAGGTAAGAAGCAATCAGTCCCAAAAAATTGGATACACCACCTAACACATCTGATGCTTGTCAAGCAAGGTTCTAATAGTGTTGTCTGACATCATGACAGATACCAACACCGTTTAGTAAAAATATTTTTCTGTTTCTGAAGGACTTTTGCTACATGTTCCTCTAAAATCTTCCTTAAGATAAGGTAAATTGCTTTGCTTACACTAAGGAACTTGGAGGAGACATTGTTCAGAGTCTCAAACCGATAAATGCAACAGCAAATACCAAGAAAGAATAGTAGTCAACATACTGTTCTGGCCATGGTTGCCTTTATTAATGCAACTATATCAGCTGTGAATTTACTCATCCTAATAGCAAACGAGGTGTAAGTAGTCATATAATTGTTGCCACTCCAACACAACATTTGCAGTAACAATTGCTTTGCCTTGCAGGCATTTGCAGCACCAATGATGATAGCAAAAAAGTTTAGAAGGCTGACCTGTACTGAATTTATGATATGGATGATCTTCAGCACTAAAATGCTTTTAAGGCTGCAGAAAATGAGACTAGAATCAAAATTCACAATAACAATGACAACAACCACCAAACTTTTATCCCACTAAGTGGGGTCGGCTATATAGATTCTTTTATGTCATTGTATTCTATTTCATATCGCAAACTTACCTATATGATTGTTTTCCTTATATAACAACGATAATCATGCTTTTATTTTACTAAGTGGGGTAAGTAATATGGATACTTCTACACGATTGTACTGTACTGTATCATATTTTATTTATATTTAGATAATTCATATCATATTTTATTATTGTTATCCAAATTTTTTTAGGTTTCTCTCTCCCTCGATTAATATGAGTACTTGACATGGTCTCGCATCGTCTAACTGGAGCTTGTATTGGTCGCCTATGTACGTGTCCTAGAATCAAAATTCACAAAAAAATAAAATATAAAATATAAAAAAAAATACTTGGGCACAGATCTAAATAGTTTTAAACATACAAAAGAAGTAGACTTGCAAAGTTTAATTACAAGAACGCTCTCAAACAAGCTTCTTCTAATAGTAAATTTTGCTCTTGTGGTAGCATCAGGTGACATCAAAGGTTTGATAAAGAACTGCGCAAATCTAGACAGTGTGCACTAACATTCAGGTTTGCCAGCTTAGAAAGAATTTCAGAATGCATTACAGAAAGAAGAGCATTAACCTGTCCAGAGTCTCATCAAAGCAATCAGTGTTAACATCAAAGTAAGAATTGGTGTGATCAGAAGCAGTGTAAGCATTGGAGGCACCTGCATGCTGTAGATCAAGAGAAGAAATCAAGCCTCATCAAAGCAATCAGTGTTAACATCAAAGTAGTAGTTGGTGGGATCAGAAGCAGTGTAAGCATTGGTGCCACCTCCATGCCGTAGATCAAGAAAAGAAACCATGTGACAAACAAAAATAGAGCAAATATATCAAAAATTGATAACATTATAGAAACCAGCATTGAAGGTTTCAAATTTGAGCCAAGAGAATTATATTGCTTCTTCTGGCCTGTGTCCTGGCTAGATGATTCATTTCTACATTCTGTTTATTAATTGTAGAGGAGGACTAGACTGAGTCTTTAGTCCCCTTGGCCTGGAAAGTTATTTCTATTTCTACATCTCTTTCTTCCGTTTCTTTCATTTTCTTGGGGTTTAAGCAAACAATCCACACAACTACACTCATTTACCTTCCCAGTCCTCCTTATTACTCACTCGAGGTGATCCAGAAAACCCACAGATCATACAGAAAATAAGGTTCTCTACATAAGGCAACACCAACTAATGACTGGAATCAGCCATTGCGTAACAATAATAGCAGCCGCCACGATTATTATTGCCCCAAATATGGCTGATAAAAGGATCATAAGACTAAAGGCTTGAAATAAGCATGACACCTTTTGATTGTTCAACAACAAAGCCTAGAGTTCATGGCTCCACTTAAAAATAAACAAATAAATAAATTATGTGCTGACAATTCAGAAGTTTTCAAACATGCTTTATACCAAAATTCAACACTCAGCCATACTTCTATGAAATCAAATTATGAGACATCCCCATCAAACTATGCATCGTATATATGCATTTGAATGGGTAAATTAAGGTCCCTTCCAATGAATTTTGCATCTACAGGGTAAATAAATGCGCCCACTGGGTACCACGTACTATATAAATATATGGACTTCTAGAATTTGACTAATACAAAAATAAGGAAATTCAAAAACGAAAATTCAAGAATATTTTTCTTTCATTTACCAAGAAAATGAGCGAGACCCTCAAGACCTTTGGGATCAAGAAATGAACCCACACTGGTGGTACCCTATTTAATAGATCTCCAAAATCATGTATGGTTATCCGATAAAGAAGACAATTATTATCAAGATCAAATCTTTCTATATTTTTGCAGAATTATAATTCTCGTGGACTCTCATAAAGTCTTAAACTTTCCTAAATTTTGAGGAAGTCAAAACTTTTCAAAAGTCTCTAATTACAATTCTAACCATTTTGAAAGATTTCAAACAAAAGAAAATTAGGATTTTTTACACCCCTAAGAAGGCTATAAATATAGAGTATAGACAACCCTCGAAGAGGACTTGATTTTGACACACGAAAGAGAGACAGTTCTATACATAGTTCAGAGGGGGCTCTATACCCAAATCTATGTCATTCAGATGAGGGTTTCATACCCTGTTCTATATGTCATTCAGATGAGAGTTCCATACCTAATTCTACATGTCATTCAGATGAGGGTTTCATACCCTGTTCTACACGTCGTTCAGAAGAGAATTTCATACCCATTTACATACACCGACAAAGGTAAGACTTCATGCTTAATCTTATGCGATCAAAGATATATTTTTGTAGTTTACTCTATACACAAATAGAAGTATAATATTTACGACTACTATCAGTCTTTATTTTATCACTCATACTGATTTGAACGTCGGAGTCCCCCCACCGGACCAGCCCTAGTGGGGTTTTTATAGGTTTCTCGTCCGTGAAGAACCATTGAATACCACTGCCATCGACTTTCATCTCGAGTCGGAAGAGCATGTATATGTGGGGTAAAAATCGACCCCAACAGATTGGCACCGTCCGTGGAAAACGACTAACTCACTAGTCGTAGAAATCTCAAATCTGGTTTCACTTCGTCTTGACAGTTTGAGTTCATTTGACTATGCGACAATCGAGACGAGAATACATTACCGAACGAGCGAGCCATGTCGCCTCGATTTACCAACGGGGTCTATCTCCCCGAACGGGTCATGTCGCCCCGATCTACCGATGGAATTTATCTCCCTAAATAAGTCTATGCTATCCTCGATTTTTTGACCTGTCGATCTCTCCATCGTTCGGCCTGTCAGCCTCTCAATTTCTTGTCAGCCTCTTGACTTCCGAATCGTTTGATTTTTTAACCAGTCAGTCTTTCTATCGTTCGACCTATCGACCTTTTAATCTCTTGCTGATCTCTTGGCCTCTAGATTGTTCGACCCTTCGACCTGTCGATCTCTCCATCGTTTGTCCTGTCGGCCTCTCAATCTCTTGATAACCTCTCGACCTCTTGACCATTCGAATTATCCGACCTATTGGTCTCTCAATCGGTTAATTTCTCCACCGTTCAACTTGTTAGTCTCCCAATCGTTTGATCTGTCGATATCTTAGTTACTCGCTTAATAGATCTATCGACCTATCGGTTTCTCAACCTTTTGATCATCTGATCTGCCGATTACTCGATTTGTCGACCTCTCTATGTCTTAATCTCTCGGTCGCTCAAACCTCTCAGTATCTCAATCTCATAATCCCCCGACTACTCAACCTGGTAATATCGATCTCTCGATTAGTCGATTTATAAATCAGTCAATCTCCCGATCTCTCAACTTGTCGGTCTCCTAATTGCCTCTCTATCCTTTGATCAGTTGATCCATCAGTATCTCCCTGAATGGGCAAATATCGCCCAGTCTATCGAACGAGTCTTCCTAAACGAAATCTATCGTTAAGGATTTATTTTCTCAAACGGACAAACATAGCCCATCTTTTTGAATGAAATCTTTCAAATAAGTCCTCCCGAACAGAACTTATGCTAGGGATGTATCTCCTCGACGGACAAATCTAGCCCACTTTTTTGATTGAAATCTTTTAATGGAACTCTCTCGGATACAACTTTCAGCCAAATACATATAACTTATGCTAGTAATCATACATCTAACATGAGTTCTGCATCCACTTTCTCTCAATTTTTTACTTACGAGCTCTAACCTTCGGATGAGATTTAGCTCCATTTTTATTCGAAATTGCATCACAGTAGTTGCATTACTCCAGTATATTCTCTTGGCAATAACGCCTTCAACAATAAGTCAGCACTCATGAATGCAAAGTCCGACACTATTCTCTCGTATCGGTCTCTAGCCTCTCGCATTTACCGAGAGTTACATCATTCGGTTAGAACACAGACTCCAGACTCCTATCGTTTGTATGCGTCATCAATAAGGGATGAAATTCTCCAGATGGGTGGACGCAGCCCCACTATTTAAAAACTTTCTATCGTTCGGAGGGTCTAACTCTCCCAACTTCTATCGTTAGAGGGTCTAAGTCACCCATCTCCTATTGTTCGGAGGGCCTAAGTCGCATAACTCCTATCGTTCGGAATGCCTAAATCACTCAGCTCCTATCGTCGGAGGGTTTAAGTCGTCTAACTCCTTTCGTTCGAAGGGCCTAAATCGCCTAACTCCTATCGTTCAGAGGGTCTAATCGTCCAACTCCTTTCATTGGAGGGCCTAAGTCGCTTAACTCTTATCGTTCATATTCGTCGTCAATAAGAAATAGAACTCTCCGGATGGGTGGATGCGACCCCCTTTATCTAAAGATTTCCTATCGCTCGGAGAGTATAAGTCGCCCAACTCCTATCGTTCGTACGCGTCGTTAATAAGGGATGTAATTTCTCGAACGGGTGGACTTGACCTCCTTTATCTAAAGATTTTTTATCGCTCGGAGGGTCTAAGTCGCCCAGCTCCTATCGTTCGTAAGCATCGTCAATAAGGGATGGAACTCTCCGGACAGGTAAATGCGGCCCCCTTTATTTAAAGATTTTCTATCGCTCTGATGGTCTAAGTCGTCCAATTCTTATCGTTCATATGTGTTGTCAATAAGGGATAGAACTCACCGAATGAGTAGACACAACCCCTTTATTTAAAAGTTTCCTATCGTACGACAGATTTAAGTCATCTAGATCCTATCATTCGAACGTGTCATTAATTAGGGACGAAACTTCTCGAACGGACCCATGTCGCCTCGATCTACCGATGTGATTTAATTCCCCGAACAGGCCTATGACGCCCTGATTTATAGTTCAACCTGTTGGTCTCCCAATTGTCCGATCGTTTGACTTGTCGGTCTGGTATTCTCTCAATCGTTCGACCTGTCGGCCTGATATTCTCTCGATTGTTCGACCTAACGGTCTGGTATCCGCTTGATCATTCGACCTCTGGATCTCAATATCACTCAACCTGTCGATCTGTCAATCTTTTGATCACTCGAAGACTCGGTCTCTCGATGACTTGATCTCTCGATCATTTGATCTCTCAGTCTACTGACCTACTGATCTCCTGACATTTTGGTCTTCTGGGAGACCTCTTGCAATCCACTCTACTCTTAATACCATTTCTTCAAAATGCAATTAGGAGTGGAGGCAAAAAATGATATCATATTTAATAGGTCTCTAAAATCATGCATGGTTATTCGATAAAGAAGACAATCACTATCAATATCAAATCTTTCCATACTTCTGTAAAATTATAATTCTCGTGAATTCTCATAAAGTGCTAAATTTTCCTAAATCTTGAAAAAATATAAATCTTTCAAAAGTTTCTAATTACAATTTTAACCATCTTGAAAATTTCAAGTAAAAGGAAATTAGGGTTTTCTACACCCCTGGGGAGGATATAAATACAGAGTATAAACAATCCTCAAAGGGGACTTGGTTTTGACACACGAAAGAGAGACAGTTCTATACATAATTCAGATGAGGCTCTATGCCCAAATCTATGTCATTCAGATGAGGATTCCACACCCTGTTTTACGTGTCATTCAAATGAGAGTTCTATATCCAGTTCTACATGTCATTCAGATAAGAGTTTCATACCCTATTCTACACGTCATTCAAAGGGGGTTTTCATACCCGTTTATATACACCGACAAAGGTAGGGCTTTATGCTCAATCTTATGCGATCAGAGATATATTTTCGTATTTTACTTTATACACGATCAGAGATATGATATCTACGACTACTATCAATTTTTATCTTATCACTTATACTGATTTGAGTGTTGGAGTCCCCCGTCGGATTAGTCCCGCTGAGATTTTTATAAGTTTCTCATCCGTGAAGAACCATTGAATACCACCGCTATCGACTTCCCGCCTGAGTCGGAAGAGCATGTATCTGTGGGGGCAAAAATCAACCCCAACACACACCAACGGACATGGAAGTGGCCAATTAAAACCCACAAAAAAGGAAACAATTAAAATTCAATTAACAATTAAAGAAATCTTCGAGAAAAAGAAAATTGATTAACTGACCTTGTCGGGATCGTAGATGAGGAGGGCTTGGAGAGAGTTTTTTTCAGGACGATCCGACGATCCTTTTATACTCTCTTATCCGCCTATGCCTTCACTATCTCCACCTCTCATACGCCAACTGCCATCTCTCTCTCTATCTCCCTCTGCTCTCTCTGGCTCTGTCTCTGGAAAATCAAGAAATGAAAATTTAGAGATGGACTACGTTTGAGTATTGGGAGTCAACGACGGGTCAAACATAGAGAATGGTACTCTTTACCTTAGCCAATTGCAAACTCTCCACGACGTCGTATTCGGTTCGGTTCTTTGAGTGGTTGCCTTGCAGTTGTTGACGTGGACTCCAAAATTTAGTAACTTCTATTATTTTTTCATTGTTGGAATTCTTTTTTTAATTATAATATTTCGTATTTAACAAATTAGAATTTCTATTTTTGTTGAATCAAATGTAAATAAATTTCGTGCTAGCTGACGTGAAGAGAAAATGTTGGACCAAACCTAAAATTTCCAATTTGATTAATAATTGTTATCATTAAAATTTTACATTTAAATATATGTTTAAGCCTATAATTCTTTTAAAAAAGGAATTAAAAATAATAATAAAAATAACAGCAATAATAATAATATTAAACTCAAATCTTATTTTTTAAGTATAAAAGTTTGTGGAGAATAAAAAATAAATAAAAAGGGCAAAGATTTTAAAAAAAATATTTTAGCATATAATGGAGTTGACCAAGTATTTATACATTTTTACTTAGTAATATGACAACATGCATTATAGTATCCAACTTATGTGATCTCATAATAAAATTCATTGTTATTTTCGTAAGATGTCGTGGATTAAATTAAAATTATGTCAAAAATTTTTAGAATTGTGAGTGTAATCTTCAGTACTAGGACCTTTGCGTCGAGCACCTTCCTTGAACTAGGATCAGTGGCGAAGCTAGGTTATGTTCACGATGGACAATTACACTCTTGAATTTTTTAAAATTCAATTAGTATTTATAATTCATATTTGGTTTGCACGCATTTAACGATAATTTGTACTCTCTACCTGTTGGAAGTGGGTTATGACTCCATTGATACTAACTCATTTTTTACCCGAACAATAACCTTCAATGGGTGGATGCACCTGCAAAAACCGCCGGAAGGTATTTCAGTGGGGAGGTTCTGATGCTCAAATCAATAAAGAACAGTTTTCGATTGAAAGAAACAGACTGAGAATTGATGGAAGCTATCCCTGTGATCAGTATGCCCAGAGTGTTAGGCCTAAAAAGTGTACCTCGTTTTGAGAGTTTTTGGGATAACTTATATCTCTGAGAGACGTGCGCCGCTGGAGGACTCTAACCATACCTTCCTTATCGAACTGATCCGGGAATCTCAGATTTTAATATTATGAGTTGATTTCGATCCTCATTTATCAGTATAACTACTATTTTCGGGAGGGGTACTTTCCCTACTTAAAAGATCCGGGATTTACCGTTATGAAATGAGAAACTGAAGTTAAGGAAATCCTAACTTTTCTTTAAAATCACTCAAAGTGTTGCGTATCATTTGGTCATTTGACTGATAAGAGGTTTTTTAAACTCGTCCGGTTGGAGGGCTGACATTTGCTTGCCCAATCGAGGCGACTATCCCTGTTCGGTGAGTCACGATCGGTTAACGGGACGACTGAGACCCTATCGTTCGACAGATCGATCTGGGCGGTTGAGACCCTTCGGTAGATTATGATGACGATCGTCAAGTTCTGGTCTGTAAGCGTTCTTCGTGGGTTTCTTGAGAATTCTTTCTTTTGATTTGGGTTTTGGACTATGTCTCATCATTTGCCCCCAATTTATGGCTTTTTTAGAAAAAAAAAAAGTCATAAGTAAAAGTCTGTGAAGCGTATTTTGTACGTTATGAATATATAAGGACGTTCGGCCCATTCTGATTCGCCCCTTTTGTATACTAGGAACACGAGTATGTCTTATCAGATACGACTTTCTTTATGGGGAACCGAAGACAATTTACTTCGGTATTTATGACTTACGTTTGTGTTGATCCGTTTCATCTTCCTTGAATTAATTGAGACTTCTCATTTTCACTGTTATAAATAGCCATGATGTGCATCATCTTTCTTTCGTAGAGAATTGATACTCCTCCTTCGTGATTGCTTGGTTGAGAATGATACTTTCCAATGGTCTATTTGCAAGGTGTTGTAGCGTGCAATACTTCTTGATCGAGGTGACTTCTGGTGAAATGAGATCTCATTATATTGACCGTCCACTTTGCTTAGCATAATCTGATCCCTTGCCACTGAGCGAGTGCATCTTGTATCGCCTTGCATGGCTTTCTCCGGTTGGTCCTCACCATCCAAGCACGGTGGGAGTGTTTTTCATACTGTTTTTTGGATTGGTAGGTCGAATTCGGGTCACTTTGGTGGGACAAAACCCGAACTTATCTCCTTTTTTCCCTATCGCTACATTGTCGCACTGTCTGGCATGGGGATTGTGTTCTTCCTTGGTTGATGGGACATTTCCTTATTCTATGACAATTGCTGAGAATTGCTTGTGGAAGAACATTGCTGTGTATTTCTCTTAGTGTAATTAGTTCGACCTAGAGGCTTGTGTATATTTTTTTGTAACCGAGCGCGGTCTTACGCATATGAAAAGATGGTATTTTATTTTCTTGAATTTGGTTTCTTCCCCTTTTCCATTCATTGTCTGGTTGTATGTCTTTCTTTAGTTTTTGTCAGAGCAGATCTTTCCTTTAAGTATTTTCCTGTTCAAAAGATTTTTGTACGACCTATGTGGACGGCAGAAGCTAGGCGACTGAGGCCTTTCGAGCGATAGGAAAAAATTTTTTAGTTACGGGCCGCGTCCACCCGTTCGGAGAGTTACATTCCTTATTAACGACGCGTACGATCGGTAGAAGCTAGGCAACTAAGACCATTCGATAGAAAATTTTTAAGTTGTGGGTCGCGTCCACCCGTCTGGAGAGTTATATTCCCTATTGACGACACGTACGATCGGTAGAGGCTGGGCGACTGAGACTCTTCGATAGAAAATTTTTAAGTTGAGGGCCGCGTCCACTCGTCTGGGGAGTTACATTCCCTATTGACAAAGTGTACGATCGGTAGAGGTTGGACGACTGAGACCCTTCGATAGAAAATTTTTAAGTTATGTGCTGCATCCACCCGTCTGGAGAGTTATATTCCCTGTTAACGACGCGTACGTTCGGTAGAGGCTGGGTGATTGAGACCTTTTGATAGAAAATTTTTAAATTGTGGGCCACGTCCACCCATTCAGAGAGTTATATCCCCTCCTGACGACGCGTATGATCGGTAGAGGTTGGGCGACTGAGACCATTCGATAGAAAATTTTTAAGTTGTGGGTCGCGTCCACTCGTCCGGAGAGTTACATTCCCACTTGACAATGCATACGATTAATAGAGGTTGGGCGACTGAGACCATTCGATTGAAAATTTTTAAGTTGTGCCTAAGAAAGACCTCCAGGCTGTTGGATAGCGCTGAGACTCATTGATAGTATATACGCAGGTTTTCTGAGTTCCAAGTCTTAGGTATCGCTAACCCGTCTAGGTTGTCGAGTCGGTACGTTTCCGGTCGAACTATGGAACGTATTAAATACGGACCTTCCCAATTAGGGGCGAGCTTACCCCCGGACTACTGTTGACCGGTAGCCTCCACTTTCCGTAGCACCAATTTTTCGGGTTTGAACATTCGATTTCTAACCCTTCGGTTTTGATACCGGGTCATTTGTTGTTGATAGGCCGTCATTCGTGTTGATGCAAATTCTCGTAATTCTGAAAGTAAGTCCAACTTTTCTCGTAAGGTGCGTTTTTTTTTCCCGGCATCATAGTGAGCTACTCGGAGCGAGTGAATGCCTATTTCCATGGGTATAACTACTTCGCTTCTGTAAGTCCGACTGAAGGGCATTTCTCCCGTTGCCCTTCGAGGGGTAGTACGATACGATCAAATGATGCCATAAAGTTTTTCGACCCATTGCCCATTGGCGTCGTCCAACGTTGTCTTTAGTCCTTACAGGATCGTTTAGTTGGTTACTTCAGTCAGTCCGTTGGTTTGTGGGTGAGCGACCGATAAGAATCTATGTTGAATCTCTAGTTTCTCGCAAAACTCCCGGAAGCGCTGGTTGTCGAATTGCTTCCCGTTATCTGTGATAAGGGCACGTGGTATACTGAACCGGGTGATAATATGAGTCCACACGAAGGAGTGGACTTTGGCAGCCGTGATTTGGGCTAAAGACTCGACTTTCACCCACTTAGTAAAGTAGTCGATCGTCACAATCAAGAATTTTCGCTGTCCCGTAACTGGGAGAAACGGTCCGAGGATGTTCATACCCCACTGAGCAAATGGCCAAGGGCTGGATATTGGATTAAAATCGGTAGAGGGTAGCCGAGGAACCAATGAAAAACGCTGACATCTATCGTACCTTTTGACGAGTTGTTAGAATAAACCTTCATGGTCGGCCAGTAATATCCCTGTCGAAGGGCCTTATAGACTAGATTTCGAATACCTAGATGATTCCGCAGATTCCTTCGTGAATTTCTCCAAGGACGTAATTTCCTTCTTCGAGAGTCAAACATCGTAGATACGAGTGAGTGAATGACTTATGGTAGAGAACTACATTGATTATGGTGTAGTGTGTAACCTTTCACTTCAGTTTTATTGCTTCTCCCGGGGATTTTGGCAGGCGATTGTGTCTTAGGTACTCTTCTATAGGGTTCTTCCAACTAAGTGGCTGATCGACTGGGAGGATCTCCTTAGACTCGTCGATGCTGGGATACGATAGACTTTCAATATATATCGTTTGGCTAGAAGCAACTGAATCGGAACTAGCCAGCTTTGAAAGGGTATCAGCTCGCGCATTTTCTTAACAAGGGATTTGTTGAATTCTACTTGTCTAATCGGTCCATTGTCTCGCACAACTTACTTAAATATTTTGTCATGACCGGGTCTCTGGTTTCGTAAACTCCTTCGATTTGCTTCACGACCAACTGGTTATTCATAAACACCCTGACATTTCATGCTCCCATGTCGGTGGTGATCCGAAGGCCCGTTAGTAGAGTTTCATACTCGGCTTGGTTGTTGGTGGCTTAAAAATCAAAGCGGAGGGCATACTCCATCTTATAATCGTTCGGTCCTACCAATATGAGTCCGATGCCGCTTCCTAAAGAATTTGATGATCCGTTTACATGGATAATCCATTCGGGGGTGACCCACTCTTCTTTATGATTAGAAAGTTGCCCTTCAGACACCGTGGACAAAGTGCATTCAAGAATAAAATCGGCCAGTGCTTGGCCCTTTATTGCGGGTCGTGGTCGGTACTGGATATCAAATTCGCCTAGCTGCACACTCCACTTGATGAGCCGTCCTGATGTATCCCTCTTCTGGAGGATTTGCTTCAGTGGTTGATCGATGAGTACCACAATGGTATGGGCCTGGAAATACGGGTGAAGGCGCCTCGCTGAGACAATCAAAGCATATGTTATCTTCTCAGTCGGCCGGCCATTAATTTCAGAATCTTTCAATATCCTGCTGATATAATAGACTGACTTCTAGATGGTGGACTCCTATCTCACCATTACAAAATAGTGTGCTCGTTCGGAGACAGCCAAATACATGCAAAGTTCCTCTTCGAGAATGGGCCGCGAGAGCAGCGACGGTTGCATTAAATATTCTTTCAGTCGTTCGAAGGTTGCTTGACATTCGAACGTCCATTGGAACCGTCGGGATCTCTTCAACGCTTCAAATATGGGCTTGTACTTTTTGCCAACTTTGGACATGAATCAGTTTAAGACCTCTATTCGACTAGTCAGGCGTTGCACTTCCTTTAGTGTCTGGGAGGTGTCATGTCTAATATTGATTATATTTTTTCAAGATTGGTCTCTATCCCTCGATCGGTGATCATGAAATCCAGGAACTTTCTGGAAGCGATCCCAAATGTATATTTTTCTGGGTTTAGCCGTATATTGTACCGTTCTAAAGTCTGGAAGGTCTCTTTAAAATCTGTAACATGAGATTCTGCTGTAACACTATTTACGAGCATGTCGTCGCAATAGTTTCGACGTTCCTACCTAATTGTTTTTGAAGACCGTATTGACCAGCCGTTGAAAAGTTGCTTCGGCATTCTTCAGGCCAAACGGCATAACCCGATAACAGTACGTACCGAATTCGATGTTGAAGCTGGTCTTTTTTTCATCTTCTGGCGACATTCTGATCTGGTTATAGACAGAGTAGGCATCCATAAAACTCAAAAGTTGGTGTCCTAAGGAGTTGTCTACAAGCTTGTCAATATTGGGAATTGGATAACTATCTTTCGAACACGCATTGTTGAGGTCGGTGAAGTTTACACACATCCTCCATTTGCCATTAGCCTTTTTCACTAAGACTACGTTAGCCAGCCATTTGGGATACTTGACTTCGCAGATGAATCCTGCTGTCAACAACTTCTAAACCTCTTCTGGATGGCGTGTTGGCGTTCGAGGGCGAATACCCTATTCTTCTGCTTAATCGGTTTGAAGTCGGGATTAACGGTTAGCTTATAGACTATGACCGACGGGTCTATATCATACATGTCTTCTGGAGTCCATGCGAAGACTTTCGAGTGTCGTTGCAGACAGGCGATTAAGGCATCTCGTAAGGGAGGTGATAGGTTAGCTTTTATCCTAATTGTTTGACTGTGGTCGTTTGTCAAAAGGATATCGATCGTTTCTTCGCCTGGTTTAGGCTTGGCTCTCGACTCAGTGTCCTCTCTAGGTTCCAGAGTGTCGACCGAGAAAGCTTCTTATGCGTCTTGTATCGCGAAGAGGATATAGGGGTCAAGGTCGCTTCTTATGGTAGCCACCCCTAGTGGTGTTCTGAATTTCACTTTCATGTGTTTCGTGCTCGGTAGCGCCTCTAGATCATCCAAACTAGGTCTGCCGAGTATGGCGTTGTAGGGAGAGTAGAATTTTATCACATGGAAAAGGACGGGAGTGGTCGCATGATTAAAGGATCTTCCTATGATCACAGGAAGATAAATAATGCATTCAGGATAAGTGGCTCGTCTGAAAGCTCTTGGAGGGATCCGATAGATAGCAAAAGCTAAGATGGATTGAACCCCATCCTATAGAGGGCGTCTTAGATGAGGAGATCACAATCAGTCCCCTGATCAACGATGACCCTTTTTACGGTGCATGAGTCTATTTTGAGGGTGATGACAATAGGGTCATCACAGTGAAAATCTATCCCTATTGGAAGGTCATCATCATCAAAACCTATGATTGACCTTCTTCTTTTAGCGGGTGTTGTGTCGGAGATAACCGTTGCGGGCATCATCATAAGATTTCAGAGAGTCAGTCTGTTCTCATAGACAGCGTCAATCTGTTGGAGGTGGGTTATAGCTCCACATATACCAGCTCCTTCTTGACTCGAACAGTAATCGTCAATGGGTGGATGCACCTGCAAAAACTGCCGGAGGGTGCTCCGGTAGGAAGGTTTTAACGCTCAAGTCAGTAAATAGTGGTTTTCGATTGAAAAAAAACAGACTGAGAATGGAGGGAAGCTATCCCTGTGATCAGTGTGCTCAGAGTATTAGGTCTAGAGAGCATACCTCGTTCTGCGAGTTTTTGGGATAACTTATACCTCTGAGAGACGCGCGCCGCTGAAAGACCAACCTTACCTTCTTTATCGAACTATCCGGGAATCTCAAAAGTTAATATTATAAGTTGATTATGATTCTCATTTATCGATAGAACTACAATTTTCGTGAGGGGTACTTTCTTTAGTTGAAAGATTCGGGATTTGCCGTTCTGAAATGAGAGATTGAAGTTAATAAAATCCTGACTTTCCTTTAAAATCGCTCGGAGTGTTGCATATCATTCGGTCATTTGACCGATAAGGGGTCTTCGAGACTCGTCCGGTTGAAGAGCTGGCATTTGCTTGACCGATCGAGACGACTACCCCTACTCGGCGAGTCATGATCGGTTAACAGGACGACTGAGCTCTTATTGTTTGATAGATCGATCTGGACAACTAAAAACTTTCGATAAATTATCATGACGATCGTCAAGTTTTGGTTTGTAAGCGTTTTTCGTTGGTTTCTTGAGAATTCGTTCTTTTGATTTGGGTATTAGACCATGTCCCATCACTATCCATATTTATTATTTGAATAAATATCTTATAAATTTTTTACATCCCCTATCTCTGGATCTTAGGTCCACCCCTAATTGGGATATGGGTTTTTCCCATCGAGCCCATCTGCTGTCAAGAAAAACAAACAAAATGATCATTCAAAAATCTCGAATTTCCATAAATTTCATTTCAGTTACATAAATTAAAGCATAGCAAAGGGGGGGAAAAAAAAAAAAAAAAAAAAAAAAAAACCACAAACAAAACACACCCAAAAAACAAAAAAACCCAAAAAAAAAGAAAAAAAAAAAAAAAATCCCCAAAAACCAAAAAAAAAAAAAAAAAAAAAAAAAAAAAAATTTTCATTTAAAAAAAAAAAAAAGAAAATTGAGAGACCAAGAAATAAAATTCTAACTATAATTATATACTTTTTATTCCACAATGACCCATATTCAAATTCTTCACTTGGAGGATAAAGACCTAAACCGTGTTCCACAAGGTGACCACTTAAGTATTCTGTGAATTGAGAGAGAGGGAGAGAGAGGACCTTTTCCATGTCAATCAAGGGAGACAAAATGGAGATGAATTGTTGGAGACAAACTGCCGTTGATTTCTTCTTCGACTTTCCTCCCTCCATTCCTGCGTTTCAGTCAGGAGAGAGAGAGAGGGAGAGGGTGTGAGGGATCGAAGAACGTTGTCGTGGGATTAGGTTTTGAGTTTTCGGAGGCTTCTAAAATTTTCATCTCTCTCTTTTGAGTTCCTGTGGCATGCCATGTTTATCAAGGGATCAGAGTTTTGCCTTTATTTTCCGCTTTTTCCCTCCTTCTACGTTGGCTAATTGGACTTGCTAACCTCAGCCTGACTTTTGGCCCGAAGTAGCCCATTCTGGGTTACAAAACCCCATGTTCGGGCCAATGCTGTCTTCCTTGAGCAAACAAGCATGTTTTTTGGCTTCACCAAAGAGAAAAACAAGAAGCATTTTTTGGGACCGGATATACCACAAGCATGTACAGGGATATACCACGAGTTACCCGTAAATGATTCCGCTCAAAAGTCAAAAACATTAATATAATGCAAAATAATTGAAAACTGAATTTCTCGAGCCAAAATTTGTTTTAGGAAGCTCAGCATAATTCAGAGTGTTCGATCCCCAATTCACAATGGGGCTCAGCCCTTCAACAAATCAAAAAAAAAAAAAATTCACAATGGGGCTCACTAATGTAAAATAGCTTTCATTACCCTATCAAACCAGTCTTCAAATTCATTTCACATGAATATCTTTCAACCCTAATTGGACAAATATTTCAGCACCACAAAGTCGGGTTCTCATCCTCCCCATCCCAATTACAAGTTCAGGGGGCACGAGAAGAATTTCCAAAAATTTATTTGTATATGAGGGCATCTCGTCCAGGTCCAATACCAATGTAATGGATGGGTACGCCAACTAATTCTTCAATCCTCTCCACGTATCGACGAGCCGCTATTGGAAGGTCATTGTAGTCTCTGATGGAAGAAATATCACTCTGCCAGCCTGGTAAAACTTCATACTCCACCTGATGATGTCAAGTAAAGAAACTAGAATGGCAATCCACAGAGAGCAAACACATTTATTCGTAATTTCAAATTTGTAATTATCTTCAAAATAAATCAACTTAACCCCATAATTATCTTTGTAATATCTTTGAAATAAAAGCTATATAATTGTAATTATACTTGCCTTCAAACACACAAAATAAGCCAGATGTGAAAGAGCAAAGGATGCTATACTTGCCTTCAATTGTTCAAGAACATGAAGATCTGCTGGGAAGGACTTGATAGGAGTGCCATCGATAAGTTTGTAAGAGATCCCAAGCTGTATTTCAGGAAGGTCAGACAAAACATCAAGTTTGGTGAGATTTAGAGAAGAAAAGCCATTAATTTGGCAGCAATAATTCAATGCCACCACATCAAGCCAGCCACAACGTCGCGGACGACCAGTAGTTGTGCCAAATTCCTGCCCTGCAAATCTCAGCAGGTCACCGCCTTTTCCCAAGATTTCAGTAGGGAAAGGACCTGAACCAACTCGGGTTGTGTATGCTTTTACCTGCAGATGAAGGTTTCAAAATAGGATGTTGAAAGTGGCCTACCCTTATATATATAAAGTTGTAGCAACAATGTATTTATATATTAATTTTCCTGAGGTCATTCAATCACTTTATTATCACCATGTCAAACTTCAATTGTCACACATTATATAACCATCTTTCAAATTAATGAAATGATTCAAAATAAAATAAGGAACATTGAGAACATATATGTTGCCACATCTCTCATAATCACCTTCATATGATGATTATTAACTGGAGAAATTAATTTATGACTACTTGTAATATTAAGCTGTTCATATTAATCAGAATATAAGATCCCCACATTGTCTTATTAATGCCACCCCATTCCCCTAAATATAAAAGAGATCAAATACAAAAAATACCTTCTGTGCTGTGGAATATTCTCCACCAAATTCTAATTCAGAAGCATTTTCATATTTTCAAAAATGATATTCTTCACAAAGATCGGTTTACTCGGCCATAAAGCACAAAAATTTCTAAAAGGTTTTGATCTATGAACTGCAACATCTAGAAACACTCGGTATGCATAAAGTTTACCACAATGCTTAAGAAATACTTTTCACCAAGGGTATAAAGACAAAAATTAAAATAGGAAAGAATGTAAAACATGGGTAAAAGCAAAAAATAACATACCACTCCAATTATATCACCTAGGGCCTTAGGAGCAATGCCAAGACCAGTGCAAATCCCACCAGCTGATGGACTAGATGAAGTCACAAAGGGGTAGGTTCCGAAGTCAATATCCAGCATTGTTGCCTGACCTCCTTCAACCAAGATTTTCTTCTTGTCCAAAATTGACTCGTTCATGACATGCACAGTGTCAGCAATGAAGGGTTCCAACCTGTCAGCAAATTGTTTGTACCTTTCCACTTCTTCCCTGAGCATGTCTGGGCTATAGTTGAAACCTTTGAATCTTGAAGCAGCATCTGATAACAATAGATCAAACTTCTGAGGAAAAGTATCCATATGCCTCAGGTCACCTACTCTTATGCCATTGCGAATAACCTTGCTCGAGTAGCATGGTCCGATGCCTCTCTTTGTAGTTCCGATAAATGAATTAGCAAGCTCAGCTTCTCTAAGTCCATCCATCACTTGATGGAAGTCAAACAACAGGTGAGCACGATCTGATACCAGTATCCGCCCCTTGCATGACACTCCCTTGGCTTCAAGGCCATCAATTTCTCTGAATAGACCTGGCAAGTGCACCACAACACCATTTCCAATGACACAGAGAGTATCCTCATTCAGGATACCTGATGGGACAAGGTGAAGGGAAAACTTCTTGCCTTCTGAATTATATATAGTGTGTCCAGCATTAGCTCCGCCCTGAAATCAATTCATATGAGATATAGGGGATTACAACTTGGAAGCTCTGGAAATGTAAAGCCTAACAAATCAAGCCATCTGGATTAATCTCAAATTACAACTCAAGCAATAATCTGAAAAGAAACAAGCATTAATATTAAACAACACATGATCATCTAAATGTACGATCAGTGGTGATAAATTTGGTGAGGCCCTTAATCTGACAGACAAGTATGGAAGCCAGATGGAATTGAACAAAAGAAGATGAACAACCAAACTGGAACCAGCAAAATAAAAGCGTGTGAACACGTTCACAAATCCAACGTGCATATCATTATTAAACCAACAAATGTGTTTCACATGATTCTACTGTAATACTGAACAAGTCCGGATTACTGTTAATCTCAAATGGGCTATTTTAAAATTTTTATATATTTTATTATATTATATAATGTTTTATTTTACGAAAAGTGTGGGGGAAATAATTAATTTACTAGAATGTGAAGTTCTGCTCCTGGGGTCAATTAAAAATCCTTCAGACATTTGATCGGTAGATATTTTAACTTTAAATGATCGGTTAGTATTAAAGTGGCATTTGGTAGAGTTTATAGGGAATTTAGAGTTTAGTAGAAAATTGATCCTGTGAGAAATTATTTATCGGTAGTTCCTATCCATCGGTTAGTTGCCAATTTAGAACCTTTGCCAGTATTTCACTCCATTCCTTCCGTCGGTATATCCATTTAGCTCATGATATTTATTTTATTAATTTTTTTTTATTGTTGTTCGGTGCACTAGATTTCCATTTAAACTGATTGGTACCTTTGCCATACATATATGAAAACATATACCTTCGGTATATTGTTGGGCTCATTTTCACACACCATCCGATCGCCTTGCTTTGTTTGGTCATTGAGGAATAATTATCATTTACCTTCGGTCATGCTTACAAATTTCTAATCAGTCATGCAATCCTCCAAATTTCCTGTTCAAGCTTCGTTCGGTCATGCACATGCTTGCAAATTCCAAGACCCGTTCGGTAATGCTCCTGCTTGTAAATCCCCAATTTGCAGCTTTCTTTCATTTGTCTCATGACCGAACAACTTGTCCCTTATCTCACAAATGCACTTGACCGAACAGCTTATCCTTGAATTCATATCTGCTGTTGACCGGGCAGTGTGTTCTTCGGACAGCTTGTTCTTCAAACATAACCGAACAGCCCTTACCGAAGGGCCCTTCTCTTCTTTGCCGAACAGTCCTCTTGTTTTCCTCCGGCACCCTTGTTCGGCACATGGGTGCAATTCAAATCAACTTAAATTTTGCACACCCAATTTTTCAATGAACAGTGACATTTGACCAAACATGACCGGACAGCCTGTTTCTTCACAGATGCATCTCCACCGGACAGCTTTCTCTCAATTTTATTGACCGGACACATGCATCCCGAACATGCACACTCTTTACTTGGCCAATCTGATTGGCAATCCCCATTTATATATAGATCTATCGGTGCATGCCCCATTTGTCCTTTGTCTCTCACCGAACAGCTTACACATACAAGTCTTGATTTTTGATTCTTCAACCTTTACCATTGGTCAACACTTCCCCAATTTTAATTTCATCTTCCTTCGGCACATATACACATATATGCATTCATTCATTTATTTATTTTCTTCTTCTTTCCATCGGTTGAGCCCTTCGGTCATGTTTAGCCAAAATGTGTTTTTCCATCCATCCATAGTCACTTGCCACCACAAGGAATTGAACTCATAACCTTACCTTTGTCCAAAAAGATTTTATCTATTAAGCCACTTTAACACTTTAATCATAACATGTAAAACCCTTATTATATCCTATAATTTGGGATTTCCACTACTATGTCCCCTTGTGTGAATGTAACCCATTGATGGAGTAAACTTTCCTTTCACATTGTATTTGAACAAGTTGTCTACTCTTGTTCGGTAGCCGATGAGAATTGACACCCTCCCATCACCGATCAGTATTTTCTCAATAAATAAAATTTTAAATATTCAAATTCATTATATTAAGCACCCAATTTTAAAAAAGGGACATATTGGGAGTTTGGATAAGTTAGGAGAGAAAGGGACAATTAAGTAAATATGAAAAAAGAGTTGTGAATAAAAAGTAGTGGGAGAGATTCTAAAACCCACGAATCCCAAGTTTCACATCTTCTATCACTCTCCTCATTTTGTGCACACACACCTCCTACTCCTCTTTTATAGTTTCCATCAAAGACCAATCAAAACATCACAAACCCACACTCTAAAAGTTTCAAAACTCATGACCCAATCTCTAGCAAGTTAAAGCTAGTGAGAGATTTGAGGTTTCTAGAAAGAAGAAGTTTAGGGTTTGACAATGGCTAGACTTGCAGTGAAAATGGTGACGAAAGTCTAGATAATTTTCTTATTCTCAACTTGGATTTATTTATCCTAGTCACGACCTTGAAATCTTATATTGAAATTTGACGGATTAAATTTTAGAGAACTTGAGTCACTGTGAAACAAACCGGGAGTGATTATATTCCCATAAACTGTGAGTGATGGTCTATTGTGGCTTTAATGAGCAAATTGTTTGAAATTTTTTTACAAATGATTTTGAATAAATTTTCACATGATTTATTGAATCGATTTGTGATTGTGGGAAGTTTGAAATGTGAATTTGTACTTAATATGCATCCATCGTGTTTATAATTGAAAATGTGCCATGTGATTATTGGATATTTGATTTATGAATGTTACGTTTATAGCCAGGAAATTGATAATTGAATTTTGGCACATTGATTGAAAAATTGAATGATTGTAAAAAGGAGGTACAGTGAAAATGACTATAGTCATTCTCCCACGGAGCGATTCGACGGGGTGACGTGGTTGAGGGTTGGATTAGATTAGCGAAGGAGACATACATGACTCTCTCTGTTGTATGTCGTACTGGATCTGAACGCACCCCAGAGAGGTACGATTCAACACCAAGGAAGGGGAAAAACAGTAATTCGAGATATATGGAATGAAAACCCCTTGGCGTGCTTTTGTTCGGGTTCGGCCAAATCTGGTACGAGTGTTTTCATAAAAGGACCCTATGATTTTCGAGAAATATAAATTGTATGGATGCAAATGTTTGCTGAATTATCTTGATTTACTAAAATCATTTCATATATACAAATGTGTTTATGAATTATGCTTTGGCTATCCCACATTCACCCCTCATTTATTGTCACAACACCATTGCACTCCACTCACTGAGTATTCCCAATACTCACCCCTCTCCTTACATTTTTCAGAGGAAGCTTAGAAGGGATACGTCATTGGGAGCCGGTAGAAGACAGTGTCTTGATATATATATATAATGTTGGATTCATTTTTGGGAATATTGTAGTATAATCATGGAAGAAAACTATTGTACTATTCTTTTGGGTTTGGATTTAATCGATACTTGTCTTATGATGAGGGATAAGTATTGATAGAATCCACGCTTACTCATTGTGAAACTTGGTTATTTTCGTTTAAATTTTCCTTTTGCAGAACTTATTGTTTCAAATGGGACATTTGGATTTTTATTTTAAATTTTTAGTGGCATATGGATGAGACGGTATTAAAAACTGTTTGGAAGGCCGAGTTTGCCAAATTGCTTGCATACATGTACAGGGATAAATTTGATGGATCCTTTGTTTGGTATTCGGAATGCCTTGCGATACCTAGGAGCACAGGATGTGATTCACACGTGTTCAAGATACCGCGGCAGTTGTCACGTATTTGGACCTGCGGGTCGGGACGTGACATCTACCCTTATCATAGTTCTAATAAATTTAGTACATAGCTACAGAGTACAAAGACAGACACGACACAAAACAGGCAAGAAAGTTGTAAAAATTCTATATTATTAAAAGTTACAAAACCTTATATCATATTATGTCAAACAATCAACATTATTCCTATGTTGGTGCATAAATCAACGTAGTACTTGTTCCTCAGAAAATCATCAGTTTAGCTTCCTTTCAAAGCAACCAACACCTGACGTTATATAGTTATCAAACACAATTTATAACACCAACATTTGAAAATAAAAATAAATTAATTAAGTAATTTTAACCCCAAAAAAGGGGTATTGAACAGAAATTAGGAACTATGTTATATTTTAGCGCTCTCTAAACTACACCGAAACTTCAAACCACGAACTAATATACAAATACAAATTAAATAGATAATCAATAAACAAATTTGAATATAATTGGTGAAATTACCAAAGCATAGTAATGCTCGTAGCATAAATCTTCAAACTCTAATCGGCTCTTAAAAACTCAGAGAGAGAGAGAGAGATAGAGGGACCTGGCAGCGAGCGACGACGTCGAAATGCTTAGCCAAAACGTCAACGAGCTTGCCTTTTCCTTCATCGCCCCACTGACAACCTAACACAGCCGAAACCTGACTCAACGACTCTATTCTACTCAGTTCATTTCCATCTCCAGTCTTCTCCACCAATGGCAGCGAAGAAGATACCACAGACTTCACAGAGCATTGAATTGAAAAACTTGTTCGATTGTGGAGAGAAAGATGGCGTCTTTGTTGCTGAGGATGTGTTCTCTGAGATCTCCGATGCAGAGCTGTTGATGATGATGAAATAGGGTTTGATTCGAGTCTTAGAGGTGTGATATTCATTTGAAGAGAGAGAACGATAGAGAGAGAGAGAGATTTGGGCGCTACGGAGGGTTAATTCTGTGAATTCGGGACGAAAATTGAATAAAAATACACTTTGACTTGGAAGGCTACCGGTCCGTGCCCGATCGGTATTCCTTTGAATTTTGCATTATGAATTCCACGTTGATTCCATAAAAAAAAAATCATAAAAATACTTAGATATAAGAAGATCTTTCACCTGATAAATCGATATTTTAGATTGAATTCTCTTATTAAACTTAAATTTATCGTATGAATCCATAATAAATTAGTAGACCCATAACATCCTCCACCAAAATAATTAAAAATTAAATTAAATTAAAACTAAAACATATATTAGGCATCTATAAAAAATATCATTAATTTTAATAATTTTTTGAAATAACAATATATAAAAACATCTCTTCTATACAAACGATCACATATCCTATTACATTGAATACACATAGTGACAAATCAATCAAGCAGACATTTATATGCAATGTTAAGAGATAACTTTTATAGAATATTTTCTAAAATTCTTCTGTAAAATGCTCTGGAATGATTCCTTCGTACCCATAAACTACAGAATAAAATTTAAATTTAAAAGATTATTTTACATTATTATAACAGGGTATTAGAATCATAAAGCTCAGAAGCAAATCGCGCCTTTCTTAAGGATAGGAGTTTGAAAAGAGATTGCAGTCCCGGGACTAAGGACTCCCACTGCTTCTCAATGAATAATGTGCAATAAAGTTGTACCTTTCTTCGTTCTAGACAATAAAGTATCTGCACGTGCATGCTCATAAACATCCTCAATTGATCCCTTGTACATTTCTTTGGTGACAATTCCACCATTCAGCTGGCGAGATTGTAATCCATGTACATGAATACTAAATGGGGTGAATCCCCTGTATATGTGAATCTTGATCTTCTTTAAAATAAGGAGGAAAAAATAAATAAATAAAAAAAAAAAGAAGAGGCAAGACAGAGGCGTCATCCTAGTCCTCTCTTTACCATCTCATGGCTGCCCTATATGTAGATCCGAGTGGCTCCCGCTCCAAATTCAATCAACAGTCGGGAGCTGTAAGCTGTGCACTCCAACAACAATTCCAAATTACACCATTTTAGCCGGTTTTGAGCAAGCATTCTTGTGGTAATCCGAAGTCCTTTTCTTGATGAGCAAAATGAAGCCTCCATGGGTCATTGTGCAACTTGTAGTGCAAAACCTGGCATCCAAATAAAAATAACTCCCAACTTTCAGCTTTATGTCCATATGAACAATTCATACATCAACGATACAAAAGAAATATCATTCGTGCTCCCAAGGGAGACACTTCTGTTCAGTTAAGAAATTCAAGGATATAGAAGCTCAGGCAGAAAATATCACCTGCATGAAGGTCTCAAAGGCATCATCTTCACTTAATTGCGAAAACTGGACAGCCCAATCTTCCATTCTGTCAAAAGCAGCTCTTTGCCTCTCAGCCTCAAGCAGGATAGAATCACGATACAAGAATCTCTGCCATATCTTCTGCACATTTGCCAGCTTAAATTGGATCTCTGTCTCATTAAATCCCTACAGAATGGCATCAAAACAAAAATAAGCTCTCTGCGGTTGCAGTTATGATTTAGAATCCCAACTACTCATTTTTTTTGACAGTAATAAGGTACCCGAAGTATCTTCATCAAGTTGGGGATTTCATCCTCAAGTAGCCGCACAGCAAAGCTTTCATAGTTGAGCACATTCTCATATGGTAGGTAGATCCCATCCTAACCAATATTAAACAAAGTAGGGGCAATATAAGCACGTGATACAGTCCCATGAATGTATAGGAACAACAAAATCAGAGAATGGGAGAATCTATATCACTTCAAGTTTACGAATAGACAACCAAGTTTTCTGCAGTAGTTGCAGGAAACTGCTTTTTCCATAATGGAGGAGCAGAGTTACATCTATTTGTTAATGACCCAACTGTATTCTGCAAACCTAACTGTATTCTCTCATAACTGAATTTTCAACCCAAGGTGAGTAATAAAGAACAGAGAATGAATATTCTTAGACTATTTATTTGAAAGAAAAACAAGGGATGGTATAAGGCACTACCTGAATGATCACAGGTATGCAGCCTTGTAGAATACTATCTTCCATTCTACCACTCCATCCATCTCCAGGTAGTACCCCACAAAAAACAGAACTGGCCAAATCTCCACGGTAATTTTCAGAACGTACTGATGTCACAATTACATCTTTCTCATGTTGTTTCCCAAATTTCCCTTCCTTGTTAGGGTCTGATCCAAACTCTTCTGCCAATTTTTGCCTGAGGCCCATACTATACCTGAACAAAATCTAGCAAGACAACTCTTAGCCGTGTCACCTTCATTTGGAAGTGACAACATATAATATGGTCTTCAAGATGTGAAAAAATACTGGATGAGAAATAAATAGGCATGATGCAGCAAGCATATCAAGTGAGAAATTCAAGAGGAAGGGAAGAAGAGGAAGAAGGGAGAAGTGAGGGAATGAGCACGGACAAGAGAGTGTGTAATTCAATAGCTCCTCTTTCATTACAATGCCAATGTCCACTTATATGCATGTAACCTATAAGAAGGAAACTAGGACCAAGTTGTAGAACAACTCTAATCTATGATGCCTTATCCTGAGGTAGTTGAGGTGCCACATCTTTCAGTAATTTTGAAGTCAATTAAACGCCAAACACTGTGTGCTGTATCAAGCAGCTCGGAGAACCTAAGCACATTCCACTAGGCCTGTTACAGTCTGAACTCTCCAAATTCCTAATGCCCCTTAGAGGAACAAAAAGTGCACAAAACACTCGATCAAGGGGGAAAAAAGGCAGTTGGTTTTCTCAAGGCAATTAGTTTGGATAATAGTCCTGAACATCTTCAGGAATCTAAGTAAAGGGTTTTACTCACGTAGATTCTGGCCGTCCATTTGCATAAGCTGGTCCTAGATTCCCATTGAAGTAGAATAGTGTTTTCCGCATCTCAAGTGACCTGCATCCATAAGATGTAACAAACTCTATATATGGGTGTAATGGTATGGAAGAATGCCCCATAAGAAACAAAAATAAGTCATAAGGTTGCAATAATCAACAATAATTCAACCGGAATGAACCTGGCATAGATCTTTGATCTTAAGGCTTCAGGATTGGGTGACTTCCATGCAGGAAGAACAAGATCTTTTTCAGGGTCAAAGCAAGGATGGCTGCCTCTCCTTTCAGGAGAAATATCATTCCAATTATCAGCCCAATATGCTGTCGTTGAATGTTTGTGTTTTGAATTTGTATTACCCCAGTGAACCAGCATCATGCTGCCCCAAATCTCCTTCGGGGCATAGCAAGCACCTTCATCCCATGAAAAAAACTGCCTTCAGATACAAATGTTACTGATTAGTGCAATGAAAGAAATTCTATACACATGAAGATGAAAACTAATAGAAAGAAAAACTTCCAGCAACCATTTCAAATATGCTTTGGCACTGTTGATAAACAAGGTTCCTCATCTACATCATACCCATATATGATCTCTTCCTGATGAACGGTTCCAGTAAGTGTATTGCTTAACAATGTGCTCGTATGCCTTCTTATAGAATTCCAGGGTCAGAGAGCTCCTCAAGCCCCTATGGTCCTGATATTTAACAGTAAAGATACATTGAAGAAATTCAAAACAAGGATGTGCATACAATGAGATGCAAGTATGTCTGCATAAGAAATTTTTGATGTGATAATGGAACCCCACCCCCCTCCCCAAAAAAAAACCCAACTTCCACGCACAAACTAACCAGACATCTTCTCACAACCAGGACATGAATAGTGAATCCTCACCCATAGTTTATGAGATCTATATCTTGAAAGCACAGCAAAATAGTACAGCCTTCTGTTGTTTAGGGGAAAGAAAGAGAGGAGAGGAAATTGTAGAGAGAGATTGGGAGAACATGAGATTCTTACTCTAGTGATCTCCAACAGTATATATATACTAAAATACTGAGGTACAAAAGGACAAGAATACCCTTTACCCTAATTCCTTAACACCTTCAATTGTGACAACAAATTTTAGGCACCAAGTATTAGTCAAAATCCATGCTTTTCATTATGAGAAGAATGTAGAACAACAATTTGACAACTTCTCAATAGAAGCCAACTGTTACAACATTGCAATAAGGTAGCACTTACAAAAAAATTTTCACCCTGCTTTGAAATTACAAGGCAAACTGATGAGCAACAAGTATTTGGAATTGAAGGACAAAATATTTTGATAGGTGATCGTAGAACCATCTAGGTCTCAAAGGCTTCAACAGGGGGATACTTTGAGGAAGAGAGAAAAGCACAAGGGGGTACTTTTGATATGTTATTGAAACCAAAAGGGGTTGATTCTTTGTCAAACATCATCTAGGATTACGTGAAATTTTAAATAGCAGAAACTAACAGAAAGACCATTAACGCTTTTGCTTGAAACCACATGGAAGTACTTCGACACATTGTGGATCATAGGTGGACTATATGATTTTGAGCCCAAACAAAAGGGCAGAGAGTTCAGTCATCATCTAATTGATGACAGAAATTCTCCGGATAAGAACGAACCAACATTCATGTGTACACCGAACACATAATTTGGATAAGGTGAGGAATCATACAGAAATGGCTGTTCCATATTGGCCCTTAATTCCCTGCAAAGGTGGTATCTCCTATTCTTATTATCATTGTCACTGTTCTTGTGATTCTGTATATATAGTCACCTAATAGCCTACCAGCAGCACACCATTGGCAGACTATATCCAATTGTTGATAAGCATAAACCTGTTTTACCTGCATACTCAGATGAGGTGCATCATCAGCTCGAGTTACGAGACAAGAATCAAGAACTGGAACAAAGAAAAAGTCTGCCTCTTCACCATTAAGTGTTCGATGAGGACTGGCAAGGATGCTCTCATAGAGAGCCATCTGCAAGGGATCATGAGGGGGCAGTAAAAACTCTAAGCCACTAATATCATCATCAGAGTAACTGAGCTATCCTTTGGATTCAGTGATACCTGAGCACCATACAACTGATCTGTCCAATATGTTGCATTCCTCTTGTCATAGATTCTATTTACACATTGAAACTTAAAGTGCCGCCCCTGTAACAGCCATTCAATTAAGCATATAACCAATTAAGTATAAATATACCATAGATCCCTACTCTGATCTTCTATTGAGAAATGACACTAGTGGCTGATTCTCACCTCTAGAAGTTGGATATTAAACTCAGGGGGCAAGTCATAAACATATATGAGGGGTCTTTTCTTCTTAACAACAGCATTGAGATTAATTATATTCCCATGCAGTGTATCAGGTACATCAAGATGAGCTGGTCGAAGCCACCGAGGCCACTCATTTACAGACGAGACAACAGATGGGATGCTGCAATCTGTTCCATACCAACCATGGTCACACTGCACAACAAGCCAGTAGTTTGGGGCAAATAAAAAATAAAAAAATCATATCACTTGACAAAAAAAATTATAATTGATCCTCTTCAAGGTTTTCTTTAAAGAAGAAGAAGATGATCATGATGATGATGATGAAGAAGATGAAGATTAAGATTTCCATAGCTTCAGGTAAACAACAAGAAAATTTGTCATTACCTGACAAGATCCACCACGGCAATGCCCATGTCCGGAGCATTGGTTGATACATGTGCAGGACACAGGCACTTCACAAAACCGGCCTGCAATACAATCATACTTGCAATCACATTGCTCTTTAAATTGCACACGAGAAGCATAACCTTCGACAGGGTCTACATTACACCATCCAGGTTTGCTACTATTTGCTGTGAAGACACCGTCAAGGTCTGCCTTTGTCCAATCAGTCAGTTCGGGAGCACCAGGTTCAGTTGGCAAACTGGAATAAATCTTCATGAGTGACAACGGCAGCATTTGAGATCAAAGAAACATTTTGGTATACTAAGAATTCAACAATCTTACTTCACTTGAAACCCACAAGCCTCGGGCACTGGACGACTTGGGTATTTTGTGCCCTCTCCACAGAAGCACATTGCTCTCGTTGTGTCACAATAAGCAGGGCAGATGGAGACAACCCACTTTCCATAAGGTTGCTCTGGTGATCCAGGGTAATTGCATTCAAACTGCACTCTCTCTGAGCAATCTTCCCCTGTTTCATCAGAAAAATAGTAATTCTGACTAATTAATAGTTTGTTGAACTAATTCACAAAGTGCTATGTATTTTTTGCCAACAGTGGCATAGATAAACAACTTGGCTGCATAACAATGATATGTGCTCTAGTATAGGATCTAGTCAATGGATACTCTGCAGGAAATTCCTCTCTTCCTTGCTAGAGTTTTCCCTCTCTAGACCCTAGGGTTTGACGGCGAGGAACTTGTTCCCTAACAAGCTTCTCACCATACTTCTTTTATGAGAATTTAGACTTCCTTGATCATACTCCCTTTAAATAGAAAAACTAAAGGTTTACAATAAATAAAATTCTTACTAAACATAAATATTTAAAATCATTCCTAATATGAAAATTTTCAAAAACTAAGATAATTACTAATTTTAAAAAGATTACAATCAACTAAAATAATGTAACTGCTATTTTTTTTTTAAAATATTTCCTTTTTACTAGTTTTTAAATATCCTTCCAAAAGATCTCTTTTCCAATGATATACACTTTCTAGAGTAATTTTTTCCAATAATATCCAAATGCATATCAAACAACTTCCAAGTGCTTTGACTTTAGACCACTTGACAACATTTTGAAAGATATTATATACCTGGAACGCACAACAGACAGCAAATTTCATGAAATACACAAGCGTGTGCACAGTGCGCGTGCGCACACATCATTACTGCTAATAATGTAACAAGTTATTAGGTTAAAACCTTAAAAAGCTTCCAGATGATAACACTTGATCAAAAAAAAGTAAGAATTAACTCAAGTTTGAAAATCAACAGCTCAAAATGATATCTAACCTTATTAAAGCAATGCAGGTGGACCTAAAAAATAAACCATCTCATCAAAAGACCACTAGATTCCATCTAAAGCCTAAGAAAAGGATCATGATGATGTTTGGTATCCTAAAGCAAAGGTTAAAAAAAGGGCGAGAGAGAGACAGCAAAACTTATTTGACTGATTTCTTTTACAGGATTACTAAGTGGTATCTTCTTCATAAAATGCCCAAATTTTTCGCATCTTCTAACTCATCTGCAGCGGCAACGATCCCAATTTTCTGTGATACATGCTTATCCTTTTTTTTGTTGTCACCCTGGGCATCTGCCTCAGCATTTTCATCTTAACAATGCTCTTTTTTTCAGCGTGTTGAGTTTTAATTGTGAAAACCATCCTACAATGCTTTCTTAAGTTATTCATTTTTCATAATATATGTAATGCACATGAATCCATCAACCATGAAAAGAATTCAAGTTGTCTGGCTCTGTTACTTCAATTTTGCTTCTCATTAGCCCATTGATGTCATCATGGAATACAAGTACTGAAAAAGATTCCTTGTAAACTGGAAACTTATTATGTTTAACTAAAGGCAGACAACCGGAGCAGGGAATTGGCACATATTTAGCAAAACCAAGAACCTGTTTCCACATTGCACTTCTCAATTACCTTTCCATACTCAAATCACATTAAGGAGTAAAAAAGACTAACCACTATATCCATGAAAGCACCGGCACTGTCCCAATTCATGATTACAAACGCCTTGACCACTACAATGATTCTTGCAGCCCTTGCCACCAATAGTCTGTATTAACAACATAAGCCTTTTCACTTAGAATAATTTTTTATTTAATCTTTTTCTGCCAGCCAGTGTGGCTATCAGCAGAGATCAAGACCCATAGTGTTGGATATGATAGACATTTCAAATAGTCATTAAATGACATATGAGGAATACATGACATCAAGAATGAATGAGAGAATACAAAATAAGAAGTTTGCAGGGTGGGGCTCTAAAAAACCCGAAGCATGGTGATTTAACTTAAACATGGAGATCTATCAACAAGATGATTGCAAAACACAATGTTATGCTGTATACCTCAGTAATGATGACAGGCTTGGCAATTGAATTACAACCATAAAGCCAACGCCCAATCTCAGCCTTCCATGGTGCACCTCGGTAAACCACTGCCTTGTGGAGGTCAGTAGGAAACCGGTGTTCTAAGTCTATGTCTGATTTTGGAAATCCCCCAGTGTTGCCATTTGTTACCTCATATGATCCATTTATTGGTGTACAAGTGTTCTGAACTTGTTGCCGTGTGCTGAAGTACTCCAAAGAAGGTGCTAAAGGAAGCAAGAAAAAATGAACTACAGACACCAATCCAACAATAGAAGCAATAGCTGCTAAAAGAGGCCAGGAAGATTTCCACTTCTGAACAGAAAACATGGTCCCAAGATCGCACTTATTGTTCAAACCCCAAGTGAAACTACAAACCACATGAGCCACTCATATTTCCTCTAGGACCCCAGTAAGAGGTCCTCCAAAGTACATTCAAAACAATCTCAACACAGCCTTCTCCAAAACACCATTTGTTACCTGAAATGAATGATCGATCAGTCCAATGATACCACAGTGCAACTTAAGCCTATGTGAGAGAGACATAAGATAGTACAATGAACAACAAGAGAAGTAGATGATATAAGAACAGGGGTCTTCGTTGAAAGAGATTCTGAGACAATAGGACATAAAGACATTCTGAAGCCATCATCAATCACTCATCTATGACAATCGACCAACATTCTTGGTCATCGAAAGAGGACTTCAAAACTCTATCAAGATCAACTCCAAACCGTAATCAGAAAAATGGGGAAGAAAACAAAACAATTAGGGCAAAAAGGTCAAAGTGCTAACAACCTCATAATTCACCGAGTTTTCATTTTTAGTCAATTAGGGCAAACAAAACAATCATCAAGAAACAAACAGAAATCCTCACTCGGATTTAAAGCGGCATTAACGTAGACTTCCACATTTAATTCAAGCAATTAAAGAATTGTACCGTTGAAACCCAAATATTATCAAACTTAAACACTTCATCATACGTTCGTGTTTGAAATGGGTTCGAGTCTGACCTACACCAGATCCGGAACGAACATCTCCTGAAAATCAAGAGACCTGAAATAAAATAAAACCCAGTTGTCAGAGAAAGAGGGGGTTTACTTATTAATTGGAGTAGGTTAGAATCCAATTCAATCATTAATACCAAAATTCAAAATTTTTATTTGTATAATTCAAAAGTCCAGTGAGAGAAGGGGAAGGGAGGAAGAGAGAGAGAGAGAGAGAGAGAGAGAGAGAGTCAATGAAGAAGAAGCCACGGTCGCGCAGAGAAATTTAAAGAAATTGCATTAAACAAATTCTGAAATCAATGAATGGACTTCTATCAAAGATGGAGATGCAGCCAAAAACCAGCTGCGTTACACCCCAGACCCCAACACCCCACCACCTTTTCTTTTCTTATTTTTTCTTAAGGTTGGAACTCTATCAAAATTGGAATTTAATTAGATAGAAATATATTTTTCTATAATTGATCATATTTTTTTATACAAGAAGGTAATGAGAGTTGAATTATAATTTATTCTTTGATCACTTTGATACAATCAAATTTTTATATTTTGTTTTAATTACCATTTCGGCTCATAAGACAAAAGATTTATCTTATGTTTAAAAGCTTATAAAAATAATGATAGTCTATTTGACGAATTGAATCATAGAATTTATTTATAAATGGAATTTTATATTTGAAATAAAAAAAATTGTGGAATTCGTTTATAAAATAAAATAATTTTAAGATAATATGATAATTAAAAGATAATTTTAAAGGAATCTATAATTATAGTAAAAATTCATTTATAAATTCTTTGGTTTTTTTTTACTGATTTGAAAATCTATATTTTTTTGTGGAGTTAAAAACGAACTCCACTTTTTTGTTCTAAGTAATAAAACTTTGGATTGGAAACAAATTTCTCATATTTATGAAATACATATAGTTAGCATTAATGACCGCTTCGATAATTATCAATTTTCCTACCATTAAATGCACATATTGAACATAAGCTATCTTCTCATCATAAGCTTGGTACTTTGTGCTACTCTAACTAAGGTAATTCATTTGATGGCCCTGGTCATTAATTTCTTTTTCTTTTTTTATAGTTAAAGTGGAATTACTTTAAAATTTATAAATACAAATATTACTATATCACAATATTTCCCGATTTTAATGGGCTTAAGATATTTAAAATTTGTAAATTATAAATTATTGACATGTCTGCCATCAAATTAAATAATTTATAAAAAAAAAAACAAAATAACGATAAACATCATAATTTCTTTATTGGCCCTTACGATAATAAAAGTACAACGGCAATAACAACAATACGGTTTAATCTCAATGATTGAATTATAATTTAAGAGATAAATACGAAGAAAGTTAAAAAAATATAAATATATATATAAAATATTGATTTAATTTATGTGAATTTTACTATACTACTCATTTCTATTCAAGATCATTTCCTCGTCTAAACACTTAACTATCGTGTCTTTACGTATAATTTGTATCCAAATTTTTAACAGTTTATATTTACATTTTACTAAATCTCTTATATTTAAGTTTTTGATTATCCTAACTAATACGTTTTTGGATCTTTTTTTACACATATTCAAATTATCTCAATCGACACTCTCACATTTTATTCACAATCGAATTAACTCCCAATTTATTACGATCTCTTTATTTTTAATTCTATCTCGTCTAGTTTTCTCACACATCTACCTAAACATTTTCATTTTTGTTACAACAATTTTTTGTTTTCGTTGCCATTTAATAGCTCAACACTCAGTGCCATATAATAATGCAGCACATATCATAATTCTATAAAACTTTCTATTTAAATACAGTGATATCGTGCGATCACAAAGAATTCTGAATGCTTTTTTCCATTTCATCAAATCTGCTTGAATCCTATAATTCATATTTCCATCTATATTATCATTATTTTGAATAATTAACCAAAATATCTAAAACGTTTACTTTTTGGTACATTTTACAGTCTAACCTAATCGATTTTTCATCATCCTGATACTTGTCGCTAAATTTACAATTTATATATTTATTTTTTTATCTGCTCAATTTAAATCCTTTAGATTCTAATATGACTCTCCATAACTTTAATTTAACACTAATACCCTCTCTAAATTCATCAAACAACACTATATTATCTGTAAAAAATATATACTATGGTATCTCATTTTGAATATTTATTGTGATTTCATTTATCATTGAAAATATACAACTAAAATTTTTTTATAAAATTATTTTTTTGTTTATAAGTTTGTTTAAATGTTAGTTATCAACGACAATTAAAATAACCTTATACCCCTTTTTTAATTTCAAGTTGGAAGATGAGAGATCTGTTTAATAGAATATAGCGAATTAGGTGATATTTTAATGTGGACTAATGAACTTGTAGCAGCCCAAGAAGAACAAGGGCAAAGTTAAAATTGGAAAAGATTTTTAATATAATGTTAGTTTTAATTTTTTACAAGAAAATTTCATTTTTACTTAGTAATTTTATATTTTTTTGGAAAATTTATTTTAGAAAATTGAGATCAGAGAAAGTTTTTAATATAAAAATTATTAATACAGTGATATTGACGTTTACTCGAAAGATTTCCCATCAAAATCAAAGCATTTGAAACGTAGTCTCGAAAGCTTCCGTACAACATGGTGTGCGAAGGTAATAAAGGCAATTAGAGTGGAGATAGAGTAACATAAATTCAGGAACAGGGGACACAATAAATGAAAAAATATGACCAAAGTCAAACATTTAATTCAACAATAAATTCTCATTTCATTTATACACTATTGAATTGGCATTAAACTGCTTACCCAGAAAATAAAAACAGTGGATTTTTGATCTACTTTTGCTATTCTCATATACTAATTTTTTGTCCCGCACTAATATTTGGGGTGCCCACAAAATAAAAAAAAAATTTTTTAAAAAAAAAAAAATAAAAAAAAAAAAAAAATTTTTTTATATAAAAAAAAAAAAATTTCAAAACCCATAAAAAATACGATGTATATTAATGATATGAAAAAAAAGTCTAATTACTGAAATCATAAAAAAAAAATCAACTAATGAAGTAAAAAAATGGTAATAAGTGAAGTAAAAAGGTAATAGAAATAAAAAAATAATCATTTGTGGGGCCAAAAAAAGTGAAAAAACCTATATTAAAAAAACAAAAATTAAAGAAGAAAAAATTGTCAAAAAATAAAACGAGCAAGAATCTAAATAGAAAATAAAAAGGAAAAAATCGTGATTTAAAAATAAAGAGATGCCGACAAAAAAAAAACATATATTAAAAAATGATAAAAGACTAAAGTTAAAAAAAATCGGATTAGAAAAAAAAAACAAAGACCTGAATTGATAAGTGTGGCAAAAAAAAGAAGACAAACCTATGTCTACAAAAAACAAATGACTTAAGAGAAAAAATTTTGGGTAAAAAAAAAGTAAGGAGCTGAACGAAAAAAAAACCATGGTTTAAAAATAAAATGACGATCATCTATGTGGCAAAAACAATACAAGGGAAAAAATTTATGTTAAAAAAAGATGAAAAATTTAAAGAAAAAAATTGGTTTAAAAAATAAGATGATCAAATATTCGAATAAAAAAATAAAAGACTATGGTTTAAAGATAAAGTGACGACCATCTGTGGGGTAAAAAAACAATAGGGAAAAACCTATATTCAAAAAACACGAAAGACCCAAAGATAGAAAGAGTAAAAAAAAAGTGAAAAAATATGACCAAAAGACAAAAAAAATACAGTTATAAAGAGACAAAGGATCTAAGAAAAAAGATGAGAAAAGTGCAAGTATTTGAATGAAAAAAAAAAAAAGAAATGTGGTGCCAAAAACACAAAGGATTCAAGCGAGAAAAAAAGAGTCAAAAAAAAGTGCAAAAAGCTGAATGAAAAAAAAAAAAAAACAAAAGTGTCATTACGGGTTTAAAAAAAAAAAGTGCAATGATCTAAATAAAAAAAGAAAAAAAAAACCAAAACAAAACGTGGTTCATAAAAGACCCAAGTGAAAAAAAATGATTCAAAAAAGTGCAAAACACTTGAATGAAAAAAATAATAAAAAAAAAGACACAACAAACTTCCACGGATAAAAAAAAAGTGCAAAGAACCTTTAAAAAAAATAGTAGGGTCCCAAAAAAAGTGCAACGAACTTGGATGAAAAAAAATAGATATATAAAAGGGTCTCAAAAATATGGGATAATCATGCCAGGACATTGCCCAAAAAAGAGTACGCAAATGGAGAAAAAAAAAAAGAAGCTGCACCAAAAAAGAAAAAAGGACTTGAATGAAAAGAAAAATATGGCAGGATCTCAAAAATATGGGACGACTAAGTAGGGACTTCCGGGAAAAGTACATGAAAAATAGATGACGTGAATGGAAAAAAAAAAGAAATTGGATGAAAAAAATGATGCAAATAATAAAAAAAAAAGATGGCGAGGTCCAAAAAATATGGGAAAACTACCCAGGGGCACCGGAGCAAAGCACATAAATAGTAGAGGACCCAAACCGGGAAGAAGAGAGAGAGAGAGAAGCTGGACTTAAAATGTAGCACTGAGATTTAAAAAAAAAAAAGAGGAGGGGCCCACCACTTACACTAATTCTCCATTCTCTCCCTCACTCACCCGACCACTTTCTTTTCCCCGATTCTCACCTCTCACTCTCTTGATTATCTCTCTCTCCCTCTCTTTATTTCGCCTAACAATTCACACCCATCTGCATAGGATCTTCATCATGCATCCAAGATTCGGCCTTTAGAAGGGTGACGAACATTTGAGATCAAGAATCAAAGCCACAAATATTTTCAATCTTGCGTTCATCATTGTTGTGTCTGGTAAGAAGATTTTCTAAAATTCATTCATTTTCTCTATTACTTCAAAATCTAACCAATATTTAACCATTTTCCAAGCATCCATTGTGTTTTTGAAGCAAATCCATAGTCTGTTTTGATTTCCAGGTCCAAACCTCTCTTTTGCCCCGTCAAACACATGCTTAGGGCATATGTTATGGATTTCCAAGATAGTTGGGATAGACACATTCCTTTGGTTGAGTTTGCTTATAATAACAGTTATCAAGTTAGCATAGGGATGCCTCCCCATGAAGCTCTTTACGGAATGAAGTGTCAGACTCTATTGTGTTGGGATGAGGTTAAAAAAGGAAGATTGAAAGTGTAAAACTGATTGAGACCACTAAAAAAATGTGAAACTGATTTGGGAAAGAATGAAGGCGGTTCAAGATCGACAAAAGAGTTACGTCGATAAGAGGAGGAGACCTTTGGAATTCGAAATAGGAGATATGGTGTTCTTGAAGATATCTCCTTGGAAGGGCGTAATCCGTTTTCAGAAATGAGAAAAGTTAAACCCTCGATATATCTGTCTCTTCAAGATCCTTGAGAGAATTGGATAAGTAGCATACCGGTTAGAATTGCCACCGGAATTGCAGAGGATCCATGATATTTTTCACGTTTCAATGTTGAAGAAGTACTTATCGGATCCCTCGCATGTATTGGAAGCTCCTCCGGTAGAGTTAAATGAAAATTTGAGTTTCAAGGTACAACCGGTGAAAATCATTGATCGACAGATCAAGCAGTTGAGGAGTAAACAAATCCCCATGGTCAAGGTATTGTGGAGAAGCAATCAAGTGGAAGAGGAGACTTGGGAAATCGAAGAATTGATGCGAAAACAACACCCCCACCTATTTAAGCTATAATTTTCTTTTAAATTTCGAAAACGAAATTTTTTTAGGGGGTTAAGTGTTGTAATACCAAGATTTAAAAAAAAAAAAAAAGAGGAGGGGCCCACCACTTACACTAATTCTCCCTTCTCTCCCTTACTCACCCGACCACTTTCTTTTCCCCAATTCTCGCCTCTCACTCTCTCGATTATCTCTCTCCCTCTCTTCATTTCACCTAACAATTCACACCCATCTGCATAGGATCATCATCATGCATCCAAGATTCGGCCTTTAGAAGAGTAATGAACATTTGAGATCAATAATCAAAGCCACGAACATCTTCGATCTTGTCATTCATCGTTATTGTGTCCGTTAAGAAGATTTTCTAAAATTCCTTCATTTTCTCTGTTACTTCAAAATCTAACCAATATTTAACCATTTTCCAAGCATCCATTGTGTTTTTGAAGCAAATCCATGGTTTGTTTTGATTTTCAGGTCAAAACCCCTCTTCTGCCCCGTCAAACGCACAAAAAAACCCTAGGTGAGTGGGTATTCTGCTTCTTTCGATTTTGTCTCTTGATTTTGGTTATGTTAGCCCCTTGTCTAACCTCTTCCATGGACTTAGAATTCGATAGCCAAAAGTTGGTTCACTAATTGAGGGAATTAAATTGAGGAAAAAAAATTGTTTAAAATTGGAGAAAATTTAGGAAACCTGTAAATGGTGGTATTATAGCTCCATTTGGAATGAATATGGTTGCTTTGGCAGCTCAATGACATGTAAATAACGAAATGAGGATCTAGGTTCATGGAATTGAGTAATTAGGGCTTATGTTAAATTAAGAAAAATTCGTAAACCCTAGGAATTGTCATGAAACCCTAAATTTTTGCCATGTTTCTTGATGAATGAAATTTTGATGTATTTGCTTAGGATGATTAGTTTGTTCTTCCTAACCCTAGACACTACATTCATTATATTATTTTGTTGATTCATCAATTTATATTTAGTTTTTATAGTTGCCCCAAATTGATTGACTAGGGCGATTTATTTTCAAGGTTTTGGACTTAGTCTCAAATAGGATTTAGGGATTGAAATGTATAATCTTTGGTGGACTATTGCTTAGTATGTAAATATAGTTGTTTGGGCACCTTAATAATCAATTGGAAATAGTGAGAAGTAAGGAGCAATGTTTTGAACTCATAGGCTGAACTTGTATATATGGTAGAATGTTAAATTAAGCGCAAAACCCTTGAATTTTCTATACAATGGACAGATTGTACTTGCTGTAATCTTTCTATCATAACTCTTCCTACATATAGACAATTTAAATAAGATTTTATTCTCATAAAACTGGACTTCCATACCTTGAAAATGAAATATGATTCAAAGCATTTGGATAAAAATTGAATTTTTAATGAATTTTTCAAAATGATACATTCTACAGAAGTACACCCTATTCAGCCCTGTTTTGGCTAAATCCTTTGCTTCAATTTTGAAAGGTCTTATAGGTTGAATTAGGTTAGACTCTAAACATGAAAGTTGTAGATCTATGTCATATTTTTAATTTGAGACTTGAATCACATAAATCTGATATATGTAGTGAAAGTTATGACAATTTTTCTATAGTTGTGCAAGTGTGAATCATGAATTTTGGACTATAATGTTCATAGATTTAGATACTTTTATATGATTTGAATGGGTTTGGGACATAAATATAAAAGTTGTAGTTTTATGTCTAACTTTTAGCAAAAATTAGAATTTTCACGATCTGAGAAGTATAGATCAAGATACAGTCATTTTTCTATAACATGTTGTGCTAGAAATTATTGGGAAATTAGAAATTTGTGATATATTGAGAAGAACCAAATTGTTCTAGTGTAGGTTTATGATTTAATGTTTAATTTGTGATCAATGTCCTAGGTTTAGGCATTCGGAATCAAGGAAGTAGTTGGATTTTGTTTGATTTGAAATTTATGAGTGATTACTCTCCCAAGAGGTGAGTGAATGGTTCATTGTTTCTTAAATGAGCAAAATGATTTCAATTCTTTTTATAAATAGATTTAAATGTTTTTATATGATTTTTGTATAAATTTTTGTGATCGTGAAATGTCATGAAATGAGAATTGAACTATATATATATATCTATATTATCTATGAATGAACTTGTGCCATACTAAATTTGAAATTGTCTTCATGATTGTGATATGTGATTTGGAAATTTGATTTTAGCTGTTATGGCACATTGAATGAGGATTGGATATTTGTGAAATGATGGTGCATGAGATAAATGACTATAGTCATTCCCTCTATGGAGTGACCTGACGGGGTGGCGTGGTTAGAGTTGGATGAGTGGGATAGACAAGCGTGACTCCGTCTGTCGAAATCATACTATATCTAAATGCACCCCGGTGAGGTACAAGTCAACACTAAGAAAGGAGATATAGTATTTCGAAATAAGTGGATTGAAAACCTCTTGATAGGCTTTCGTCTGGGTTTGGCAAAACTTGGGACGAGAGTGATTTCTTAGAAAGACCCCGTGATTTTCGGAAAGTCTAAACTCTGTGGATACATATTTGTTTGAAATTACTTTGATTTGTTGAAAATTATTTTATATTTAATGAGTTGTTTATTATATATGTTTTAACTCCCCCACACTCAACCTTCATTTATCGCACAATTACGTCATTGCACTCCACTTACTGAGTATTTATAATACTCACTCATCTCTTTCATATTTTCAGAGGAAGTTTAGGTGAGAGATATCGATTTGGAGCCAGTGAAAGACATTATTTTACTAAAATTATATAGGTATTGATGGTATAGGTTTTATTTTTGGATTGACGTAATATAACTCATGGAAGGAAACAATTGTACTATTATTTTAGTTTGTATTTGATTGATACTTGTCCTATCTCTTGGGGCAAGTATTGATAGAATCTATGCTTGGTTGTTGTGGAAGTTGTTTCATTTTGTTTAAAACTTTGCTTTTGAAAAAATTATTATTTTGTTGGGACATTTGGAATTTACTTGTGAATTTTGAGACATCTGGAGTTTGAGAAATTTTATTAATATTTCTTGATCGGTCGGGATGGTCTTATGGATGTATTTGATTTTTGATTGGCCGAGTTGGCCTCTTGCATGCCTGTTATGATAAAATGGACTGGGATGGTCCTTTAAATGTTGTTGAGTTGTTTTTAAAACATGTTGAACAGGTTGAAAGCCTTGCGGTACCCGGTATATGGGGAGGTTCTACCCATATGCCGAGATAACGCGGCAGTTGTTATGTGTTTGACTCGAGAGTTAGGGCGTGACAAAAAAAAAAGACACAAATGAAAAAAAAAAAAAAAGATTGCGGTTTCCAAAATATAGGACAACCACCTAGGAGCACCGGAGCAAAGCATATGAACAGTGCAAAAATAGTAACCCAACAAAGGGTAAAAGGGTAATAGCATTTGAGGGACCCGGGGGCACCTTGGTCATTCAACAAAAAACACATGAACAGTGCCATAAATAGTAAACCCAACTGGCTCTTTATATATATAGGGTAATTATAAAAGCAACCGTTGACTACTAGTTTCTTAAGTTTTTTTTTGAATTTTCATGAATATGTGTGTTTTTATAATTTTCATAATTCTCATGTAATTAAGAAAATCTATTATTAAAAATTTATAGTACCATCAAATACGATAAATATAAAATTTCCATTATTTTACCGTGGTCCATTCCCATTTTGTTAAAAAAAAAAAAATTACTAACTCATGGTGCACATTTTGGTGAAAGGGATGAAAAAATGGTGGACAATAGGCCCAACCCGACCTTGATCACGGGTGGCTTGGTCTAGGGCCTCAAAAGAACTTCCTTAGGTTTGTCCTTATCTTAGCTTAAAATTGATTTTACTTTTAATAATCTTCGAAAGAGAAATAAGTTTAATTTTTCATTGAAATTATTAAATTATTAACTGAAATATAAAAAACATAATAACAATCTAGTTGATGATAATAAAATGGACGGGTTTGGGCAAAAGAATGAGGTCCAGCCCAAGAAGGGTTATAATCCCTTTGTGGGCAGGGGGGATCTAGTCTAGCTAGCCTGTGCCTGCCCACGCTGGTCCCTTCAGAAATCCCCAGAAATCTCTCTCTCCTTTTTTTTTTTTTGGTTGAAAAGAGGGCCAAAGGCTCAAAAGAAAAAACAAGGCTAGACAAAGCCCAGGGAAGAGAAAGAGCAAAAGCAAGCGTAACTCCTTAAATAAGTGATGCCTCTCTCATCTTCAAGCAGAAGCTTTCTTATACTAACCGGAGGATCATGCAGGACATGCAGACTTAGAGGATAGGAGTGCCCTAAATTGGCGAGATGATTAACGCATTCGTTTCCCTCTTTGTAGGAGTGAACAATCGGAGAAACTCCCAACTTACTGATGAACCGGGAGCAGTCATCTACAATAGGGAAGAGAGGGTGGAGTCTGTGAACACCCTTGTTGAGGAGAGAGACCAAAGTCAAGGAGTCGGATTTGATGATTAGGCTCTTGATGTTGAGGTTATCTACTAATATTAGGCCCTCTCTTAGCCCCCAAAATTCCGTCATAAGATTGTCTGAGATGCCGATATTAACCATGAAGCCAATGATACATTTGCCTTCAGAATTCCTTATGATGCCTCTTGCACTAGCTCTGATAGAGTTGAGCTTTACTGATCCATTAGTGTTGAGCTTAAAAGTGTTCATAGGAGGAGGGGACGAAGAGACCAGCTTGACTTGCTTGGGGAGAGTGGTGAGAGGGATTGCAATTGCAGAGGCAATGTTTTTAACAAACCTTCTTGCTATCACAGCAATATGGTAAGCATCGAGAGGAGTTTTATCAAAAATGAAGTTGCAACGGGGATTTTGGATGTGCCAGATGACTGATGAGAAGGTCATTATCCAAGGATTAGGGTTATTTAGCCTATTGCGATTAAGTTTCGGCCAATTTAAAGTGGAGGTAGAGTTAAATTGAGGTGTAGCTTGTTTGATGGGAGCAACCAGTTCCCATACTTCTCTACTCTAGTTGCAGTCTCTTAGGAGGTGGATGATGGATTCATCGGCTCTTTTGCAAATGGGACAAAGAGAGTCTGAGGAGATTTTTTTTCCTGGTTCTCTCCTGGTTGGTCAGGATTTTTCAAATCCCAAAAAACCAAAAAAAAAAAAAAAATTCCCAAAAAAAAGGAATTTTCAAAAACCATCCCCAAAAGCCCCCCCGTTAAAGAAAAAAAAATTTTTTTTAAGAAAAAAAAACGGGGAGAAAAAAAAAAAAAAAAAAACCCCAAAAAATTTTTTAAAAAAAAAAAAAAATATTTGTTTTAAAAAAAAAATTTTTTTTTTTTTTTTTTAATTCCCCCCCCCTTCCAAAAAAAAAGGGGGAATCTTAAAAAATAAAAAAAAAAAAAAAAAATTTTTTCCCCCCTCCCCACATGCGACATTCCAGTATGAACAAAGGCTGGGCCAATTTTTTCCCAATAACCCTTTTTATTGATTAAACTATGTAGATACATATACAAAATTCATACAAGAGGGACAGCTCTAGCGGTGGAGGCTCTCTACTTTCATCATTCCTTTTTCGTTTTGTTCCTTTTAATTCCTTTTTTTAAAAAAAAAAAAAAAAAAAATTTTTTTTTTTAAAATAAAATTTTCCTTCCCAAAAACCACACACCAACCCCCCACCCCCCCAATAGTAGACAAACAAACACCATAATCTTTTTCTACCACCTAATCAGTTTCAAGTCTCAACTCCTCCCTTTTCCCACCAAATTTTTAAAGAGAGCCCAACAAAGACAGCCACACTTGGAGCTCTTTAATTTCCTCATTTGCCCAAAATGAGCTTCCTTTGCTTGCAATTCAATTTTTTTAAGTCAATGTTGGTTAATGGGGTTAGACCAGATGATCATATTATTCCTAGTGTGACAAAGTCATGTGGGTTTTTGTTGAGGAGTGATGTTGGGATGTTGTTTATTCTATGACTGTGAAAATCGGGTCTGACAATGATGTTTTTGTGGGCAGTTCATTGGTTTTTATGTATGCAAAGTCTGGGGAAATTAAGGATTCGAGAAAGGTGTTCGATAAAATGCCTAAAAAAAGAATGTTGTTTCTTGGAGTGGAATGATAGATGGGTATGCTCAGTTGGGGGAAGATGAGGAGGCTTTGAGATTGTTTAAGAAAGCTCGGTTGAAGAAGTTGGATGTGAATGATTTTACCTTTTCTAGTGTCATTCAGGTTTGTGGGAATTCAACATTTCTTGAATTGGGGAAGACAATACAAGGGTTATGCTTGAAAACTAGCTATGATTCATCAAGTTTTGTTGGGAGCGCTTTGATCTCATTGTATTCAAAATGTGGAGCTTACATGGTTTTTGAGGATATAACTGTTAGAAATCTTGGGATGTGGAATTTGATATTGATTGCATATGCTCAGCATGCACATACAAAGGAAGTGTTTAGTCTGTTCAAGGAGGTGGAAAGGGCGGGAATGAAGCCACATTTTATTTCTTTTTTTGTGTATGTGTGTGTGATTTATGCTTGCAGTTGTGCAGGATACTTGAAGAGGGAAAGTACTACTTTGAGCTAATGAAGGAGTATGGGATAGAACCTGAGCCTCAACATTATGCGTCTAATGTAGACTTGCGTCGGGCTGGCAAATTGCAAGATGCAGCGTCATTGATCAAGGAAATGCCCACCTATGGAATCTGTTTGGACTGCTTCGTTAACTGGGTGTAGGTTTCATGGAGATATAGAATTGGCAGCTTTTGCGGCAAATAGGGTCTTTGAGTTAGGTTCTGTAAGCCCCAGTGCATATGCTGTTATCTAATGCATATGCTGCTGCTTGAAGATATTAGGATGCAACCAAAGCAAGGAAGATGCTGACAGATAAAGGAGTGAAGAAAGAGAGGGTTGAGTTTGGTGGAAGAAGGAAACAGAGTTCACACATTCCCTTGAGGCAACAGATCTCATGCCAAATTAATGAGATCTACCAGAAATTGGAGGAGTTGGAAGACAAAATGGAGCACGTTGTGTGTGTTGCAGACACCAGTTTTGTGCTGAGAGAAGTGGATGTTGAGGAGAAGAAACATGCTATAAGGTATCATAGCGAAAGACCATTAGGTGCAGCGGAAGGTGGTTTGTGTTGTGGGAGGAAAATAATAAGGTAATATAACTAAACTAGATTTTCATTCTCAAAGATAAAAGGAGAAAGGAATTATATTTCTCTTCATTCGTTGATCTATGTTCTCTCTCCCATTATAATGCTTGAGGGGTGGCCTATTTATAGGCATTTTTACACAAATCCTTGCACTCCAAGAAACTCTAAACATTGATGACTCCTAATAATGTCTAATAAAACCTAATAACTACTAATAACTAACAATAACTTCTTGGCAGTTACATGCCTTTTTATATACCCTAATGAATACACTTACTGGAGTAGTTATTGCATGGTAACTCTTGGCCTTTCGACCCCGTTACACTGTCTGCTGATACTGGTCTATTCGTACTGTGGCACGCTAGCTTGACCCCTGATGTATGCTAGCTTATGCAGTGGCCTATTCCTTCGAGCCATGTCTTCAAGTTTAATCATTTCCAACAAGATTGGCCATTGCATTTGGACTCATTAGCTTCCCACCGACAGGCCAATTCGTGTCATGAAGAACTTGCGCATAGGACTACGAACACAGTGGGACTGGAGAAGGCAGATGAAATAAAATTGTTGTTGATGATCCACTTGTATAACTTTTATACAAACATCACCAAAAGAATGATACTAGTATGTTTACAATGCCAGCATTCTAGTGGCATCTTTCTGGACATATCGCATTTGTAGTTGGTGAATTGGAGAAAAATGGGAACTTGCATGATTCTTTTTTTGTGTTTGTTATTATAATTTGTCACACTGGAGTTAACTCCTATAGAGAAGCTGGCCAATTTATTTAGTTTTTCCTAAGCCATCCTAAGAAAATAGTTTAATAATTACAATTCCTCTCCCACAATTTTGAGATATATGGTTCAAATTACCGTATAACAAAAAAAAAAGTTTTTCCTAACCAGGACTGGATGGCCCAAAAATGAGTAAGAGCAAGAATGATCCTAGTATTAAGTGGGCAAAAAAAGCTGAGAAGGTTAGGGAGATCTAGCAACTACTTTGAATTTGCAAGCTCATTTAATCTTGGATAGTCTTGCTTTCATTGGCAAAATTATCTTATTATTGGATGATCAAACTTATCTTGGGTTTATGACATTGCCAGGCAATAATTTATCTTACATTCTTTCTGGTGGAAGTGGAGGACAAACTTTGATGTCTGAGAAACTGAATTTAGGAAGGCTGCCTCGTTGATAGACCAAGTTTTGGTCTGTTATGCTGAATTTAGTCCTTTTATTTTCATTTGTTGAGGATTTTGTCAACATCTTGGTGGTAAGAAACTCCTGAGCATTATGGTCATTGGAAATGGCATATACTTTAAGAATGGACCCTGCAAATGGAAACTAGAAGAAGTAGAACTAGGCTAGGCAACCGAGGTGGTAGCAGAAAGGACTTCATTTCCGGAACTGGAGAAATACCATATTGCGTGCCTCGGTGGTGACAAAATAGTGATAATTGTGTGATGGATAAAACCAATTGCAAAACCATGGTCTGATGTACATTGTTTGCATATTTGTTAGCAACATTGACTTGTGCTCCTTCATACTGTTGTACTCTTATGTGAATCAACCTCAGTACTGATTTACCTGAGAATTTCGGGGCATATAAAAGAGGAGAGGATTATGATCAGACCATCGTTCAAGTTTGTAGCGACAACGTTGCAAGATTTGTTTAAGGGAAAAAAAAAATCATTCAATGGCTTAAAATATTTATGGTTCTGTCTCTGCTTGTTTTCTGTTGGGATGTAATTCTCTTCTTTTGCATGTTGCCCGGTTGTTTGCAGGGGAAGTTGCCTAGTAGATGGATTGCAATTGGCAAACCATTGCAACCGATGGGGAAACCTTGCACGTTATGTACTTATTGTTTATTGGAGAGGCCAATTTCAGCTCATAATTTGAAGTTAGACCATGCCTAAATAAATAAATAAAATTATTCATTTGCTTTTGAATATTTTTAATTTATAAAATAGAGAGAGAGAGAGAGAGAGAGGGATTCCAATGTGCTGCAGCCCCTTGCAGTCCAAACTCCAAACATCTATAATATACTAATAATTCATTTACAATAATCTTTTCATATAAAATTTTTATTTAGAGAAGAATTTAATTTTTACTTACAATATTTTATGGTCTTTCATAAATTTTCACTTCAATCAAAAAAACAATATTGCTTATAAATTAAGACAATACGGAGATAAATTATGACAAATTAATTAATATCACTATGACATATGATTTGAAAAGATTATAATAATGATGAATAGTTGAATACCACAGTTTAAATTTAGAATTTCATATGTATATATATAATTGAAAATTTTATATTTTGTTGATGTAAGATAATTATTTTAATTTAAAAATACTTTTAACCTAAATTCACATCAATAATAATGTGATGAAAGGCATTTATATTTTTCAACGATAAAAAAAAAAATTGTTATTCCGTTGTGTCTCAACCCTTATCTCAAACAAAAAAAAAAAAAGAAAAAAGAGGAAAGTTGAATTGAAATTTTAAAATAGAAATGCTATTTATTATTACCGAATTACAGTTTTGCCACCTTTCTTATTTCTATTCTATTTTCTTTTTCTAAGTTAAAATTCCCCTCCCCCCCCCCCTCTAAGCTGGAATTGTGTTCTCTTTGTGTTGAACAATGTTCGTGACCAGCGCGTGTCTGAATCACTTAAATTCTTAGGTATAGAAACACTCAATACAAGACTGGAAACAATACTTTATAAAAATATAAAAAATATAAAAATTTTTACATAAATATTAATTATTTTATAAAAATAATAAAATAATTATATTTAATAATAAAAATTTAAATATATAATTATTAATTATAAGATAAAATAATACAAAAATAAATAAATAAATAATTTATTAAATATTAAAAAAATATAAACATAAAAAAATATAATAATTTTTTTATAAATATTAATTAATATAAATGATTTTAAAAACGGAAACATTTCGACAACGGAGAAATGTTAATACCGAGAAGTTTTTATGTACAGGGAGTATCGAATCACATTTTTATTGTGGTTTCTGGGTTTTCAATGTCTGAGGTAGGCTTAAGCATCCCCAGATTCAAACGGGTTAGTTGTGACCTTCAACCTCAGCACCCACACCTTATCGATTAAGCAACTTTAGTTATTTTATTCCTCCCATTCTTCCGATTCCCCTTTTTGGTCAACTCCCACTACTTTGTCTTATCTTCCCATTTTTATTTTATGTCCTTCTCTAATTGCCACTTTGTTGGTATTTGGGGCGGGGGGGCTTCTTTTCTTTTGGGTTTTGTTTGGCTAGATGGGTGATCATGGGAATACCTGATGTTGGTCATGTTTGTTTTTGGGGAATACGAGGTTTGATGTACGAGAGAAAATTATTTTCCCTTGTATGGGTCTGAGATAATGATTTCCTTTGTTGCCTGTGAAGGGCCCTTTTAGTTACAATCCTTGACTCTCTTTTACATCTTCGCAAAATGCCCCTCTCAATACTTTTCAAGAACACAAGGTAATGTTTGTTTCATCTACGTAGTTTTTGTTTTATATTTTCTGAATTTTTGGGTTCTCTCTCTTTTAGGGTTTTCTATATGCCATCTCCCAACCCTCAATTTAATGATTCATTTTCCTTTTTTCTGGTCTTAATTTTCGTTAGTAATTAGGAAAAGTATTTAGTTATGTTGCTGTAAAAGGAAGATAATGCAGAAGAGCTTGATTCTCAAATGATTTATGCGTACTGTTTTATATATGTACAGGGATGTATTCAAGAAGGATGAACTAGGAGTGGATATAGCTCGAATTGCGTTGCCTGCGGCTTTGGCTCTAACCGCAGACCCAATTGCTTCTGTAATTGACACGGCTTTCATTGGCCACTTAGGTTTGTAATTGCCAATTCTGTTGGTCTTTTATTTGATAATGACTGGGACTCATGTTCGTGTTAATCAGATCTGAGGTTGATTTCAAGCATAAGTAGGCACATTGTAATTGTTATTTCCAGGATTATGGCTTAATATTTAACAAGGTTTCAAGTTATATGTAAATAACACCATCTTTGTCCATGGCCTTCAATGTCTTGAAATCCTTACATGAAGGCATCTTGCATTGCATACACTGAAATGGCAACTAATGAGAAGCTAACATCACAACTTCTGTCAGCTATAGTTCACCGTCCAACCTATTCAGTAAAAATAATGACATGAATTGTCAAAACTTTTTTCTTCCTTCCAACACTATCTGGGCAAGGGACCAAATAACCATTTTAAAACTAATTTGTTAAATTATTAATCTTACTCAATTTTTTGTTGTTGCTATTGTTGTAGGTCCTGTGGAGCTTGCAGCTGTAGGAATTTCCATTGCTGTATTCAACCAAGCATCAAGGATAGCTATTTTTCCCCTTGTCAGTGTTACAACATCCTTTGTGGCAGAGGAAGATGCCAAGGGCAGTTCAAGTAATGAAGAGATGGAAATGGGCCTGTCTATGGACAATGAATTGGATGAGTTAATACCAAGACGTGGTATAATTTTCCTCTCTTTCTATATTCTTTATTTTTTAATTGATAAAAGGGCCTCATATATTGGAATTTGGAGGAGCTTCAGTTTGACTTGCATGATTCCATTTCTTGTATTATTTTGTGACTGTTTTACTAGATTCTGAGCGCAAATCACCAACTGGAATGTCCAGTAGCTCTGCTTTCTCCAAATCTGAGCATGAGAGAAGACATATACCATCAGCATCAACAGCGTTAATAATTGGAAGTGTTCTTGGTCTTGTCCAAGCCCTGCTTCTTATTTTGTGTGCTAAACCAATCTTAAACTTCATGGGTATAAATTCTGTAAGTTCTTCTCATAATTGTCTCATTTTTACGGTTGTTAATATCATTTCTCATCTCTGAGATTCATGTCACTTGTTGCATAGATTTACATATTGTTGGAAATCCTTTTCTTCTTCATTTGTTCGTTCTCTCTCTTATCATTTTATGAATAGCTCACCTGGGGATTTTCCAAGAAAGCTGTTTTCTAGAAATGGACACTATAAAATACCATCATTCATAGTTTTTCAAACAATTAACAAATGCACATCATTGAACCTCGTTCAATGCTTTCCGATCTTCAGTATTTCTGAGTTCTGACAATCAATAGCTTACGTAAACTCACAGTAACAATTGATGGGTATTCTAACAATGCAGACCACAATGGAAACAACCTTGTATTTGTGCGTGCATGTGTATGTGTGTTTTGCAATGCTGTGGTGATTTGACTCTTGCCCTCTACTATGCTGAGATTTCATTAAGGCAACAGCCTTGAATTTGTGCCTTACACCAACAAATCAAATTCTTCTTCATGGAATCATAGCTGAAAGTAATGTAATTCATGCAACATAATAGTTCAAAATCGTGAAATCTCATTCTCCTATGAAATGCTGATATTTATCTTTATGTGTGCCTGCATGTTTGATCCAACTTATGGAAGGCTGGTATCAAGTTCAACCGAATAGGGCAGCCTGCATTTATAGATTAAATGGATGCATATAAATTCCTCCTAGTTATTATTGTTTGATAAATAATAGGAGTCCACATTGTTGGTTTTATTAGGATTCTCCCATGTTAACACCAGCACAACAGTATCTGACATTGAGGTCTCTTGGTGCCCCTGCTGTTCTTCTCTCTTTGGCCATGCAAGGAGTTTTCCGAGGAATTAAGGACACGACAACTCCTTTATATGCTACCAGTAAGCAATCATTAGTTTAAACAACTCCTTTGTCTTGTTCTTTCGTCAACAACAAATTAGGAAAAGTAATAGTAGGCAATGCAAGCAAGTGCACCTATTAAAGAAACTGGGTTCATGTTGGCATGCTTTTTGGGATCTTGTGAGGACTTGGCTGCCAAATATATCCACTAATGGGGGATTTCTTCCTTTTTAATAGAACTTTCATCCTAATTTCCTCAGATCATGTCTTGAAAATTTGGTTGAGGTTGTGTATGGATGTTACTATGATGATTAGAATGGCATGATGCCAAGTTTCTCTTGTTCTTTTGGGTGGCTTTGATGTATGTTTCCTGTAAAAAATTACTGTGTGGACAAGTACGTATGAAGTGATTCTAGTTTATGTATTGTTTCTGATGATGGCCCAACACAATGGTTAATGTGTGCTTAGATGATTTACATCCATGTAAAGGAGGATGTCAAGTGGTCCTTAAGACTTTTGCTGGCTAATCTAGTGATGAATGTTAAAGCACAGAAAGTTAGAGCTATGTTCGAAAGGAAATATGTGCTTCTTACAGGACAAAATATTTTCTATCACAAATTCTTCCTAATCCAAGATACTTATTTCAACCGTGATCAATTTACAAATTCTTTTTCCTGCAATTAGCACTCTTCTAAGAAGTTTAAGTTAAACGGTGAATGCAGTTGCGAGACAGAACAAAATTAAATGTACAAGCGTAAAAATGAATAGCACTTATCTTGAGGCATGATAAGTTCTGGCATTCTCTGAAGCCTTACCCTTGTGATCAATCCTTAGGATTTTAATTTAAAAAATATTTGTATCTTTTGCAATCTGATTTGCATGACATGTTAGTGTCAACAATGTTCTCTTGAATACATTGTGAAGTGAAGATGAGAATACAGCAACTCTTGAAGACTCACTGCTTAACACTTCTCATCAAGATTCAGTTGTACTTGTTTATTATGCTCAAGACTATTTCTTTTCTGGTTGAAGGATATTCTAGAAATCCATAATGCACTATACACCATGGAGGCATCCCACGTAATTGATATGATTATGTTTCTAACATCTAATATGTCTGTGCTGCATAAATCTCTTGAATAATTCTGTTGGCTTCTGCTAATGAAATGTTGTCAACCCATTTTCTGGATTCATAAATCCTTTTTACACATTTCTTGTTGCTAATTCAGTTATAGGAGATGTTGCAAACATTATTCTAGACCCAGTTTTCATTTTTATATTCAAGATGGGAGTTAGTGGTGCAGCTATTGCCCATGTTATTTCTCAGTAAGTGGTGTTTAACATTATACTTTCAGTTCAATCTCATGGATTTAAACCCTTGCAAGTTTGTAACAGCTGCTCTATGGTCACCTCAGGTACCTAATCTCACTAATTCTCATGTGGAAATTGATTGGTGCTGTGGATCTGTTACCTCCCAGTATCAAACATCTAGAGTTCAGTCGGTTTCTTAAAAATGGTGAGGATATTAACATTTTAAAGTGATAAAATCCCTGTGGGTAGCATTGGCCATTTACAGTTATTGTTCTCTTGTGTCGTAATTATGAAAACATATCAACCATATCCTTACATGGGTTGGAAGCTCTGGCTTGATGCTTTAGCGATAGCATATGTATGTAGATACCATCTCAAGGCTGTTCACCGAGCCTTCTTTCCCTACTATTTTCCCTTTTTTACACTTGGAGTCATCATCTTGATCTTTATTTTTCTGTTTTTCCCAATCATTTCTCTGATGTAATATTAGGCTAACACAGAAGTTGATTTTATATTGTTGGAAGATTACTATGTCTATCATTTTCAGAATGGATTGATGATGTTGCATTCTAATGAAGAGTTATGCATTCAAATTGGCAATACTGGATGCAAACATGACCCCGTGCTCTTAAATTGACTCTAGTTGACTGACAAATTATTGCATTGATTCTGCATGTTTATAAAATTTAAAAGGAAAAATTATTAAAGAATAAACTTGAGAAAATAAATTACCATGTGCTTTTTGTGTCCTTGGTACAGGGTTTCTGCTATTGGTGAGGGTAATAGCTGCCACATTCTGTGTGACTTTGGCTGCGTCATTGGCTGCTAGGCATGGATCAACAATCATGGCTGCATTTCAAGTTTGCTTGCAAATCTGGTTGGCATCCTCTCTCCTTGCTGACGGGTTGGCTGTTGCTGGACAAGTAAGATATGCATCTTAACTTCACAGAATGTTTTTTTCTTTTTTAATAATTACTATTGATGGCTTTTTTAGTGTTTGGCATATATTTATTATTATCATTGATAAATACTAGGCATATAGTCATTGTCAAACATTTAGCATTTTGGCTTACTATTGCAAATATGGCTTTCTTAAAAGGGTTTCCTTGAAGTATAGATCGAGAATTTTTCGATGACAGTGAGATGGGACCCGACTCTTGACTGATTTTTTTTTTTTCCCTGTGAGAAATACAAATAGGACAGTGAGATGCAGGGTTAATATAGCTTTGAAGTTGGCGTAAACAATTATGCATTCATCTTAGTTTTTTTTCCTTCCACCTTAGCCTTCTGAAGGAATATATTAGTTGGATATGCCCAAGAGGAGCATTATGGTAAATGTGAGGGGTTAGTGGGATAACTTCCACTAACCCATAATTACCTAAATAACCCCCCACAATTCTCTCACGTTTTAGTGTTTTCAAAAGTGAGACTAACCTCTCATTCTCTTATGTGTTATGAGTTCTCCATTAATGACTTCTTTGAGAAAATGTGAGTTGAGAGAAAATTATTCTCTAGAGAGAGAATAAAGAGGGCTTGAGAAAAATTCCGCGTAGGAAATTTTTTCCGTCACAACGATCGTTGGACTGAGGGTTGCGGCGTCGTGGTATTGCGGTGGTGGTTCGATTAACATCGTGATCACCATCCCGACTACGAGATCCGATCGAATGACGTACGGTCGATTTTTTGGAAGACTCTACATGCTGAGGTATTTATTATTATACCTGATCTATTTTATTTTTTCGAAAATTATTCAAATGGTTCCGCTGCATGTGAATCGAGTAAAATAATCCAACATTGGTATCAGAGCATATGTTGGATTATTAAAAAATAATTTTCGGATTTATTTTATAGGGTATAAAAATTTGGGGTTCGGATCACGGATGAGTTTCGTGAATCCAAGAACACTATTGAATTACCCATGATCCCTAGAATACGAAAATAATTTTTTCGTAATTTTTTGAGTACGTTTAGATTAAGAAAATTTCGATTGAAACATTCGGTCGTGAATAGTGACCGAACCCTTTAACCCCAGATTTGGCGAGTTTTAGGTCAAATCTGTGCATAAAATTGGTAGATCCGTGTTTGTCTCTGCTAGATCTACTTTTTGATATATATATTGCATGTTGTTGATACCGGAATGTGAGGTTTCCGAAAAACGGGTCGGAAAAACCGGTTGCAAAGGAGTCGGGTGAAGAAGACGAGTCTGAATGGCAAGCGCGTGCACAACACGCGCGAGGAGGCACGTCCTTGCAGAGGCGCCAGGCCCGTGAGCTTCACGTGCGCGTAAGGCGCGTGAACCCATCTGGGTTGTCCGGGTCGGTTATGACCCGGACACGTGTCACCCCCGACCCGCTCCAACCCGAAACCGGCTCCGGACTGGGTTTTGGGTTCCGACCCGCGCCCAGGTCTGGAACCGACGCGCGCACCCGGGTCGCGCGCGTGCAGGCGCGTCGCCGGACGAGCCAGCGCATTTGGCACGCGCCAGAGACTGTCCCAAGAGCGTGCAGACGCGTGGGACCACCGGCATATTCATCTTCTTTCTTCTTCACTCCACCTTAGCCTTCTGAAGGAATGCTTTTACTTGAGAAACATTGAACTGCAATAAGATATCGGTTTTCACTTGTTCAGGCAATCCTAGCAAGTGCATTTGCCAGAAAAGATTACGAGAAGGCCATATCCACCACCTCTCGTGTATTGCAGGTATACTGACTCTTAAGTGATGGATTATGACTCGGTTACCCTTTTGTGTTCTAAATCATGTATCATGTGTTATGTAATCTGCAGTTGAGTGTGGTTTTGGGCTTTGTACTTTCTGCTGTCCTTGTTGTTGTATTGCGGCTTGCATCTGGTTTATTTACTCAAGATGCCCGTGTTCTGGATCTCATAACTTCAGGCATCCCGGTATCTCTCCCTTTCTTTTATCTACAAGTTTTTTATGGTATGTGCTTTGTGTTCAGAACTTATTCCCTTTTCTTTTTTGTGCTAATAGTTTGTTGCAGTCACTCAACCCATTAATGCTTTAGCTTTTGTCTTTGACGGAATCAATTTTGGAGCGTCTGACTATGCATATGCTGCTTATTCCATGGCAAGTCTCCGAAGCCTGTTTTTACTGAGATTGTCTCAGAATGAAAATCAATTTTAATCTCATCATTCTATCATAGATGAAAATCCGATCAGTCATTGAGAGACTGAACTTACTGACACATTTCAAAACATATTGAACTGTCCTTTCACATAGCAACTAGACGTGATGCTTTATTTATTTATCTATTTTGTGTGGATATTTCCATATGGTCGCCACTATGAAGCTAAATTGTGAAGAGTATTTTGTATGCTGAGAGCTCTGTTCTTTCTCAATTTCACCAGGTTTTGGTGGCAATCCTAAGCATTTTGTGCTTGCTTATACTGTCTTCGAGTTACGGTTTTATTGGCATCTGGGTCGCTTTATCAATATTTATGAGTCTGCGTGCGTTGGCCGGCTTTTCCAGGTAAACATCCAACTTTAATAGGGCCTTATTAATCTAAGGTTGGAAGAAACTAGGATCCAATATATCTTCTTCATTATATTCTATTGTTGATTCTTGACAACCTTAAAATATCATGGGAGTTTTGACAAGGTGTTTTATGAACTTAAGCACAAAAAAAGGGACTTTGGCTAAAAAGAATGGCATGTGTTTTTGCAGGATAGGGACCAGTAGCGGACCTTGGAGCTTTCTCAGAGGCTAACAAAGCCTGTAAATTCTTGTATCCTTTTAATCTCCCCCCATATTGTTGTATTTCACATAAGAGAGAGAGAGATGCAAAGGGCTGGACATTCTGCATGCATATTATGTAATTTGCGTTTCCTCAGTCAATGTACGTACACATTCATTGTCTAGTGGCTCGGCATCCATTCACTTGAAGTTTTTGAATTCAAGTTTTGTATTTGTCCATGGAAAAAACCCACGTTGGGATATTGTTGCCCCTTAAAGATTCAATTTGGTTTGAATTAGTTTTAATCAGATTATCGGTGGCTATCTTGAAAAAAAAAAAAAAAAAAAAAGAAAAGAAGGAAGAGAGAGAGATAGAGAGAGAGAAGAAAGGCATTGTTGTAGTATAGATGACCTCAGTAGCTCATTACTTTGATAACTGCTCAACTGCGGTTTGCGGCATCATTAAAGCTCATAAAGCTATTGATGAAATTGGTTGAACTATTAATCATCATCATTACGAGTCAGTATTGGGCTTTCCTCTCTTTCACTCTTAATTATGAAACACTGCTTTACAATTACGCCTTAATTAATCCAAAAAAATCATTTTTTAGTGTCTCATATCAACAAATTGTAGTTCTTGCAGAGACAGTTGAGTGATAAATAATTTTTATTTAAATATCTTTTTCTAGATCTGGTATTCGAATTTTTATAAATATATATTTTTACGATTTTCGCATAACTATGTAACTGGAAAAAAAAAAAAGAAATTGTATGGTTTTTGGGTGCAAATGTAATGAAACTGAAAAGGGTGTGGTCCAGTTCATGACGTTTCAGCGAGTTAGATGTGAATAATAGGCTTACATTGCTGACAGGCAGATAGAACATTTCAAAATCCAACTAAAAGTACAAACATAGTATAAGATATTCAAAGCAACCTTACCATTTTTCTAGTCTTATCAAGAATTGAATTTCTAGGAGGGAAAGAATGGTTCTCGTCGTTACCAACATAGTTTGTGTAGCCCAAAAAACACAAAGCAACAAGCAACAGCAATAAAGAAGAGCAACCACCGTTACCATATTTAAGCACAAATGAAAATGGAGTTGGATGGTTGATGTAGGTTGATTTGATTCCCCCCCATTTGATGACTTACGGCTCAACAACCATGCCGTGGTCATGAGATGCTTCAAAGTTCCATGTAGCATCACTTGATTGGTGCTAACCCATCAATCGAATGCATGTTATTGTAAATAAGTTTTACTAATTGTGTCCCAATAAATAATCCTTACTTTTTTTTTTGGAACAAAAAAATGTAACCAAGTGATATCGAATCAGAGAAAAAAGAATGAAAGTGGGGAACTCTACCTCAAGAAACTTAAATAATCCTTATTGATAAAAGTTATGTTTTTTTCCCCCCAAATATTTTCTTTTCTTTTTTTTTTTTTAAAAAAAAGACATACTTTCTTCAGTTATTGAAAAGAGGGAAATGTTATGAAATCTACAACATCCTAAACAAGATTTTACATATAAAAATTTAAAAGAGAAAAGTTGGATTTAAACAACATGAATATCTTTTATATATATATATATAGATATATATTTAATTTTATGATATAAGGTAAGGTTTTATTTAGTTTTGCCATTAAATCTTGTTAACCACTTATTAGCATCTTACGCTTACAAACACATACACTTATAGTGTGCCATTAGAGTTTCTCAAAGTGGTTGAGAAATGTTACCAAACCAAATAGGCTCATTTGGAATGGAGGGAAGGGAAGGGCAAATCTTTAAGAATATATATATATATATATATATATGTATGTATGTATATGTATATATATATATATATATATATGTATGTATATGTATATGTATATATGTATTTGTATATGCTCTATGATGGATGGCATTCCAAAACTAGATTAGACTAATGAAAAGGTAATAAGAGCAATTTAAGTATTTCAAAGTTACCATAGGTACCCACCACCAACCTCTTGAACCCCAGTGGTACAAAAGGGCTTGAAACAAGTATTTCCCTCCCAATGGCCCCCCCCCCCCAAAAAAAAAGTTAATTTAGGTATCTAAGTGTGTTTTAGACATAGTAATCTTAGTTATTATCAAACAAATCTAAGGTCTTGCCCCAAATTGTGAGCTAAAATCATCTTGTGTCAAAATTTTGAAATTTAAGTTTTCTCCCCTTCTCAAGAAAAAAAAAAAAAGTGGGGGTGGCTATTGTCAATCTAGTAAAAGATGAATATAATGGGTTTTAATCTTAAACCCTCTTGAGTTGTCCTTCTAGAATTGGGAATTTGGGAATTTGGCTTTTCATTGTTTCCCATTTGTTTTTTTCCTTAATATTCGCAATGAGACATGGTAAAACTCTTTTTCTTCTCTACGAAAAAGTTTAGATAGAAAAATAATTTTGAGCACAAGGAAAATTTCTATTTTTCACGTATTTTTAAGTAATCAATTTTTTTTCGGAAGAAATTATTTTTCTATTGTTTGGAAGCGTATGAAATTCTCCTAGGTAAATAACACAAGTAATCTTTATAATGTCAAAATCAAATAATATATGGTTAATAATTTAATAATTAAGATCTTTTTTTCCTAGCTAAACTTGAATAACCCATTTTCTTTTATTAATATGAAGTTTAGCTAAACTTGAAAAATCAATATCAAGTTTTCTTTTAATACCAATTTTAGCTTTTCCCTCCTCTTTTCCCTGCTTGGAAAATAAGATATAGGAAAATTCTGATTGTTCTTCTATTTTGAAAAGTTTTCTATATAATAAATATAGAAAAATCTTGTTTTTCCAGTTTCTAGAATTTTTCAAAAACAAAAAAGACATTTTTTTTTTCTCCTGAATTTTGTATGACCTAATTTTTTGTACAAATTCAGTTGTGGTTATAGATTTTTATTTTTTTTTTTTTTTTTTTGGGTTAGATTGTGGTTTTAGATCTTCAAGTACACTTGGACGATTTGCCACTTAACCTAACCAAAATGAGGAAAAGTGAAAAGTGGGAAAGTAGTAATTTACTTAGGGTAAGTTACCACAGACAAGTTTCATCTTTATCCTTTCCTTTTTTTCTTTATCACCAGATCAATCATTATTTGGGATTCGTCTAACTAATATGATTTGAGTACTGTAAAACTTATTAAAGGATTGATTCTTTCAAAATTTTTTTTTCTATCCTTAAAAATCAAACTCGAGACTTCTAATCAAGAAATTAGGATATCTGATCACTTCATCTTTTATCATTTATTCCACTGGAGTAAAAGTTAAAACAACAACTTGACCTACCATTCAAATTAGGGAACCTTACAAACCAGAGAATTTACTTTTTATTTTCTGAGAGGTGGGGATGGAAAAGATTGAGAGGGGGAATCTGGTTATTCTAGTTGGGACAAATTTGTAATTTTACTCAGCGTTTTTTGATTTTTATATTTTTATCATTTTTTTGATTCTCATTCGCACTAAAACTGAATTATTTCTCATAAAATTAAATGATAAAATAAATATACATTATATATTATTTTTATATTCAAAGATGATTGAACCATATAGTGAGACATTAGTCTCTTATGGTCTATAAGTCGCTAAATTCAAGAATAACGAGATTTGATTTCCAAATCTCAACATTTTAATTAATTAATTTAGTCGTCATTTGCACATGATATCCAAAAATTATCACTAAAGTGAGGCAAAATTTACAACAAATCCCAAATATTGATGTCAAAATTATAGTATTCCGATCTTCACTTTCATAAAAATGATAATCAACAACAACAATAATTTGATTCTTGATTACAAACTCCGGAGTCGGCCATAAAAATGATAATCCTTTAAAATAATTTAGTACATAGTCGAAAAAAATAGAACTCAAGAACATTTATTAAGAAAAAATGGGGCCAAGATAAAGAAAACAAGAGTAACTTGATAATTTCATTGTTAAGAAAATTCATTTTTGACTCCAAGAGTCTTCTTTCTCTTCCAAGCTTTGCCATTGTTTGGTAAGGTGAAAAAGGCAAAGAGAGAAACAAACAAAACAAAATAATTCTCAACATCAAAAGGCACCGAAAGTGGGGATGAAGAAGTGATCTCTTTTCTCAAACCCTCTTTTGTTATGGCCTTTTATATCCTTCCCCCAAAATTCATCCCTTTTTCTTTTTTCATTTTTCTCTTTAGAAAATGAAACTACAAGAATCATTAATCAATAATCACGATCATATACTCAAATAGTCACAAGGGCAGTTGTATATTTATTATTCTACTTCATGGAGTCCAACGCAGATGGTCCATGCATATATCTACCCCATAGATTAGGACCATATGGTAAAATATACGATCTAGAGGTCTTTAGGTTACTTGGGTATTTTAAAAAGGTTCACATCCAGATCATGTAGAGTAGTTGCTGGACGACCTAACTTCTATCCTCTCAATAAAGGAGATTAAAAAGCATCTTATAAAATAAATCAACTCATCACACCCATATCCACATTCCCCCACCATCTCTCTCACATCCTGCTTTTGGGATCCGCAATAAGCTCAGGTTCCCATGCCACATGCCATAAGCACATATCCCCACACAAAGCACAAATGCAGAGAGAGAGAGAGAGAGGTTAGATAAATTGATAATACTTTAAAGGAAAAATCAATTATCAAAATAATCCATTCATAATCCTTGGTTTGCAAGAAGCACTTCTTAAAATTATTTTACTACAAAATTAGTTTGATTACTTGCTTTTTTGATCTCTATCGGAAAATATCTATTCAAAGGTAAAGATGAAGATAAACACAAAAGAGAAGAAGATAAAAATACTGGGAATATTGGAATTTCTAAAGTTATATTACATCAAGAGAGGATCATATTCTGAGGCAGTTCACATTCAATCCATTGTGTAAAACACTAACGAGTGCAGTGCATCACAGCAAGCATCATTTTCTCTATCAAAATGGACATCAGCAAGTCCAAACATGAACTTTTCTTGAAAGGGTTCTAGACCAAAAGAACTATCGTACACATGCATGACCAAAAAATTGGAAATGAAGAAACTCAAGTACCCTTTTGATTCCTCCCAAGGATAATGAATAGCAAACATGAAATTGTGAGTCTCATTTTAATGAAGCAAAAGTAATATGACAATAAGAGAAAATACCTAAAAATTTTTTGAATATGGGGAGACAAAAAACACCAAAACTGAGCTAACTTTGCATTATCATTAGCCCAGAGGGTTTCCTCACCTTGTTCTTGTTCCTGAAGTCTTGTGTAACAATAAATGGTGAAAATGAATTTCTTGTTTTTCGTTTTTCCTTGAATCTTAATGCATCCCTTGCCTTCTGCCGAACTGCTACCCATCTTCCCACATCAACCACCAAAATATGACCCTAAAGAAAGATACAGTATTTTACCAAAACCTTTCTTCAATCACTACCTTACTACAAGTCCAGTTAAAAAGGCTACTGAGCCATGAGCTGATCAAGCTGCATTTGCTCGAGCCACGCACCCAAAACCGACTGATCAATTGGGTCAATCTGAGCCTCCAAATTCTGATTCTCACCGGACAATGCAGAAGCTGAGACACCGGAGACAGGTGTACCAAGCTTTTCTTTCATTTCATTTGGTTCTTTGACTAGTGATTGCACCCATGTGAGATCAGGCTCTTCTCCGTTGTCACCAAGCTCAAACGAATTTGATCTCCGAAGCCTACCAAAATCTTCTGAATTGACAGACCAGTTGGGTTTGCCGCTTGCCGACCCCCATTTGGACCACGTATCCACTGGTGAGCCTACAACAGCTGCAGAGCTAGAGCCAAGATCTCGTGAGCTCAAACTACGAAACTGTTGCTGCTTTTCACGTTGGGTAAACATGGAAACTCTAGAGCTCAATGGTGAGATAGGATCCATGTTTCGAGGAGACATCCTTCCCGAAGATGGAACTCCAAGAGAAGCCTGCATTAGAGAGCCATCAACATTTTTGGGAGAAAAACTTGTGTTAACAGGCGATAACATGCTTTGCTGTTGTTGATACTGGTTGAGAACTGCTGACTTGTGTGTTGGTGAGAAAACAGCTGAAGCCAAAGCTTGATCAGAAAATCGAGGCGATGAACTCTCTGTTGAGAAAATATCATCGAGGTTTGATGGGGTCAAAGTCTTCAACCTACCAGAGCGACTCAAAGGACTAGAGCTCATAAGGCAAGTCAGTTCATTCACAAGCTGCTGTTGTTGCACTTCAAAATCAGGCAGTAAGTTACAGTCGTCTACAGGAATGTCTCTAGCACTGAGAGATGATCTCAAGCGACTAGAGTGAAGAGTGCTTCCAGGAAGATGCAAAGTTGGAACATTCTGTTGAGGCCAGGCCATGGAAGAATTAGAAATGCCTCCAGCAGATGGTGACATTGGAGGAGTAAATGGTGAAGGAGACATAACCGAGACAGATGAAGGAGAACCTGGCAAAAGGTTCATAGCGGCAGCAAGTTCCATTGCGGTGGCAGCAGCAGAAGTCGAACGTGGAGATGGAACCGCTGAACCAGTTGAGACATACAATGGCCTCAGCTCTTCAGGTGTGTGAGCAAAAAAGCACACTCTTCTTGTGCAACTAGTACCGTCCTTGCAAAGCCGAGTTCTATACTGAGCAGGATGAAGCCAGCACTCGAAAACACCATGAGCATATTCACACATATCACCTCTTCTACAAGCCCCTTTTCGAAAATCAGGACAAGGCACACAACTATAGTGAAACTTTCTTGGATCCCTCCTCCGAGCATTTTCACCGGGATGAACAAACGGGCACTCGGTCCAATCATGAGAATAAGCCCTAGAACACGGCCTGACCTTAAAAGAAAACATTCTGAATTCATCTGTCGAATAGATGCTATTCTTGATATCAGGCAAAGAAGGGTCAATTGGGTATTCCTTCTTCTCCGATGCAGAAGACATAGGCACCACTTCACTGAACTTAGAGTTCATAGGAGAAGACAAAGAATCGGATGCAGATGAAGGCGAACCATTCTCAGGAGAAGACGAGAGAGGCGGAGAATTAGAATTGGAATTCAAGATTGTTGTTGACACTCTCAAGTTACCCTCCCCAATAGAATCATCAGTTGCAAGAAGCAATTCAAGACTCGATTTCAAACCTTGAAGTTTTGGAGAAACAACAATCACATCAATGGGACGATTACCATTAGCATCAACCAAATTCGGATCTGCACCAGCAGCCAAAAGAAGCTTCACAACATCCGCTGCATTGGCTGATCCGCTGGATGCAGCGGAGTGAAGAGCAGTGCTTTTGTCAACACCACAACACCTATTGACATCAACCTCAGGCAATGAAAGAATAACCTTCAAAACATCAATACTACCATATGTAGCAGCAATCATCAAAGGTGTCCTGTGCTCAAGAACCATCTGTTTCAACCCCTTTCTACGTCCATACCATAATCCAATCTCATCAGTAGCAGATGGGTCTCGCTCAATCGTTTGCTTAAACCCCTCAACATCATTGTTAGAGGCAAGCTCCAACAAACTTGAAAAAGCATCTTCAGTCTCAACAGTCAAGCGATTCATGTCTTATTTTTCAATCACTTTGCTTTACATCAAATGCTTTCATTAGCTTGGACAGGAGCTCTAGCTGAAGATACAAAAAAAAAGCCCAAAATCATCAGAATCAACCTCTAGTCTAAAAATGATAGATTAATAAGTATGGTTGAAGAAAATGAATCAACCAAAGTCTTCATCAAAATAAGATTAGACACGATCATACACCAGGTCCTACAGAAAATCATATATCAGATATTCAAGATTTTATCAAATATTTGACTAAAACCGGATACAGCAAACTTACATAAAAAAGGCAAATTAGTACCATATAACCAAACCTTAAAATCATCACCAAATCTTTACACATGACCGGACACAACAATATAAAGCCCAAAAAAATTCATATAATACACCATTCAAGATTTCATCAAAGATTTGACCAAACTGCATGCCCCCCGCCCCCAAAAAAAAAACGAAACCCATAAAATAAATCATCAGAAAAATACATAAAATTTTCAAGAAAGTACGACATAGCATGCAGATCAACAAACCCAATATTACTAAAATCACAAATTGATGAATTATTAGCTACACAATTAAGGGAAAAAATTGAGGGTATGAAAGGAAAAACGATTTAAACTAAAAAATAAATAAAGCATTAGAGTCAGACAAAAGGGTCTTCAAACAGAGCGTCTAATTTAGACAAAAGAATTTCAACAAACTGTTTTTGGACCAGATCTCCAGAAAATCGGACAACTTTAAGTAACAAGAAAAATTACAATGAAAATAACCCCAATAATAAAAAATAAATAAATAAATTTCCTCTATGCAATCATCAGAGCTTTTAACATTTTGCCGGAAAAAAGAAGATTGTATGTTGAAGATCAAAAGGCAGTAATCATCAGGGAATGTTTAAAGCAATATAAGAGTGAATGAGACATATCAGAGCAGAGAAACTTACAGAGTTTTCCGATTATGGGTAGTGAGAGAGAGAGAGCATAAGAGTGAAGTTAACCAGATCTAAAGAGAGATGGAGAGAGCGAGATAGAGAACAGAAACGCTTAGTGATGTGAAAAGTGAAAGAGAGAAAGTTGGAACGAGAAAATTGTGATTACGAGGAGAGAGAGAGAGAGCTTCTTCTTCTTCCTCAATCGCCATTTCCTATGTTATTCATACTCTCTCTACAAAGCAAACAAAAAAATGAAAAAACAAATTAGTATTCTTAAACTTTTTTATTTTTCTCCTTTTTATAAGTAAACACTAAACTCTCACCAAGGTGAATTTGTTTTTTCTGTGTTTTCTTCCGCCTGGAAAAAATCGCCGGTCCAATAGAATGACGGGACTTGAGTTCGAATTCAGTGCGACGAGGTCTACCATTTCCCTTCTCTCTAACAACTAAGTTTCAACCAATTCAAAAATTCAGGGTATGACTGTCATTTCAAAACAAAGTGATCGGCCAATGAGGATTGGTTCTGTGACGTGTCTGTTATTCATTGGTGAAACTTCAAGTTCCTTGGGAAGTAAATACTTTGGGAATTTAACCAAGTTGACGGTAAAAGAAAGATAAGTTTGTGAAGGTGAGGATCTGGTGTGATCTAACCTACTCCATGTTGATGGGGTCGTACTTTTTTCTCTTAGGAATTTGGACTAAGAATTATAAAAATAAATGTACAGAGAATAGTTTCCTTTTTTCATTTATTAAACATGTGTAATAATTTTTTAATTAAATAATCCTAAATCAGATCGCAAATCTAACCTAAAACAATCCAACCCACAACATGTATCTTAAAAAATATTTATAGAAAATTTTATTATATTTATAATATTTACTTATTATTAAGAAAATTTTGAATTATCAATCAATCGTATTTACTTATTTTACAAATTTAGAAATAAAAAATATATATCGCATTCAAACAATAGAACTTATTTCGGTGCGAATATGAATTAAAATAAAACTATATAATGAAGATAATTCTTTATATACAACAATTAAATAAAATAAAATTATAGTTTAAATTTAAATTTGTTCTATTTAAAAAATTTGTCACACAACCATCAAATTATATTAGAATTTGATTTATAACCTCATTAATAATTAATAACTATTGTGGAAGATAAAGAAGGTGTTAAAAAAATAAATGCAATCATTAGAATTATATGTTATATATAAAATCCTGGTAGTTATAAATGAATTTTAATGGTGGTTTCAAAAATTTTCAAAAATATTCCTAACTCTAATAATAGCATGGTGAACTTGGTTATAATTTTTATTCTATTCTAAAGGGGGACCACCGTAACAAATGGAACATTTTTTTTTAATAACAAAAAAATATAATTAAACGAAATCAAATCGAAAAAAAAAATAAAAATAAAGAGTTTCTATCATTTGAACTGTTTCTTAAGGACATAAAGCTACTCTTTTTATTAAAGGATTATCACTTAAAAATAAACATAGGTACCAATAAGTTATATCTGAATTTGACATTATCCAATTTTTCTTCAGATATCTTGAGTATATATTAAAAAAATATAAATTCAAATTTATTTGCTAAATTAGTTAAAAGAAATCGAGTTAAATGCTAAAAAAATATTTTTACTTTAGATTCAATTTTGACAGTTTTAATTATAATGACACGAATTACTGTGGTTAGCTTTGTGGCAAAGTCAGAAATTAAATGTAATAATTCGAATTATACAAGGAACATTAGAACTCTAAAACTATTGGCCCCGACCCTCCCCCGAAAAAAGGAAAAGAACTTTAAAAAAATAATAATACTAAATGGACCATATGAATTATGGATCGCACAGATTAAATCTTGCATAGCTACGTTAAAATGTTCTAATAAAATTTTGGTTAAATATTTGTTAGAATAATTTAAAAAATTAATGAAATATTAAAAATTAATATTTATAAATCTGATCATGTTAGAGAATTAAAAATTAATGAAGACATACTAATATATGGACTCTCACAAAAAATAGTCTATTTGATCCATATAACCTTATTGTTCACAATATAATATTATGCGTATTGAAATATTAATTATTCAAAAAAAAATAAAATTATCAATCATTAAAAAAATTCATAACAATGCAAGAGATAATGTTTTCCATTATTAATAATTATAATACCTAAAATTTAGTGAATTAAATTCTATTTAATATTATTTAACTTAAAATTTTTTTAATATCATGGTGATAATTTAACGTCGACAACACTAATATCTTATATTTTTAAAAAACCACAATTTTAATTTTATTGGTTGTTATAGATCATAAATTTATTTTTTTTGAGAGATTTTAGATTGCTAATAATCTTCTAAAGTTATCGCAATAAATTTATATATTAAAAGTAACATTACTTAGGGTCGAAATTTCCTAATAATACTGAGGATAGTTCTGATAATATCCCTTTTTTGTGTATAAAATAAAATGGCTGAGAAAATGCTTTAATGAGAAATTAAGTGTGTGGCATTGCAAGTAATTTTCTGACACGTCAGAGGAACAGGTGTTCCTGCAAACACTGCGCACCATAAAAATCCAATATCGGGAGCATTTAAGGAAACAGGTTAAACCGGTATAAAGGTCCCACAGTTTAACCGGTTAGGTGGGTGTACCCGTTAGCAGTGACCGGTTAATCCGGTGGTCCGTAATAAGGCGCGCATGCGCATGGCTCGGAGTGATAAAATAGACAAAATCCGAATAATAAACTGGAATAGAGAATCGTTTGAGGTCCACCAATCAAAGAGTCGGGAGTTCTTTAAAGAGAGTGCACGAAGGCGGACCTCAAGGCCCTAGTCAATTTTGGTTAATAGTTGGAGTCAAATCGCGGGAAAGAAACCGTAACATAAAAAGGCGTTGTGGATGGATCACCAACGAAGGAAAAAAAAAAAAAATTATAATAAAAAATTTTAACCCACTCAGCCAAAAAAATAGTAACTTAAAAGATATATATTTTATTTGTTAAATAATAAAACAATATATAAAAAAAATTTATTAAATGAGATCAATAATATAAATATTTTTAGTAAATATTAATTAATTTTAAATTAAATTTTATTAAAATATATAAATATGTATTGTTATGTAACATTTGATTTATTTGAACCATAATTTATAAGATATGTTTAACATTACGTTTAATAAAAATATTATACAATAAGAAGATAGTTATTTCCGCATTAAAATTTAATATTTTATATATGTAGAATTATGAATTTGAAATAATTTATAGTATTAATGCATAGCCAAATAAATAAATTTAAAGCTTAAAAAATTTAATGAAACTACCATATCAAATATTTTTAAAGTAAATTAAAGGAATTAAATTTAAATATTTTATAATAAATAAAAATCACTTTTACCCATTCATGCAACACATTTTTTTGACAATTTAAAAAAAATATCTCACATTGGTTTTTTTTTTTTTTGGAAGAAAAAGTTGTGGTGTGGCAAATTTATGATTGAGCACATTATTGGAAAGAGAACTGGGGGAGAAAATTTCCTTAGCCGCCCATGTTGACCAAAATGAAAAAGTGAATGAAATTCAAGTAAAAGTATGTTGTGGGAGGAGGAGAACAGAAAAAATAAAACATTATATTATATATGTACATATATATATATATATATATGTATATATTGCAATGTCAATTAAAGGTGTCAGTCTTGCAATTTTGGCGTATTTTTAGCTTTATTGATCATTAAAAAACGAAATGTAATTGAGCCAAAATTAGCTAATTCCTTCACAAAATTATGGCAGTTGTGGTTGTGTAAGAGCTTAGGGGTTGGATGCTAATAACAAACATTATCGAGATTTGAATTAAAATTATCGAATTAGGAAGAGAAATTATAATTACTAAATTATTTTTTTTTTTGAGATAATGACAGGTACATTAATACTTAATAAAAGCACCTAATCTCATATTACTTTTATAACAAGGGGGAGAGAGAGAGATTATGGTTTCAAATTCAGCTTTATATTTGGCAGTTTTTCAAGAAGTTAGATGTGATAAATTTGTGGTTTATCCTTCTAACTAAAGTAAACAAACACAAAAACCCTGTTTTCCGCAGTTCTTTCTTTCAATTGCATTAGGTTGTCCGAACCATTATAACCTTTTCCATCAAACAAACATGTCATTTTCGGATTAAAATTGTGTCTTTATTTTCACCTTCAAGGATATTTTCGTTTTTTTCATTTATTTGAGCTGAGGAGACAAAAATGTAAGTCAAAGAATTAATGTCCAAAGACTTCTAGTTTGAAGGGCATAATTACTACCCAAACTCAACAAAGGGATAAAGTTCAAAATTTGGTGTTCGTGGGAGATGCAAATTCCATTTTTCTGGAGGGTTTTCATCTAAAATAGTGATTTTTCTTTTCATTTTTCATTTTTTAAGACATGGGTATCTCAATCTAATGTTTAAGTTATATTGGTCCCTTGGTTATATAAGCATTATTCTCCCACTATAATTTCGGACTATGCCATTCTTGGTGTTGCCCCCACAAGGACCAATGCTTTTTAAAAATTTCGAATTCTTAACCAACACTAATTTACATTAATAAAAACTTTATAGAAAACACTTCTTGCTTTCCTATTTTTTGTTTGAAGAAGCCAAAATTGAACTATATTAGTTTTCTATCATAAATTTAGGAAACAAAATAAGATTAAAAAGTTAAAGCAATTGTTAGTATATCATCAAAAAAATATATAATATAATCGATACCATTTTATTTTTTTAGAGATCTTAATTTTAAATCTCTTCTATATATATAAAAGAAAAATTATAATATATGACAGAGAATACAACCTCGATCCTTCTGATAGTAATGGGAATTTTATTTTTCTTTTTACTTTTTAAAGGTTTTTTTTTTTTATATGTGCGTGTCCACTGTCTTTAATACACAAACACATTAGGTTTTCAAAATATCGACCAGAGAGGGAGAGAGCTCCTGTATCAGTATCAATGTCGTACAACTGTCACAAATCTATAACCCCACCTGAAAATAACAATCAGAATTAAAATTTTAGATGAAAATAAAACACTGTAAGGATGAAAAGAAAATGTTCTGTCAGGTTTTTTCTTTATAAATTTGCTAATAAGATACCACTTTTCTATTCTTCATTCTCTCTTCTCTTCTTTTTTCTTCTCTTTTTTTATCCTCCGACTAAATAATTTTCAACGGAGAAAGAAAAACGAGAAAGAGAGAGAATAGGAGAGAAGTGATTCTTTTATCAAAATATTTTCTACAAAAAAAAATTAAACTTTTAAGTATGAAAATAGTCTCAAAACTTAAATATTATTTTATAGTTCGGGTAAAATAATGTAACATACTTGCATGGATAACGAATGAAATAAAAGAAGTGGGTCCCAAAATTACACATTCGAGATTCTCATGGAGTTGTAGGGCTTAGATTGCACTGTGTCTCAATTGCCTCTTTCTCATCCTAGAGGGTTTTGTGTTTGGAAACATAACCCAAAATAGAAAGCGACATTTTTGTTTCCTTGGTACAGGATTGGCCGAACGTCCTCTCGTCTCGTGCACTCTCATCCAGCACCAAATTCTTGTATGATTGCGACCTACCCATAAATAAATAAATAAATTAATTAAAAAGTTAATTATACAAAATCAGTATTTTTAAAATTGAACATCGTTAAAAAGTATATTTATTGTCAAAATTGTTTGTATCAAGATTTATCTTGTTTATTTTCTTTTTCTTTTAAAATAAATTAGAAAAAGGAATTTATAAAAAAAAAAAAAGATGAAATGGGTCGGTCCAATTGGCCCCCTTTATTGGGAACAATGGTGGGTCCACGCAAAAACACGGTGGTACACTTGGCAAGATCTGGCTGAGTTGGGTGGTTCCATCATGGGATTGGATTTTGGGAGTGGACTTTTCAGAAAAATTAGATTAGATTTTGTTGGTGGTTTCCTTTTATTTATTATTTTTATTGAAAGAAAGAAAAAAAAAATCATTTTGAGGGAGAAAGCTACATGTGGGTGCATCAGGAGAGGTGGGACAGTGTCCCCCAGGACGGGTGCTTCGTGGGGGGCGATGGGTCGAGTCTCATTCAAGAGATCTATGGCTTAGCAATTCAATTCAGCCATCTGAGATATAATCAAGACTGTAGGATTAGTCAAGGCCATTTTGGACAGGGACTATATATGATAAAGTTTTCCATTTTCCTTTTGAAAAAAAAAAAAAAAACACCAGACCCATGTCTTATGCTTCAATTCATGTGGTCCCAAGATAAGAATCATCAAAAACCGTAATATTTACGTTAAAAAGATTTAAATATTATAAAATAAGTTTTTTTTTTTTTTTTTTTTTTTTTTTTTTTTATACAAAAATATACACTTGTATAAGTGACTCAAACACGTGTAATAATTATTGGTATCGATATTTAATATTTATTTGTCATATTTATAAATAATGTCGCTGAAAACATATACTTTTCTCGGATTTGTATTTTTCAACGTTTGATTACACCTGAAGGCATATAAGTGTTTTGTACTTTGAGTATCAAAAGTCACCATATTTAATTGAAAAAATAATAATAATGTTTGGGATGAACATATGAAAGACGTTGGATTAGATTCATAAAGCATGTTGTTTTATTTTTTTTTGATATTCTGGATTTAGTCCACCATTCGATTTTTGAAACTTCGCTTTAATTAATTCGGATCGAGTCTCTAAAGTCCTTCGAGGGGATAAAGCTCTCCCTAACACATTTGTTCCATCCGAGACTCGAATTTGAGATCTTTTAGATGAGATCTAATGACTTATCTACTAGATCAACATGTGTTAGATAAACATGTAATTTTATTAAATACACGTTGTGAAGCTTGGTGGGAGGCATGAGACTTAGAAATAGTTAATTAAAAACATTCAATCTTTCCGCCCTCTTCATATGTATGAGCATAACACAATTAAATCTTAACCCATGACCGACTCTCTCTCTTCTGTTGTTGTTTTTTTTTTTTTTTTTTGGAAACAAAGTTGGGGATCTCAAATCGCTATCCTTACGAATATAATAAAAATTCATAAAAAAAATGAACATACAAAATAGATTTAAATAGATTGGCAAAAAGTCTCTTCCATCTTAAATTCCAACGTTTGAAATTGGATATTAGGAGTAGGGAGATAATAATTCTGGGTGCAGATTCATTTTGGTCAATTGTTTTAAATAAGTAGTTATGGAGTGATTTTAATATTCTAAAAATGGTTAAAAGTAATAGTTGACACCAACCATACGTAGATTTAGTAATAGAATATTAGACTATCTTAATCAACGTCTCGAATTTAAATTTTGAGAATGAAAAAATAAATATTAGGGGAGTCAATTCCTTAATTAGGCTCCATAACTATTCAATCTGAATTAATTAGTTTCTAGATGTATATGATTAAGTTAGGACTCATTTGGTGTATAAAATACTCATTGACTTAGTGTGAAGGTAAAAAGAGGATGGACATATATATATATATATAGTTTTTTACTCGTTATTTGTGTAAAGAAACTATTTTTTATATTTTAAACTTATAATCTCGAAATTATCAAAAAAATAATTATACCGTTGCGTCAAGGTTCACATCGTGGTTAAGATGAGGGATTAATAAATAAACAAGGCTTCTGCACCGGGAGTCGCATAACCAGCCCAAAAAGATCACCATGTTCAATGAGCCCTATTGGGCCTCCAGTGCACTTTTTTGGAAACTTCTCCAACTAATAGTAAGAAGGCCCTTAATCTTTGATTATTTTATTGGGGGAAAACCCAAAGTTTGAATCCATAAAATGGGCTACTAATGAGGGTGATTCACAAGAGCCCACCTAAACAGCCACCCGAAATGGATCGAAATTATTAGTCCTTTTTCTAGTCCTCAACACTAGATTGGGCTGAGTTGCAGAAACTTTAAAGTGGGCTTGAACTACAACTTTTACCATTAATTTTTTCACCGCTGATAAACAGAATTATATTCAGACTAATTCAATTTGAATATCAATAGAAACTTTATTTAAGAGATGACTCTTCTAATTTAGTCTTTTCTATTCTCAAATTTCAAAATCAAGATTTGATTAAGAGAGCTATCATCCTATCCCATTACCTTAACTCTCTATTAGTTTCCCATATTAATTATTATATGTCGTTTTTATGTACAAAAACACTAAAATATATATAAGTCTCTCTTGTTGAACTCTGCAAGTGTAATGAATCCCGAGTAGCAAGGCCTCTATAATGATTAACTCTGTAAACCTAACTATCACCATCTTAACTTTTAGTTAAGCGTCAAGGACAAAATGAGGAATAAAATGACCTTATTTATTGCCATGCATCATCAGCATTAGCAATTATGCTAAACTACAACTGGAAAGTAGAAAGAACAGAGAATTTTCACTGTTTTCTCTTTGAGCTATTTGCAATTCTCCAAAATATTCCTTTTGAACTTAACCATCAGCATTAGCAATTATGCTAAACTACAACTGGAAAGTAGAAAGAACAGAGAATTTTCACCATCACGAAGCTGTTGTTGGACTTAACCATAGAAGGCATCATATTTAATGGAAGGACAGGTAAACACTAGTAATTTTTGCCTAAAGTAGTGATGGAAGAGGGGGACATGTTACTTGTGATGAGTTGTGAGGGACTGACCCTTCGTTGGTCTTAATAGTTTTCTCATTCTCACAGAAGGTTATCTTGAATGTCTAGTTTTTGATTCCATCATGCTATGACGAACAAGTGAAGACAAAAATCTTAGACATAAGAGCCTATGAACAAGATCCAGTCTTTAGATAGATCAAACCCTTGGGAGGCCATCTCCATGCCACCATGGACGAGCATGGAGGAAATTTATTCTTTTGAGAGACTTTGCCCTACAAAAGTAGGATTTTTAAGTCAAAGCATGAGCAGTGTGAATGAATGAGAAAAATATTCCTTTTTGACAACCTCAAATTGTGAAAAGTTTAAAATAATTTTTGGTATCATTAGTTTGTAATAGGATTTTTTCCCATTTTAGTCGAAACACTTTTTTTGCCCAATAAGAACATGAAATCAAATGTTATACAAATCAGAAAAACAATTTCCCACGTCATCAATTTGCAATCCTAATGAATAGTTTCAAACAAAAAGTATTTTTTAACCGATTATTATCTAAAATTATGTTCTAAATTATGTTTTGAGTAATCTGATTCGACTGTCGCCATGTCTAAATTAAGGAAAGGTTTTCAATGTAATTTTTTTTATTTGTTTCGAATAAGAGATGTGATCTACGGATCTAAAATTCTTAGTGAACCAATTTTGAGATAATAAGGAAAATGTTTCTTTGAATATCCCTCTGTTCCTCAGCACAAGTTGAGTTTAACATTCATAGTCCTGGAAGTCACCCTCGTTGCATTTCCATATTCATTGCTTTAGTCCAGACCTGCGTCACCCTCATCTCACCTCACCACCCCTCGCTCACCCACATTTTGAGCTGGGTTCCAAGAAGGTCCAAAGTCCTAAATTGACTAAAATAATTTAATACACACCTTAAAAAGTACAAAAATCTAAGGAATCTCCCGTCACATTTATTATCACTCCTCAATTCTCCCTCTTCCTCCCTCTCCGTTCTGAGCAGAGCATCTCCTCAGCACTCTTCCCCCACATACACGCCCTTAGAAAGCTAGTTGTATAGACTGCCGTTGCAACCATTGTTAAGTTTCACTTTCACCATTTTTCTCTCCTTTGTTTTCGCCAACACATTGCTCCTCTGTGTATTCTTTTTGTTTCAATTCCAATCCCATAACACACGTGTTCCGAGTTGTAAAAGTTCTTTTTTTTCTTTTGGGATCAGTGACCCACTTCATATTGAATTTGAATTGGTTTGTGGGTTTGTTCTGATTATTGCATCTTTTTGTTTGTGAATTCACACAGTGAATACTGACGCCTTTTTTTTTTTTTTTTGGGGGGGGGGGGGGTGTGGGTGTTCGAAGAAGAATTGCGTTTGCCTAACTGGGTCCCATTATTTTCCTAACTTCTCAAGAACCTCCTCAAAAATCCCCTTTTTCTTGCACTTTGACAGAATTCTCTACGGTTTAGTCAGATACCCTTTTGTTATTAATCATTTTCTTCACCAAATTCAATTTCTTTATGCTAGGTCGTGAGTTCGGCACCATCAATTTCTCATCATTACTAGGGTTCTGACTACCTCTTTTTCCAGGTATCAAGTTCTACAAATCCACATTTTACTTTGCTTTTGACAAATTTAAAATAACCCCACATGCCATTTCTATAAATTTCTTCAAATAACCTTTGCTTAGCTGTTGTCATTGTCTATCTCTTGTTGCTTAATTTCAAATAACCCTAGTTCAGTTATCTTGTATCATGCAAAGGCATGCTTAATCAGGAGAAATTCTTTGTTACTTTTTCTCTTCTATTGTGTTTGTCGGTATGGTTTTCTCTTGTGCCCACTATATTTTCACAAATACCTTTGGGTTCAATGCTCTACGTGAGTGAAAACAAATTCTGGGTCTCATCGAATGGGGACTTTACGTTGGGGTTTTTCAGTCATTCTGATCAACCTAATCAGTATGGTGTTGGAATCAGATATAATTCAAACTCTATTCCACATGACAAACAAACCCTTGTTTGGGTTGCTGGTGGTGATCTTCATGTATCTAACCAGTCATATTTTCAACTAACCAATGAAGGGAACTTGGTCTTGTGTAATTCTAACGGAATTATTGCCTGGACTAGCGGCAATAGTAACTTTTCGGTTGCTTTTGCCGTTCTTGGAAATGATGGTAATCTTGTTTTGATGAGTAAATCTCAGAAAATTGTTTGGCGAAGCTTTGATACTCCATACAATGTACTTCTTCCTGGTCAAATTTTGCCTGTTGATCGAACACTTAGAGCAGCGAGGCAAAATTCAGTTTCAAGTTACTATACTCTTATGATCGATGCTGATGAGTTGCAGCTCAGGTGGGAAACCAGTGTTTCTTATTGGAAAAGTGGGACTGCAAGACACCCGGTTAACTATGCTGTTGTTACTGCTGATGGAGCATTGCAACTAGTAGATCGAAGTTCTGAGCCAGTATGGTCTGCTTTTGCACAAGATCATAACGATTCTGATGTGAACTTCAGGTTTCTCAGGCTAGATGTTGATGGGAATCTCCGTTTGTATTCATGGATGGAAGCTACGAAGCTGTGGACACCTGTCGATGGCGTTTAAAAACAAAAAATTTTTTAAAACAACTCTCCTATGGAAAAAATTCAATTTCTAGCATCTACAAGTCACGTTTTGAAGACCCATCATGCACGGTACATGACGCGTCTTTAAGATGCGTCATGCTCGCTGTCCTTTGCTCCTCCTCTACTGCTACTGTAAAGACGCGTCATGCTCGCTGTCCTCTGCTCCTCCTCTGTTATTACTGTCGAAACCCGAAAATACATGTTCAAAAAATCTGCTACAAACAATATAAATTCAATCAACTCATCAACTCATCAAAACTCCAAATAATATCTATTTATTCACTCATCAACAAAATAATTCATTCAACAAACAAATAAAATCATACACATTCATCCAAGTCATCAACTTATCAAACTCTCACCAAATCTCCAAACAATAGTCATTCATCCATTCAACGAACCATTCTCCATTCAACAAATGAGTGAACCAACATAGCAAATATAGATATCAACATGAATATACAATTTGATGTAAATTTTATTAATAATAAGAAAATCTACAGAGTACGGAATACATAAATCTTAACGTCGTCGTCTACGCCTAGTATATTGCCTAACTCCTAAATCGGGTCTAGCATCTGTACTATCATCACGAGAAACTAAGCCCAGATTATCTATCTACATGATCTGAGAGAGTCCTACATCCTTGTGGTGAGGCTCAGAAAAAATAGGTAGGGATACACGATATGCAGAGGGTACATCGTCTCTCTCAACCTGTGTAAATCATTCATCTATATGAATACCGGTCTGAGGCTCCCTCTGTGGAGCATCAGAAGTGAAAACCTGAAGGATATCATTGAACTCAGGTGTGTAGAAAGACGATGACTCACCATATACGGGAGAAGGTTTTGTGACATCTGGATACGGAGACGGTGGTGGTGGAGACGGTGGTGGTGATACATGAGCTGACGACGGTCGTGGTCTCCTCGAACGTGCTCTCCCTCGTCGTCATCCGTGTGCTCGGTCCTCGTCATGTCCCTCGTTAGCATCTCTAGACGATCTAGGTCTCAAAAGATAACTCATGTCCTTAGTCATAACTGAGATGGTTAAGTCTGCCAACGTATGCACGTCCGCACCCTCATCGTCTCTAATTTGGTGCAATATATTCCAATACAAACAAGATATATATGTTAGTTAAAATAGAAATATAAATCATTGATATAAATGAAAATTAAGAAATTATACACTTACCATGTAACCCAAACAAGCATCTCGACAACCAATAAATCGACGGGAGATGCTCTGATACCAACTAAAATAGGCATGTGAAATGGAGGGACCATGCGTCGTGTCTAGCTCATCTAAATGGTCGTGTCGCTCAGCCCAAATATCTACATATTATGCATGCTCCATCGACTAATCGATATCATGTCCACCCCTTGTAGTAGTGTCGTGGAGTTGATCCTTAGTATCACAAGGAATAGGAATATGTTGGAACCCTCTACACTGTCGAATCACTCTATCTAAAAAGTGTCACTCCACGATACTAAAATAGATCAGTGGTATACGTGCATGCCAAATATCCTTCCCCCTATGACAGTAGTCGGGGAGGGTAGAGAGTACCTCCTCAGTATACGGCACCCATACGACGTGAAGTCTTATTAGTCATAACAGTTCGGAGGAAAGCAACTTTTACACTTGGATTTTCCCTCACATAGTTTAGAAAATAATGAGCCATCAAATTGGAATCTAACTGCCTATGATTCTACATCAACTCAACATTAACACATGTATGCAGTCCTTTAACAACAATAATCACAAAGGCATCAAGTAGCCTAGTTCTACAAGCACGCAACCTCCACCTACAACCTTCATCCCTTTGACTACATATTGCTGTCCAAAGTATAGAGTTTGATCTCCTCACATGAAATTGATGGTGATGCTCAACATGTTGCATTTTGATGGCATGAATAAGTTGTTCATTCGACTCAAATCTCATCCCCTTCTTCAATTCATCGCCAAAAGTCCAACTATCGTTTGACAATTTACAATCTTCCTCAAAGGTCACATAGTCATCAACTCCGGGTGCCGTGGTCATAAAGGGAATTGAGTCGTCTATTTGGTCATACACAAATCTCTGACCACCACCTACAGGTGTAGGGACAGAAGATGATCCAATCGTTATCTCGTTCGTAGCACCACCCCAACTACCCGTACCAACTTCTCCATCTTCGTTAATCTCCTCTTCTTCTGCATCTTCTTTCGCCATTTGTTCCTCGTCAATATCATTACCCACATCCATATCTGCAAGAGTAAAATCCACTCGAGTTTCGATACGAGGATATTCATCCGTATAATCATCATCTCGTTGCACGGTTCCATCCTCATATGATTTGATATACAACTCATGAGTGGTACCTACTCCCATGCCCACGACAAACTCCATCAAATTTAAAACATCGTCATCGTCACTAATTGGCACCAATTGAAACCGTGTATTTCCACTTTGCATGTATGAAATGGGACAATGATGAAGAATCTCAACATATTGTGTCATTGAATTGATCCGAAATCATTTACATATCTTCAACACCAACTCATTATAACATACATCCCTTCTCACCCTAATCAACTTCGAAGGGTCTCCATTATAACCAACTCCATTCTCACATTTAATAATTTCACCATTACTATAGCATAACAATCTTACCATTTCTGTCATTTTTTTTCTGAATAACAAAAATCAACTTGTAATAATCTAATAAAAATAAATCAATTTTTACAATTTAAATGATTGACAATAATTTGTAATTACACCTCAATTTCAACAAACCCTAAATTCAACAACCCAAATTCAAATAACCTAAAATCCTAAAATTCATAATCAATTTTTTCAATAAATAAATCTCAAATTAAACATTTCAAATCCTCAAAAACTACTCCAAAAATTTAATTTTTTAATTAAAAAATATCTCTTATTTCTCCCTCTCCCTCAGTCCATAGTTTTCGAACACACAAACATTTCATTCTTTCGACATACATCATTCACATTCAAATAAAAAATTTCATATTCGAAAAACTAAGAATAAAGTTATAGATCTGTGCAGAGAGATTTCACATTCATATTCAAATGAAAGATTTCACATTCACGTTCAAATGAGCAATGCACCTTCGAATTTTGCAGATCTGTGCTGAGGAGCGTCAAGGAGTGAAGTAAAAGATGGATCGCTCGCAAGGGACTGAACTTTTACTTGCAGAGGACCGCAGTACCATCGTCGCTCGCAATGTACCTTCGTGGCTCGTGAGGAAGAAAGGAGGCCGCGGGAGGAAGAGAGAGAGATGCGCGCAGCATATCTATGCTGGAGCTGTCGTGGCATAGGAAGAGAGAGATCACCGCGGAGGAAGAGAAAGGAGCTGTCGCGGGAGCTGTTGCGGCGGAGGAAGAGTGAGATCGCCGCGGAGGAAGAGATCCAATCGCGGCAGAGGAGAAAGAAAGAAAGAAGAAAAAGAGAAGAAGAGAAGAAGAGAAGAAGAAGAGTGGAGAACGAACATGACGGGTCTTCAAAACACGACTTGTGGGCGTTAGAAATGGAATTTCTTCCTTGGGAGAGTTGTTTTAAATTTTATTATTTTTTTTGTTTTTAAACACCATTTCCGTACAATGCTCGACCTGTCTGGCAAGCTATTGAGAATCAGTGCACTGTGTTTGCAACATGTTATCGCCGCGGCATCTACAATTTGGGTGCAGATGGCTTTCCTGATTGCAGATGCCCATTTTCCTTGACATTGGAGTCTAACTCAAGATGTTTGGCTCCAAATCTACTTAAATGTGAGTCGCATGTTGACATGGTACAGCTTGAGTATACCCTTTTGTATGGGATACATCCACCAAATGAAACTGTGACTTTTCTTAGCTTGAAGCAATGCAAAGATTTATGCATCAAAGACGCAGATTGTGTGGCAGTGACATACATGAATGATGGAACTGCACAATGCAGAATGGAAAAAACCATACACTTAAGTGGTTATTCATTCCCTTCAATGAAGGCAGTGTCTTTTGTTAAGAAGTGTTCGTTTTCGAATCCTCTTTCTGTCAATCCCAAGAAAGCCTCCACTTCATTTTCTAACAAGGTTCCCATGCCTTGTTTAGCCTTGACAGCTGTGGTCACGTTCTGTTCTTTTTTGGTGTTCAGCTTCGAATTGGCTTATACCTTTACAAGAGAAAAAACTCCATCCAAAGAAAATTCATGTTTCCATTTGCAAATTCCCACTTGCAAGGCCCGATCATGTTCTCTTTCAATGAAATTAAGGACCTAACAGAGAATTTCAAGCATCGAATTGGGCCTACAATGTTTAAGGGCATGCTTTCAGAGAAAACACTGGTATCTGTGAAGGACCTGAAGGCAACCACAGAAAAGAGGAGGTTTCATAGGGCTGTTTCTGTTATAGGAAACATTCATCACAAAAATCTAGTCAAATTGGAGGGTTACTGTTGTGAATCCGGTTATAGATTACTGGTATATGAGTTTGCTAAGAATGGGTCTTTGGATAGATATTGGAGACTCTAAGCTCAGCAAGAAGCTGTCTTGGAGAAAAAGATTTCGTATTTGTTTAAGTGTAGCAAGAGCTATTTCTTACCTGCATAGTAACTGTAGAGAGTTTATAAGCCATGGAAATTTGAAATGTGAAAATGTAGTTCCGGATGAGAACTTTGAGGCCAAGGTGACTGAATTCGGGCTTGGGATAGTTTACGGTGAGGCATTGACCACTGCAGATGGGGTTGTAGCAGATTTTGGGAAGATGATAGTGATGTTGGTCATTGGGAAACGAGATGAAGATGTTTTCCGGTGGGTTTACCGCAAATGGGCAGATGGACAAGGGGATCATGTGGTTGATAAAAGAATAGAAGGTGGGTTAGATTCAGAAGAGTTGGAGCGAGTACTAAGAATTGCATTTTGGTGCTTGCAGGTCGACGAGCGAATGAGACCTTCAATGGGAGAGGTGGTCAAGGTGTTAGAAGGCACCTTGAGTGTTGATCCCCCGTCACCACCAATCTTTCACCAGGACGAGGTGGATGAATAGGATTTGTAATTGGACATGGGAGAACCAATCACAGTATTATAATATTCCTTTTAGCCCTTCTAGGACAATGTCTTTGCCTTTGTACAGCATGTCTTACCAATGACAAGTAGAAAATTGTATGTGAATAGGATTGAGAGCGTGGGGTTTCATCCCATTTTGATGGGTTGTACCTTTCCCCACATAAATGCATATCACAGGATGTCATGTGATGATCCCACAATATCTCTCAGGATTCGAGTCTGCACTCGGGGAAATATACACGGGTCTTGGAGTCATTTTGGTCTTTAACAGTTGATTCTGATTTGTGCTGAATGTTTCGATCTCAGACAACACTAAGTGCCTGTTGAAATTTATAGCCTTCTTTCATATTCCTTGTATTTTGTTTTTCCTCTTCTTGGATTGGGATATGATATCTCTATCCTTCAGATATTCATGGAGCTCATAGTTTGCAATATGTGAGTGGTGCGCACCTGCTCGCACACACACACATGATGATGTTGATGATCTCGTGCAAAGGCATTTTGGTGTGTCTGGCTGGTTAGCATGAGACCTAACAAATGAACCTAATAACCATCATCAGAATTCGGTCGCGAGGCTGCAAGATACTTGCTCCAAGTCATCTAAAATCCGCTCAATCGGCATACTGATTACAGTTGCTTATGTGAGGAGTGAAATTTGGTATGTGCTCTTTAGCCCGATTTTGAAATTTAAATTGTTACAAGTTGTAGGAGATCTTACTTTTATAACACTTGCCCATTATTAATAACCATCGTAAGGTGATCTCAAAAGGGCAAAAAGATAGCCAAGCAGAACAAAAAATTGCAGTGGGGGAAGTTGGGGGGTTGTCAATTTTTTTTATTTGAATTTTACGTTTGAAAGCATGATCTTGTACATGAACTTTTCGTCGCATATGGTCGGCCATTCATGTGATGCAGGAGCTGCAAAGACTGATCACATTAGAATACTCGAGTGGAGATTTAGCCCCCATTGCAATGGCAATTGGTGCTGGTGGCAATTGGCATTACGTTCTCGTGTGAACTTCTCTGCTGTTAAAAACGCGGCCCAAATCGAGCAGGTTACTGCTTTTTAGCCTCAGGCCCTTTGAAATAGTTGGTCCAATCTTAAAACAGATCTCTCTCCCTCTCTCGATTGTCCACCCCAAACCCAAACAATCGTCTTTCTTTCATTTTTTTTTTTTTTTTTTTTACATCTCTAATATTCAAAACTATATTTTAACTAATTCACTTTAAAATTTACAGTGATCTATTCTGGAAGCTATCCTCATAACGTATTTTTTTTTTTATTTTCAACATTCAAATTCAAGATCTTTGTTAAAAAATCTAACGTCACATCCTATTAAATTGACTATCCATTGATAAACCCAACACAATCTTTATTTGTCTGGGCGGCTATACCGTTACAAGATTGGGTCGTTTGGATTTTTTTTTTCTTTGAGAGAATAATCCTTTGGAAATAATATTAATGCTTAGTTTAGGAGTTTAGAGAAGAAAAGAAAAGAAAAGAAAAGAAAGGAAAGAAAAGAAAAGAAAAAAAACGATGAGATTTTCTTTCCACTCTGTTTGGGGGTTTTAGGAAGAGAAGAAAAGGATATGAGATTTATTTAGAATTAAAAATTTTTCTATCATCTTTTTAAGGGTAAATTTGGTATATTGGTGAGATAATTTTTTTTTTCTCTTATTTTCTTCCTACTTTTTGGGAGAAAATTTTTGGTATTAAAATTCTTCCTATTTTTCCCTGTTTCTCTCATTCTAAAATTCTCAAAGAAAGAAAAAGAATAATTTTCTATTAAAATCATTTTTTTTCTTTTCTCCTCGTCCAAATCAAGTGTAAGTAAAATTTCTTTTACAATATTTTAATTAAATATTACAGTTAATATAATTTAACTTACCCAAATAAAAAGCTATGAAGTAATGAATTTGAAATTGGGCACTCTTTTCAAGCAAATCGTCCGTTTGGCATGTGAGTGGTGTCGTGTCATAGGATCCCTGAAAATATTTGAATCGCAAAAAATTCTCACACATCAACTAAGAAGTTGGGCGTCATGGGATGGGATGGGATGCTTTATTCCCCTAGGATTGGACATTGGATGGAGTACCCTTACAAAATTTTCATACTTGACAATTGATTGACAATTCAAAATTCAAAGTCCTCAGATTCAGACACCTACACAAATTATTCTTGTACCACATTAAGATTGTCTATTTTTTTTTTTTTAAAAAAAATAATCTCATCAATATGGTTTTTGATAAGTATATAAAAAGAACATGAAATGTGAAATCCCCAACAAAACCACGTGGTCTACATCACAAATTCTCTCTCTCTCTAACGCGGTTTTTAGTGATTACTAGTTCCTTTATAGCTGGAGACCGTGGGCATCTCCTCTGGCAGAATTGTAGTGAGTGATTGATGGTCTTCGTCTTTCTAGAAAGGCAAAGGCAAATGCAAGTTCATTTGTAACTAATCACTTTTCCTTACCCTTTTCGATTCCATCTGTCCTATACATACACACTATTGGGTACTTAAAGGATATTTTTCATCCAAACAGAGTCCATGATCTTATCAAGATCCCCCCCTCTCTCTCTCCCAGTGGTAGTAGTTGTAATTGCTTCTTTGTAATTTTCTCCTTGCACATTTCTTAGGCAGGAAACAAAGTAGTTTTTTCGAGCTCTTAATCTTTTTTTTTTTCCTCTCTTTTTCTAGTTTACTCTTATCGAGGTGTGTCTTCAAGTGAAACATTGTTGGTTTTCCACTAATTCTTTTGTGCTATTTTGAACAAGAACAGGTTCATTTGAGGTAAATTTTCATGGCAGCAACAGCAAAGAGAAGAAGAACACAATGCAAGCCTCAACCAATCCCAATAGAAGCACAAGATTTGAAGCCATTGAAGATCCAAAATGAAAGCAATGAAGAATCAATGATGATGAAGGATGTGAATTGCTCAACACCAAAGGCTCCCAAACATCGAATACCCGAAGACCATTCATGTCCACCAGCTCCAAAGAAGCCAAGATCAGTCTATCAATCTTCCTCAACATCATCTCCTATAGCTTTCTTTGCTCATCCAGACATTGAGCTCTTCTTTTGTTTAGCATTCAGAAACAAAAATATCTCTACTTTGAGTTAGTTCTTCTTTCTACACATATTAGATGTATTTTTAGTATTACCTATTTCTTTTTTTTTTTTTGTTTTTCTAGAAAATAGGGAAATTGCAACTAAGATTGCTTGAGTGTAGTGTGATGAATTTATTGTATTGTGTAAACAAGTTGCAATGATCAATTAGTATATGCATGCTTGGTTAATGACTCAATTAATATCATTTTTTTTAAAGACTCGAGTTCAAATCTCAAAAAAAAAAAAAAAAAAAAAGAGCATTTGCATATTTGATGCCAAGGGTTTTTTTTTTTCCCTGAATATTGTGTTAGCTAGAGGATTTTTTTTTTTTTTTTTTTAAAGAAAAGGAATATAGAAAAAGGACAAATATTCCACCATTTCATTGTGTAAAACTACATATTCGAATCTTTGCATTGATTAGTTTGGCATTTTCCGCTCCACTTTTAGGCATAGACAAAGTGATCTGATATGTTTCTTGAAAGCAAGCAAATCATTTTACCATTTACTCATTTAATTTGTCATTTTATGATTTAAAATATCTTCTTTTAACTTATCCCAATTCACTTTATTTCCCAACAAAATATAATTTAATTGATGGAATCTTCTTAAAATTATTTAAAAATTTGAGGTCGAATTTCTTATAAACTAGGTGGTAGTATGAAAAAATATTTTATGAAACAGAACGATGCTCTTAATAGATTGATCGATAATATTAATAAGGATAATATTTTAAATTAAATATGATATTATTTATTTAATATATAAAAATTAATAGAATTATTTTGATACGACCGAAACAATTGTCCATTTTGTTGTATTGTAACTCTGCCATCGAATATATATATTAAAAATTGTTTCAAAATCTGTTAAAATTGTACCAAAACTTCTTAAAAGATGAGTGGGCAATATTAGGGAAAAGGGAAGGATATGTAAAATTGTTTATATTGTTAAAATGCTCTGCAAACAAGTACATTTATATCATGACTTTATTAAAGATAAATGGAAAAGGTGGGACATGTACCATACTCATGTCCGTGACTTACTCAATGATTGAGCCCTGGCAAAGGAATTCCAAGGACACTGTGACAATCCACTTGGACTGTGATAAAAGGATAGAAAGAAAGAGGAGTGAGAGAGAGAGATATAGAAAGAGAGAGACAGATAGGGAGAGAATTGAGAGACTGAAAGAGAGAGACCGGAGAAAAAATATAAAAAGGGAAAGAGAAATTCTAATATAATTTTATATAAGTTATTATATGTATTAAAAATTATTATCTATATTATTTTTATAAATTAATTTTACTAATTATTTAATCATTTTACTTAATTATTTACTAATTATTTAACCATTTTACTTAATTATTAACAAATTTTGTTAACTATTAATTAATATTTTTAATTATTATTAACTATAAATTATAATTATTATAATACTTCTCCCTTGAGGACATCCTTATCCTCAAGGATGAAGATCTAAGAATTAAGATTTTGAATCTATAAATGTTGAATCAAGTCTTGTATTTGTGTTGAAAGATAAAGTAATGAAGACGAACAATCAATGTAACTTGAATTATATAGAGAATAGTGGGAGAAAAATAGAGATAGGAAATCTTAAGGAAGCCCTTTCTTGAATTTCTTTTTTGTGAAAAATTTTATCCTATGAACAATGGAAGTTCAATTTTTGGAGATTTTGGCAAGAACCCTTTATCAATAATTTCTTTCTTAGACAATTGAAACTTTTCTTCTAGTGAAAAATTTTTCTTAATAAACTCTAAAATTTCAACTTTTGAAAGATTTGACAAGAAATTACTATTAATAGATTCTTTTTTAATCATCGGTGATCTTTCCTTTTACCATCAATATTTTTCACTTGGAGTAGATAAAATGGAAGAATCAAAAAGTGTATCAATATCTTGTTCTTCATGTTTTTCTTCACTATCCAATTTCTTTTTATTTTCTTGTTCTCTTTTCATCAAGGTATTGATATTTTCATTAATACCAAATATTTTCAACATACGTGTCACAAGAGCATCAATCTTTTTATCATATTTCTCTCATTTTTTATTCCATTCTTGTTTATAAATTTTTTGTTCTTTTTTATATTCTTCAAATCAATCATCTTTCGTCATTGATTTTACAAAGAATCGTAAACTCTGATACTAATTTGTAATAATCCCACTTAGAGAGTGGTAAAAGAATAGAGCGAAAGAAGAGTTAGAGAGAGAGAGAGAGAGAGAGAGCGATGACTAGAGAGAGAATTCAAAGAGGGAGACGGATTCAAATACAATTTTATACAGTGGTCATTTAATGTGTTAGAAATTGCTATTTATACTATTTTTACAAACTAATTCTATTAACTATTTAATCATTTCACTTAACTATTAATAAATTTTATTAACTATTAATTAATATTTTTAACTATAATTAATTATTAATCATAGTTGTTACGGTCAGCCATGATTAGACCTAAGCCATGACAAGCAAAAATTTCAATTACACCATTAAAAATAATAAATAGCTTATATTCTAGTGTTATTTCTATATATTTATTTTCAATTAAAAGAGTTTTATGGATTAGGTTCGGCAAATGTCTATTTTCGGTTTAAAGAATTTGACTCACTAAATTTCTTTAATCAGAAATAATTTGAAAATAATTTCTTATCAAGACTATTTATATTTTTAACACAATAATTAGAATTTTGCTGCGCGTCAATAATCCATGCTTATGTAGGGCACAAAATCATATTAGAGATAATGTGATTAAAATGCCTTATATTTCCGAAGTTATTATTTTGAGATTTGTTTTTACTGTTTCTACAAATGTTAAATTTGATGTCATTTGCCATTTGAAATCTGTATACTAATATACATATATATACATATATGTATATATATCAATAAACAGTTGATTTAATGGAAAAAATATTAAATGGATTTGAATTTTAAAAATAGAAAAAACTACGTTGGAAGAATTTCTTTCTATAAAGAGTTTTGACAGTAATTTGAATTGAATTAGTCGAAATATGATACCGAATATCAATTGGTCAAATAAAAAAAATACATATATACATATATACACACACACAAATTCATGTGAGTACGTGAAGTGTTGTACTAAGTGAAGCATTTGTATCGTGGAGCAGAGGGAACCTAGTTCTCATGCTAAAGGGGGTGAGAGGACTTCCAAAGTAGGAAGCAGAAAAAAAAAAATAGAAGGGCAAAAAAGCTGTGAGCCAATATGATAAAGATTGCCGTGTGGTACAATCCCTATAAAGAGAACAGCCAACCAAGGAACATCCCACAAGAGAAATGTGACATCTTGAAACCCAAAATAAATATCAGCTTCAGCCCTTCTCGCTACCCTGGTGTTCATGTAAGTATTGTTATATGAATTTAGTACATTTTAGTTATTCTTGTTTGCTTACCTTTTTTTCCTCACATTTTTTTTTTAAAAACCATCCATTCGAAATGCTAATATTTCAAGTACTAGATTATTTTTATATTGTCAATCTTTTTCTTTCTTTGGTTTGACTTGGAAATTGGATATCTTTTTCTTTTTTTTAAATAAATTATCAGTATTCAGTAGTCACGTTAGTTTGACTAAATTCAATTTAAGTCAAGTTAAATTTTTAATAAACAAGTCTTTCTCAACACTTATTATTATTTATTTTTTGTTACAACACATGTTTTCTCTCTCAAATCTCTCCTAACAACTCCCAACCTTCTCCTATAAATATGGTTTTTCTCTCCCATTGTAAGCAAGCAAAAAATTGAGAATAGAAAACCAGTTTCTTCTTCTTCATTGTGAGAGAGTTATCTTAGGGCACCGATGACCTTTTAGGTTACATCACCCTCGCGTGATATTAGGCTGTTGTTCTTAATAAAACCCAATCAACTCAAGTTCAAATCACTCCATCCTTCTCCACGCTTATATTTTCCATCCTTCATTCTCTTGCGAGCTGACCCTTATCCATAGGGCATTTTGGTATCGTGCATAAGGAGAAACTCCAACCCTTCCACTCAACCTCCCAGCCCAACCATCTCCACCCTTGGGTGAGAGAAAAATCCAAGCGATGCATATCTACCATCAAGACAACGCATCATTTTTCTGTTAACAAAATTCAAAATCAAAATCTTATTCAAGAAAGGACTAACTTAGAATTGATAAAAATATATTATTCCGATTCATGGTCGAGTAAATGTAAATTTGATAGATGGTTTGGAAATTTGATTGTGCAGCTGTGAAAGATGTCCGTTTGGAAGTTGTGTGGGATTGCCCACCAGTATAGCTCAGCACAAATAAGAATTCATTTTGTTCCAACAGGATAGAGGGTAAGTGAGTTCTATGGGATTGGCTTTGTTTTACCGGTTGAGGCCCACTTGCTCCAGAAGAAGGAGCTATTTAAATGCTTAGAAAAGATTTAAAAATAAAAATCAATTTAATGACTTTTTCTGGTGAACATCAATTTAATGACTTATGATGCTTTTGAGTTTATTTCTATTTCTAAGAACTTGTACAGAGATCTTACATCCATCGTTTCCAACGCAATAACAAGTATGATACATTTTTCTAAATATAAAGTATCGTATCTATAATCATGTTGGATTTGATTAAATCCGATACAACTCGAGTTGAATTCTTAAGAGATAAAAATTTTAATTGTATTTATTTTCTTCATACTCAAAACTTGAATTAAAAATTTTGTTTAAAAAGAATCAATGTTCTTTTTTTTCAGTACATACTGAGATTCGAACTCGATCTTATTACAAGGGGAGAGAGAAGGTTCTACTTGAGTTGAAACTCATTGGCAAGAAGAAGAAATCAATATTCAATCATTAAATCAATTAGATATTGGTGTATGATGCATATATGTTCCATGTTAATGTTGTGATGACAATTCACACACAAGACATTATTACGATATTAAGGATTTTAGAATGTATTATTTCAAACATACTAATATTTTTGTCTATGCTTGGAAATTGAATCAGTCTAGTTGGATAAATTGAACCCAAATTAATAATACTGTGTTACTTATATTAATTTGGCCACCAAAAATAATAATATTACTTAGGAATCTGGGTTGGACTGTTGTACTGTGATTATGGGCTTAGCCCATTTAAAGCCTCACTCTAACATTAACCACATTGCCACCTTTACTTCTGACAATGGGCTGGAATGGTCAAATTTGAGCTTGAAGTTAGGGCCTTTTTTTTTTAATTTAATTTTTAATTTTTAAAAATTTTTTTTTGGGTGCAAGAAGTTATGGTTATATATAAGGATTATCAAAATCTAATTCCATTTTTTTCTTGGCTGGGCTAAATAAAGGGTGGGAAGGGGACAAAAGAACTAAGAAAGTTAGGAAATATGTGTTAGCTTTATAATGCTTAATTTGAATTATAACGATTCCCTAAATTAATAATATATATATTTTTATAAATCGCCATATATTGTAATCACATTAGGTCTGCTTAGTTTTAGTTTGAGTCCGATTGGAACATTAAGGGGGATAAAACTCTCTCGACGTTTATTTTTATCATACACAAGACTCAAATTTAAGACCTTATTAAAATAATCAGTGTCTAATCATTGGATCATTTAGGTATTGATAAGTTAATAATATGTTACCATAGTATTAATTGAACTATTAAAAAAAATTAAAATCTATGGGAATAAATTCATGATGTTGATGTTGATGTTGCTGATATAAATTGGTATTGGTAGTTTGTACATTGCTATTATTTTTTACTACTTTTATTTTAGTGATAAAAAATTATAAACTTCCTTTAATAAAGTTCACTAAATGTGATTTAAAATATAGAATCGACCTAATCTCGACCATTTAATCTTAAACAATGTCACTTGTTCGACTTAATTTAGAAGTTAGAATGAAAAACTTGTATTGAGAGAGAGAGAGCGAGAGTTTAGGGCTCAATAATAAAATTTTGACCTAGAGAGGAGAGGAGAGGAGAGGAGGAAATATCAATAGTCAACATGTTGCTTGATTAACCAATGGGCCAATGGGTAGGTTGTTGTTTCGACTCGTAACATGCATGGAGTCGATTACGTTGGAAGACCCCCACTCTGCTAAGGGAGACCTTAGTCGGGTTGACTTAAATTAGTAGAGATGAAATTTTGGATACCGGATTGTGGACCGATTCCAAGGGCAAAAAAAAAGACGTGTTGCTTGATTAAATGTTCATTTCAACTTCATCAATGCACGCCTATTTTATGAAAAAGCCCTTGAGATCTGGACATTGGAACGTCCCTTTTCTTTTCTTTGATGTAATCATAGTTGAAGTTTTGGTCCTTTGTATCACATTCATTGGCTCATAACTCATAATTCAACAACAGATTTGATTTGAGTGTTCCCAAATTTTAGGGTATGGTGAGAGATCCAATTAAGAAATTATAGTGATGATGCATTTGCATTATTCATTTACTCTTCTTTCGTGTTAAAAACAACAAAGGATGGAACGTAATTAAAAAGAAGTACTAGTGAGAATCCTCACATACTAATTATGTGACCACGGCATATGCAAATGCAAAGTGGGTCTTCGGAAAACTTATATTATTTATTTTGTTTTATTTTATTTATAGTATTTTTAAGTAAATAAAAATAATAAAAAATTTATGCATTTATAAATAAAAATAAAATTTTATTATAAGATAATTAAATTATTATTAGTAGTTCCATCTAATTCTAGTTTAGATTAATTTCAACTCTCTTAAACAAGATTTTCAAAGGAGAGGTTTTAGGTTTGGACCTAATAGAAAAATGTAAAGCCATGTGATGCAAGGCCGGAAGCGTAAAAAAGAAAAGGCCAAAAAAAAAAAAAAGGTTAACAGTAATGTGAAAGAAGTTCTGGCTTCTGCTGGGCGCACACAGAAAGAGAGGGGGGTTGGTTAGAATTTATAAACATGCAACCATTGATGTACGATACCGATCTGCACTTTTTTTTTTTTTTTTAAAAAATAGAAGGATATAATCAAATAGAATCAAATTGAGAAAAAAATGATAAAAGAAGAGAGGTTCTACTTCTTGAGCTATCCCTGAGGGGTAGACCAATCTACACTTGATCTAATGTGAAGGATACTAAATTTTTTAATCAATATTTGAATTTGAATTTTGAAAATAAAAAAAAAAACTATGTTAAAAAACGTTTCTTCTAAAGAGGATCTAATAGTGGTTTAGATTGAATGAATCGAAACATAATTCTGAATACCGTAGATTAAAAAAACTATTGAAGAATGAGAGTAGGCCAAGATGTGAGTGGGCCCCAGAAAATGGCCCAACATGGGCAAGTGGACTTCAGGAAGCTTCTTTTAGGTTGCAGTGGGCCTCACCTCCTTCACGTTGGACCAATTCCGGTACTGGCCGGCTTTGACGGTCCATTCTTTTCTTTTTTCTTTCGGTTTTTTTTTTTTTTTTTCCTATCCGATGACATCACTCCAATTAATCCCGATCGATTTATTATCAGACCTCTTTTAAGAAAATATCTTCCAACATAATTTTTTTTATATTTATAAAAAGTCAAATTCACGACCATAATTATAGAAACTCAACTCATTTCTAACTAAACCAACCAATATTAATTTTTTTTTCATAAAATTGATTAAAACCACCCCACTCCTCTATGTACACATCTTTTTTGCTTAAACTACAAATATAATTAAATCAAATCATTAAAAAATTGATGTAGACTTGCAATGCAAGCAGAATCCATCGGTTGCGGAAGGGGATTTATTCTTTTCCTTACCTTTTCTCCTATCTTTTTTCTTTTTGGAACAATAATAATAATAATATATTCCTCTCAAATCTTTTTCAACAAGTGTTGGTATCCAAATCGAATAACTTTTCTCTTTTCGTTCTTCCCCTTTTCTAAGCAATGGGGGATGAAACGGAGAGGCAACACCTAGAGAGGGACCCAAATAGCCCATGAACCAAAATTAATAAAAATAAGATTTTATATAATATTTATCAAATTTAAATATAATAATAATGTATAAACTAAATATCATGTATCATAATAAACATTAATATTGCGGCTTTTGTATAATAACTATGTAACTCAAAATAGTCGCAACAAGCATGACTTTTATCATACTATATTCGAGAGTTATTACAACATTTGTATTTTTTATAATTTAAAATTATGTAAATATAGTCAAATTCGTGTTAACTCTGAAGACTGAGACCAAGTCAAGGTTCACCTAAAGTCGGCAAAATTGGCCTATAAAAACACTTTGTTCTCTCTCTCTTTCTCTCTCTCTCTAGAAGACTTCAAGGAGAATGACAAGGATGGGTTTGGTCCGCCAAACATGCCAAGCCAAACCAGCAAAGCACTTGCTGTCATAACTCATAAGCTGACCAAAGACCATGCCGATTCTTAATAGAAAGTGAGAACAAAAGTCAAGTCCTCCACACTATACTTCCTTATCCTAGTCCCCACCACTCACCCACACTGACACCACAACGTCCTCCCTCCCTCCTTCCCTTTAGCCTTTAGGTTTTCATTTGGGCAATTCTTTTTTTTTTTCCCCATAAATTTGGTTTCATATGGTCTGCTCTGTGGGGTCTTCAACTGAAAACCGCATAAACGGCGTCTCATCTGTCCCTAATCACGCTTTCTTGTGCCAATGACTTTCACTTTGTGGGTCAAATGCATTTTTCAGAGATATTTAAATCCCAATCCGACCACCCACCGACGTTCTAGAAAACTTTGAATTTTATGGATTTGAACATTCATCATTAGTTGTTAGATTCATGACACAATTTATTATTATTAAGTGCAAAGAAAAATAGATTTTTTTAAAAGGAAAGTTTGCAGTAAAACAAACTATTATATTTCTTTACCAAGAAACACAATGGAGCCAGTCTCCCTGCAGTCACTTGAAGCCAGTTGTCCTAATGTTGGAAAATGCATTTCCACCATTTTTTTTCTTTTTTTTGGCCAACAAAAAGGGTATCTAAGAGCAATCCGACATTATCATCTTTTAACACAGTTTTTCTATGGGTTAACACGGCACAAAGATACTGAAGAAATTGTAAGTACAGTCATAAACATTTATCCATGCTCTCCATACCTTCATTGGCTCATGGAGAATGGATATCTCCTTCCTAAAATATTGGGACAAATCCAAATCACCTCATGATTTGGTTTATTTTTCACCACATGCATGAGAGATTTGACAAGCTCAAAATGACTAAAAATAATGTAAATTTTTAATAAAACCATTCAAACCAATGGGGGCTTTTCTCAAACTCAAAATAGAGTAGCACTGAAATTTCATGCCGCAGAAATCTGATATCCTCTCATTAACCCCCGCAGGGAAAAGTAATTGTTCATAACCCCAATAATCCATGTGTGCCCAAACAAATAAAGAATGAAAAACTCCTCAATGATCATCGGAAACGTATCTAAACTTTTGTAGAAATTTTCCTCTATCATAATTCAAAAAAAAAAAAAAAATCCCTCTATCATAATTCAAAGTAGAAGGGGGAAAAAATGTTTCATTGGCTACCGAATGGAGAAAACAATGAAAAGGTTAGTAATAACAACAATGTTATGTGAAGCTTGTCAGCTCAGTGTGCTTTTCCATTAGAACCATTTGGAATATGGTTTGCGGCATAAATGTTAAGTCCTCTTGTCCGGCCAGGTACACCTCCTTTGAGTGAGGACACATCCAAAATGTAACTGTATAACAATAAATCATAATTAACGATCTCATCATTTTCTGCATTTTGTTTCAATGAATGTTCGTGGAGAAACTTACTGCTTGGTTGATGCTTCCTCCGTTCCTGCATTTCCGCAGCTTACAAAGATTTTGTTTCCCACTTTCGACACAGATCGGTGCTTTGAAAAATTGAACGTACTTTGTGCTGGTTATACAATTCGACCCCATCAATTCTCATTTCAAATAAATTATTAAGAGTAGCCAAGTATAAGAAGAGGCCAGGACGATAAAAATCATGAAAATGATGTGATTCAAGAAATTGTTACCTTTTTTATCAGTGGCGGTTGTATTTCCATTGAGACCAAGGATGTTCTACATCATAAAAAAGATGGTAAGAACAAAGGCATGGAAACTACACCAATTATATAGTCACAGATTGGAAATACTATGCAATGCCATATTTTCACCTTAAGCCTCTCATAACACATTTCAAGATCATCGTTGACCAATAGATGATCAAAAAGTCCTGATGATTGTCCCTGTTCAAGCTCTGTCCTAGCATTCAGAAGTCGTTTTTGTATCTGTTCCTCAGTCTCAGTTGCCCTGTTTGCAGGAAATGTCAGCCTAGTGGGTCAAAAGCTCAGGAAACATGAAATGAAAATTTGAGTGGATAGTCCTAGCTCACCTTGCACGAAGGCGCTTCTCAAGCTCCTCAAATGATGGTGGACAGATAAATATGAAGATTGCTTCAAGAGAGCTTGCCCTTACAGACCTTGCTCCTTGAACATCGATGTCAAGAATGCATCTCTACATCAGAAACAAGCCAACAAACTTAATATATAGAAGTAGGAACAAATCAAGAGATGCTAAATTTGCTATCATCATGTTGAAACCCACAAAAACTATCCAACCACCACCCCTTCCACAACAGTCTCGCATTTAGTTCAAGGTTTATAACACTCACCTTAAGGACTCATCTTATTCGAGAGGCCATCTAATTAGATACCCACCAAAGAGGGAACCAAATTTGATTGTTTATGATGATGAATTCGTACATCCCATGCCCAATAGTTCCACTTAATAATGTGGTGTAAACATAAATTTCTATGTTCACCTTTCCCGCATCTGCAACGGCTTCAACGGCTTCGACGCTGGTCCCGTAAAGATTTCCATGGACAGATGCGAACTCAAGAAACTTCCCTGCTTTGATTGCCTTCTCCATCACACTCCGCTCAGTGAAATGGTAGTGAACTCCATTAGTCTCCTTCTCTCTTGGAGCTCGGGTTGTGTGACTTATAGAGAATCCAAACAAGGGTGGAAATTCACTCATGAGTTTGGATATCAAAGTACCCTTTCCAACTCCAGAAGGTCCACTAATAACAATCGGCTTATCAGCATTGCCCACAACACCCTTGCTCCAAGCAACTACCTCAGTTCCCAAATTTTGTTTCTGATCCCTAACAAACTGGGTATCCACCTGAGGATAGAAGTGAAAAGAAGGGTTATCCTTGATAGGTCAAAAGGGTTTATTGCATTCTGTAGGCTCTAAACACTATACAGATCAACTTGTAAAAGCTCAAGATTCACTGCAACAAACCTCAAGGAACCAAATGCAGTCATCTGGAGTGAAGTCTTTCTTAATGATCAATATCCGATCTTCACTTATGGCCACAGCTGAGTGGTCTGTCCATGACAAGGGCACTTCTCCAAGCACGGTGGGGTTGAACCTGAAAACCCTAACAGATGTCAGAAATGATCTTAACACTATTACTAAATTCATATGTAGTACGGATAGAACCAAAATCTGACCATTCACCCTTTGATCTGTCAAAAATTCGCACACAAATTGTTGAAGCAGTTCCATCACCCGTTCCACCAATCACATACTGAAAAGATTTCATATTAAAACATGTTGGTAAACTAGCAGACGTAAGAGGGAAATATTCTAGGAGATAAAAACAGATTGAATGCACTTACTGTTCTTTCACCAATACTGGTACTAGTCTTAGAATCTTTAGGCTTCAGATCAATCCCATTTCCATTAATATCAGATTTGTGCAGCTCATCTACAAAGAATGCTGGTGCTTCTCCCTAATTATCAAGATTCATAGCATAATCATTAATTAACAGAATTTGGGAATCGCATTTCATGTTCATCCAACAACATATTCAATAATTTGGTGAACAATTTTTTTTTTTTTTTTTTTTTTTATTGTAATCAAAAGTAAGCCGACGAACTCACCATCGGTGGATTCTCTTGTCTAGGTTCAAGACTCAACCTGAGGAACACACAAGAAGACAATGAGATCAAGCAAAATATTCCCATGAATTCTGGATCTCGTCTCATATATTTAGGGTATAAGAAAATATATGACCATAAAATTAGCCGGTCAGAGCAACCTAATAGAACAAAGGCTAAACTCCAAGCATTGAACAATATCAACAAACACCAAGAAACCTACATACAAAAAAAAAAAAAACAGAACACACACACACACAAAGCGCCGTGTGCCTACAAAATGCACTACATAAAGTCTCAAACAAGGAAAAAAAAAATCTTAAAAAAATTAAACGAAAGCGGCAAATTTCAAATAATGAAAAAAAAATAATTTCTTGTGGAATCCTAAAAAAACCCACTTGTGGAAATCAAGTTAAAATAACGAATCAATGAGGAACAAACAAAGTCCAAAAAAAAGGACGAAAGGACAACACTTTGCCAAAATTTCCTAAGCGATCAACAGATCGCATAACAAAATTGAAGCCAGAACGAAAGAAAATGCTTTAAAAAGCAAAACCCAGATAACAAAATCTAATAAAAATATACCTGTTTGCAATAAAATCTCCGAAAACGGAGAGATTTCTTTTTTCTTTTCTTTTGAAAGGTCAAATAAAAGCGCGACTCAGGTGGTTTTGTAAGCTTTGTTAAAGAAAAATAAATCTGGTATTGAAAATCCTGAGGGAATGAAAGAAGAAGTTGCGAGAACGATTGAGAGCCATTCTCATATTTATAGCATAGAGAGGTCTCTGACAGAAAGGGGTTTTTGAGAGAGAGAGAGAGGGGGGGGTTGGGGGTGGTGGGGTTCTGGAGTTGGGTATAAGTATTTTGGGTCGCAGTCAATTCACGGAACCAAAAAACCAGCCTTTTTAATATTCTTGGGTGGTGGCCGTGAAGTTTGTTCTCTCTTTCTTTCTCTCTCCAGGCAGGACTCGGAATTCGAATTTCAAAGTTACAAAATTAGGGTTTCTCTTTCTTTTCTTTTTTCGTGAATTTTTTGGTGAAGGTACGAAATTTGTATACTATCTGGACGAAAATATGACACGTATGACAAGTCAAAATCAGGGGTTTACTATGGAAAAGCAGAAAAATCGGGGGTAAACAAGTCAAAATCCAATACTATGGGTGAACTTGTTTTACTTGTAATTATAATCCCTAAAAAAAATCATAAATAACTTCATAAGTACTAAAGAGGCATTGGTATATAATATTTTATTCAAATTATAATTATTTTAAATTTATTTCATATAATAATTGAATTATTTTTTAATGATCTCGAAATCACATATTTGAGATTATATGTTCAATAATATAAAAATAATCTCTTTATAAAAATATAAGAAAACGTTATTTATATATACATGATTATCCTCTCCCTATCTCTGTACTAAATCAATAAACACTTCATACATACATCATATAAGCTCTTTAATCCGTATGATGTTTAAGATATGTATCTACTAAAATCAGAGATGAGGGAATATGATAAGAAAATTATTATTTTTTATTAAATAAATTATAAACACATGCGAACAAATCACATTAAAAAAGGAAAATAATTATCATTGATGATAGGCATAATGTTACTTTTTTAATAGAATGAATCACTATTATGTTATTTTTGGTAATTTATAATGTTTTTCAATGTTTATTTTAATTTTTGTCCATAACATGTCTTCTTGTTTAGCAATATGATATCAACGGTAAAAAGAAATTACCATAATAAGGTGTTATGTGGCAATTTCAGAAGCATGAATCTTGACAAGAATTACCTTTGAATTTAATAAAATATATCTTTTTCCTCTGGAAATGATTTTCAATACAATATTTATGTTTTTAATATGTAATTTTGAAACTATTAAAATACACTATTATTATCGTTGTGACTGTGGAATTTAGTTATACCTTTACTCAACAATGATGGTTTCATTATTCAACTTGAATATGATTATCTTTTAGTTTGTGTCCCTGGTTTATATTGATCAAATTTGTCATGATTTCTTTAGTTTATAATTCAATTTTTATATGATCTTCTTTTAGCTTATATTCTCTCTCTTCATAAAATATAAGAGAGTATGTATATATAATATTTTCGGTTTGCATATATGGTATATATGCATGACATCTAAACAATGATCTGAGAATTCGGGTTTGTAATGCATTTTCTTGAATACTCATCATGCACAAATAGATTTTATTAGAATTTTTGTATTATTGAGGAAATAAAGTGATATTGACTCACCATTTAGATTCATTTGCATGGATGCTTTTGATGCAAACCCTCACATGTAAACTCAGACAAAGGAAGGGCATTGTTGTTGTTGGGTTGGACCAAGTTCTTGCCAAACTTGAGGCTTAATGAGTAAAACAAAAGGTTTAAATCAAGTTTATCTCTTTAAAGTTTTTGTAATTTTAATCAAGAATTAAGAACATGAATTATCTTTTTGAATACATAGAAAATAGATCGCATTTTTACGTATACAAGTACAAATAAAACAACAATAGCGTGAGGTGCAATTAAACGTATGTCCAAGTTGATACGAGACTTAAGAATTAATAAATAACATAAAAAATTCAAATTCAAAGGTAATTTAAAAGTTGAGTATAGAGATGGATATGAGCTGATTTCAATCTGAAAATAGGCCCGATTGCCCTATTTAAGCCCATACTGGTTAAATCTGAACCGGATCGACCCATTATAGTAATCGGACTGATCCAGTTCCCTTTTTTTTGAATCGATCGGCATAGAACTGGTCTAACTCGGTTTCAATGGTCATTTTTTTTTTATTTTTTTGAAAATTTTCACTTTGAAAAACAATCGAACCGGACCGGCTCGACATGGTCCAAATCAGCGAGCCTGATTCAAATTTTTTTTTTTTTGGTAATCAACTCGGCACGGTCTAAGAAGGGCTCGGAATTACGGTTGAACAAACCTGCAGTTTCTGGGCTAGTCCCGAAACCGGTCCAATCTGGATAGGTACCATGTCTAGTTAAGGACATAAATCATATTTAACTTTTTTTTTTTTTTTAGATTTTACAATTCTTATATAATATAAAATCAAGAATTAAGAACGTAAATTATTTTTTTTAACACATAAAAAATAATTTACATGTCTTACACCTAGAAAATACATAGAGAATCGTAAAACAAAGCATTGAAAACGTGCCATGCAATTAAACGTATGTCCAAGTTGATAATGAACTTGAGAGTTAATAAATAAAATAAAAAAATTTAAATTCTAACGCAATTTAAAAATTGAGTATATAAATCATGTTTATTTTTTAAAAATTTTTTACAATTTTTTTGTAATATAAAATCAATAATCAACCATGTGAATTGTCTTTTTAAATATATGGAAAACTGATTCGAATGTCTCATGCATCCAAAGTATATAAAAGACCCTGAAATAAAACAACAATAATGCCGAGTGCAATTAAATCGTGCGTCCAAGTTTTTTTAAAAATATTGAGTTAAATAAAAATTAATAGGTTCATACCAAAATGACAGGTATTACAGGTATTACTGTTCCATTTTAAGAGTAACTTGATGGTACAAAAGCTCTTAGGTTTAGAATATATTTATATATATTACCCAATACTATAAAGAGCGAGTTAGGGTTACTGTTTATAGACACTATTCATGAACAGTAACCTCATATTTTTTGGATCCATCTTTTTTTATTCTTTCATTTGCATCCTTTTCTTTCTTTCTTTTTTCATACAGTTTTTTTTTTTGGATCTTCTATTATTCATATATTTTACTTCGGAATCCCTAAGTGGTCCATTCATGTTTTTGTTTAGCTTCTTTTTTTTTTTTCCATTCGCATCCTCTATTGTTCGTGTGTTTTTCTCAAAAATCCCTATTTGATTATCTTATATTTTTTGTACTCCGTTATTTTTTTTATTTACGTCCTTTTTTTGGGTACAGCTTCTTTTTTTTGTTCGCATCATCTTTTTTCAGAGATATCTTTATTTAGTCGTTCCATATTTTTTGAACCCCACTATTATTTTGTTTTCATTGAAGTTTATTATACTTTTTTACAGACCCTATTATGTTCTTTTTTTTTATTATTTTTTTCATTTAGATCTTTTGTATTTTTTTTTACCCATAGAGTCTATTGTGTTTTTTTTCGTAAAAGTTTTTCGTACTTTTTTTAACAATTTTTTTCGCTTAAGTCTCTTATCTTTTACGAACATTGTTTTTTTTCCATTAAACTCCTTTCACCTTTTTTTTTTTACTCGTAACGACATCTTTGGTTTTTTTTTTTCATTCAACACCTTACACTTTTATTAATTTTTTTTCACTTAAATCCTTTATCTTTTTGAGACCATACTTTTTTTATTTAGATTCTTTATCTTTTTAGAACCACACTTTATTCATTTATTTTTTTTTTCAATTTTTCACCTTTTTTATCTTTTTTTCCTTGGGTTCTTCGTCCTTTTGAATATAGGTTTTTTTCCTTTTTTTTACCACATGAATAGTTGTCCCATTATCATTAGCTCATAGCTTTTTATTTTTTCCATTTGGATCCTTGCTCTTTTTTTTTTAATCTGACTTTTTTTTCCCTCTTAAATCTTTCATCTTTTTTAGATATGAGTTTTTTTCCTTTTATTTTTTTAACCTCACTAATGATCATCAATTTATTTTCAAATCATAATTTTTTCCCATTCAGATTTTTACTTTTTTTTTGTATCTAAATTTTTTTCTTAAGTTATTTTTTTTATACACAAATTTTTATTCTTTTTTTCCCTATTTGTCCGTTCAAATCATTTTCTTTATCCAATTTTTCTTTAAAAATTTTAGTTTTTCATTATTTTTTAGTATATGTTTTTCTTTTTTATTTTTTCACCCAACATATGGTCGTCCCTTTATTTTTAAATCATAGTTTTTTTCTATTTAGGTCCTTACTTCTTTTATTTTTTTACACTTTTTTCCTCTTTGGTACTTTATTTTTTTAACACATATTTTTTTACTTTGTTTTTTGCTCCACCAATAGTTGTCCCTTTATTTTCATTGTCTTTTTACTCTATTTATTATTCATTTTTTACTCGTGTTTTTTAAAATTTCAATTGTTAGGTTATTTTTTTTTATATCACTAATATATATAATATTTTTATTGGTTTGGATAATAATTTAATTTAAATATTAAATTAATTATAAATTTAATAAATATTTATATAAAAAAAAATTATAATTCATATTCTACAGATATCCCGCCCGCACATTAGCGCATATAAAATTTTTAGTCGAAGAAAGTTGATAAATAGTACGGTTTGAACGATAGGATTTTCTTATCTCCACTTTTTCTTTTCTTCCCTGGTTGGATCCACTTAATTTAAAAAAAAAAAAAAAAAAAAAAAAAAAAAAACCGTGAAAGACATGTAGAGGCGCAGTCCAGCTTCTGCTTGTGTATTATGGTAGCGTTCAATTCATATTCAATTCAAAGCTTAATTTGAACATTTTCTTAACAAGGTTTGATTAAAAAAATATATATCATGATTTCTCTTCTTCCCACAAATTTGCTCCAAATACCTTTAAATCCTTCAAAGTCCATTCCAGCATTGAAATCAAAACAACGCAACAACAGCTTAAATTTCTCCTCCGAGCTCTTAAACTCTCGAAACCCATCTTCCAAATCGACCCGATTTTCAATTGTTTCATGTGTTTTTCCATGTGAAGAGAACTTTCTATACAATGAATGGCCTCAGATACTCCAAACTTCAATTGGGTGTGGAGATTTTCTTCTGGGTCAGTCAATTCATGCCTTTCTAGTCAAATTCGGTTACCAAAATGACACTTTTAGAGGCAATAATCTTGTAAATTTGTATGCAAAGCTAAATAGATTGGGTGAAGCCCAACGAGTGTTTGATGAAATGCTTGATAGAAACAAAATTACATGGACCTCTTTGATGAATGGCTATTTGCAGGTGAATGATGTAGAGTCAGTTTTTCAAGTTGCTTCTCAGATGTGTAGAGTTGGAGAAAGATTTAATGAATACTGTTGCTCGGTTATGTTACAAGCGTGCTCTTCTGCGGAATATGTTTTCCTAGGGAAACAGATACACTGTTTTGTTGTGAAAAGTGGATTTAGGGAGGATATTTTTGTTGCTACTTCTTTGATATCTATGTATTCGATGGGTGGTTGTTCGGATGATACTGTAAAGGTGTTTGCTGGTATTAGTGTAAATGAGAAAGATGTCCGTTGTATGAACTTAATGATATCTGAATATGGGAAAGCGGGTTCTGGGGAGAAAGCAATTTGGTTGTTTCTCGATTTGCTAAGTTCTGGTTTGGATCCAGATGATTACACCTTTACCAATATAATTAGCGTTTGTAAAGAAAACACCTTATTGGAAGTTGGCAGGCAGTTACAAGGACTTGCGATGAAGTATGGTTTTGTGAGTGAGACCTCTGTTAGGAATGCAATAATCACAATGTACGGGAAGCATGGACTGGTCGAAGATATGGAGAAAATGTTTCAAGCGATAAGTGAAAAGAATTTGGTGTCATGGACTGCACTCTTATCTGGGTATGTGAGGAATAACTATGCTATAAAGGCCCTCAGTTACTTTGTAGAAATGCTGAACTCCAGTATATATGTTGATTCTAGCTGTTTGTCCACTGTGCTTGATGGTTGTTCAGAGTGCAAAAATTTAGATTTTGGACTTCAGATCCATGGAAGTGTTATTAAAATTGGTTATCTATCTGATGTTAATGTTGGGACTGCTCTAATTCATCTATATGCCAAGTGCAGCAATCTTCAATCTGCTAGACTGATCCTTAATGGTCTCTCACATAAGACTGCTGCGTGTTTCAATGCTATCCTAGTGGGTTTTACTGAAATAGACAGTCATCACAAAGAAGATGCCTTATTTTTGTTTAGCCAACAAAGAGAAGAAGACGTATACCCAGATGCGGTAACTTTTTCTCAGCTCCTTAGTTTATCTGCTAATCAAGCTTCTTTGATAAGAGGGAAAAGCATCCATGCTTGTGCAATTAAAATGGGGTGTGGGAATGATATTAGTGTAGCTAATGCTGCAATAACCATGTATGCCAAATGTGGAAGTATTGACGATGCTTACCTAATGTTTAGAAGTATGAATGAACATGATACCATATCTTGGAATGCCATGGTTTCAGCATATGCTCTTCATGGGCAAGGTAGAAGAGCATTTTTGATCTTTGAAGAAATGCAAAGGCAAGGATTCGCACCTGATAAGATTACAATATTGTCCGCACTTCAAGGTTGCTGTTATTCAGGATTATGGGAAGATGGAATTTGCTTATTCAATGAAATGGAGCCAAAATATGGGGTCAGGGCAATACTTGAGCACTTTGCTTGCATGGTTGACCTTTTGGGCCGAGCAGGCCGAATTCCTGAAGCTCTGAATTTGATTAAGAATAGCCCATATTCAGAATCACCTCTGATTTGGAGAACCCTGGTTAATGTGTGTAAGCTATGTGGGGATTTAAGTTTTGGCAAGATAGCTTCAAAGCATTTGCTGGACTTGACCCCTGAAGAAGCTGGCTCTTATATACTCATTTCAAATTTTTATGCTGGAAGAGGAATGTTAAAAGAGGCAGCAAAAGTGAGAACCATGATGAATGACTTGAAGTTGCCTAAAGAAGCAGGCTATAGCACCATTGAGGTTGATAATAAGGTTCATCTGTTTGTGGCAAGTAGCAAAGATCACCCAGAAACTAAAGAAATTTATGCGAAATTGGATCTTATAGGGGCTGAAATGGGAGGAGAAGATGCTGAAAATGTTTTTCTGGCGTTGATTTGAGATTGACCTGAATGGAAAAAGTTCTTCCAACCTGGCAGCATGCTTGCTTCCTTCCTAGGGGCAAGATTGTGGTGCTTCAGGTGTATTTGTGTGTCCATGATTTGATTGGTTTGAGGGGTGAAATTATGGAATGCCAACAAAGCTGCAGGTGGCTACCTGGCAATGGTTAAGGGTAGACTGCAAAATCAGGGCATCCTTGGGCAGTTTGTTCAAGAGAGTCCATGATGATGAATTTGATACCAAATTGCAGTACCATGGATGTCATTATTTCAATACTCAGAGGATTATCTATTATAATTCAGAATGAGCTAAGTTAGATGAAATCCTGTCTGCTGACAGCAAACAAACTTGTGGGAAGCGGACAAAATGGACAAAAAGCTCTTAGTAAAAGTTTTGGTCTTGTAGCAAAGAATTAAGATGAATTGGATCATCGTTCCATCCAAAGGTCTATCCAAACACATGCCCAGATGCAGGTGAGGTTGCTTCACTTGCATGACAATAAAAAAGTGCTGGCATGTCATGTCCATCGCTAGTTGCCAACAAGGAAGCTGTACAAGGTTGGGTGAGTGACAATTAATCATATGTAAATTTTCTTTAACGTGAAAAATGAGCGTGCAAAATATTAATCAGTTTGATTTCCATCCAGCCGCCAGTGTGTGCCTTTAGTTGAAAAATGGCCAATGTCATTGTATGCATCTCTTCTTGTTTCTTGTTACTTGTCCCTGTCTTATCCAAAAGAGAACTGCAATTCTCTCATCCTGATCACTGTCATGCATTTATTCTTATGGTGTTTCATTTGAGTAGTTGCATCCGTGGTACACTATATCTTTGGAGTGGTAGATCTCTTGTGAGATTAGGACATTCTTTCGTAGAGATCGGGCCTGCTGTTGAGATTTGGTCCATGCCTACTTCATGTTATCTCGTAATTGATCATAGTACTTACAAGGCAAATCTTTTCTTCAGCTTGACCATTTGCTTGTCTATCAATTATAGAAAAATTAATCAGTTCATTCTTTACCATCTGGCCTCATTATTATTGAAATCTGTTTGTTTCTAGGTGCTGGATAACTGGGTGATGTTAGGGGCTTGAGTCCCTGACTGACCACTGGTTAGAGGTTCTTAAGCCCCATTCTGAACATTTGGGCCTAAGCCCATGGTCTATGAGAATCCTTTGTAGCTGGTACAAAGGGGGCCCAAGTCATTTGGTTTCTTACTAAGCAATCGGTTGTTGTATTCTTTTTAGCAGGTACCAGTTGCACTGGGTCTTGTCTAGCTTATAAAGCGAGTAGAACTGCTATTGAATATAGCTGGTAACATAAGGAATCGACAGCCTGTTGGTTGGCTTCCCTCGTGCATCGAAGCATCAGATGTTAACATGGAAAGTGATAGCATTTCACTACAGACACACGAGTATTGGCCTATACCGGTAAATTTTGTTATCCTTTGTTATCATTTTCCTTCTTTTAGTACTTGGAAAATATTGATTTTCCATAGTGCATGTCAAGCTGGACTTGAGAAGAACCAAGTACGAGAGTACTGAATACATAAAACTCCTCTCTTTTCCATTAGCATTAGACCAACAATCGATTGAAAAGTAGGCTATTATGCAGTCAAATCTGTACTGGTGTAAAATGGTGATGCAATGGACTTTAGGATTGGTGGCTTCTTTTTTCGTTTTTTTTTTGGGGTGTATGGAGGTGGGGAAAAGGTGGGGTTAAATAAGACAATGTAAATGAACCGAAATTCATACACAGTAAGTTTGTTCATTGCCATCACTAACAAATCCTTCATAAACAACTGGGCACACTTGAAAAGAAAATTGATCTCAAATCGTCTCCTACGTGAACATCCCTGCTTCCCATACTGACCAATCACAGGACAACACATCACGTTACTGAGAGTTGCTTTATTACCTTTGAAGGAAAATAACAAAGCAACTCTCAGCAACGTGGTGTTGTGTGTTCTGATTGGTCAATGGAAGAACTGGGGATAATACACCACAAGAGATGAGCCAATTCTAAGCAAACAAAACCCTTTGCCACTCTGTATCTTGGCTTCCAATTCTTTACCGCCTGACAGAATATATATTGGGTATCCTAAAGTTCAAAAGTTTATTAGGATCCCCAATTTCTATGGCAAATATATACTGTACATATTCAATCATTGGCGTGTTCAAAAATGTCTCAGGAAAGTTTATTGAAATGGTACAGACATTTTTCAAAATAAGGACCTCTTCACTGGTGCTCTTCCGACTGCTCTCATTAAGTTGGCTACCTCAAGAACTCTGGCCACTTTTGTTCCTCTTTTAGCCTCAGCTGATGCCCTCCTCTCTTCTGATTTTCGATGTGCTTTTGCGACATCATTCTGCATCTTTTCCAATGCTCTTGCTCTTTTCTCCTCTAGTTTCCTCTGAGCACAAGGAAAGGCCTTATGTTATCTCTAAGGATTTATTTAATGCATAGTCCTAAAATACTAGTAATTATCCTGGACACAGAAAGATAGAAGAAATGCTTTCAATGAGTCAAAACTTCATTGTCTAGCTTATCCAACCAAAAGGAACAAAATAGGTTGGGAAAAAAATAACAGGAAAACAGAAACAGAACTATTTAAATTCATAACAGAAGAGTAACTGTAAACAGAGGAGGGCATCTTGGGAATTAAAAAAGCAATTTCTGTTAGAATTGAAAATTCGGATCACTACATAGATTGGAGCACTGTATATATGGTTAAGGCAAAGAGACTTCCCTGAGTGATGCTTCTTATAGGTAATACTTGTGGTGAAGACTCCCATTTGGGCAAATGCTATATGGCTTTTTCTTTTTTAAAAGTTGGCAGAATCCTTCTTTTCTTTTTAACCTAGGATTTGGTGAAGGTTAATCTTTCTTTTTGTTTTCAGGCTTGCTGCAACTAGTACCCACAGTAGTAAGATTTCCGCGAAAACCTTGATGTGAAACTAGGAAATCATAGTCGTTAAGTTCTTGATAAAGACTTTAAACTGGAATCTCCGGACCATTCTTTCTGGAAGCTCCTAAAACCTGTTGGATAGGGTATATATTGCTTTTTGCCGCTACTTTTCTCTTTGATGGAAGGAATGTTACTAAACATAAGAAATGACAATTTTTCCAGAACCCCTTTTGTCTATCATAATCCTTCAAATCTATGGAAGGGTTTAAAGATGATAATCTCATTTTTACTTCATAAATTAACCATAACTTCGTTAAAGTACATACATATATTCATAATTCAGAAAACTGATGATTTTTTAAGGAAAAACTTAAGTAGCATCCGTATATAGTTCTAGTCTATGTAACATGATGCAGAAGAAATTTTTGTATTGCTTACCTCAACTTTCTTCATCCATGAAGTAGCCTTTTGAACCTGCTCACCCTCCCATCCATTGATTATTGCTTCCTCTCTCTTGTACCTATTATTGACCTTTGCAACCTTTGCAGTCTGCCATGCGGTTATCTTGGTCTCAACCTCCTCTTTCTTCACCCTCTGCACTGATATATCTTCATGGTTGTTCGTGGTTGCCGACCTGACATCATGTGGAGTTGGTGCAAGGTCCAATGGTGGATTATTATCTGGGACAATTGCTAAAGGGTTTGTTTCCTCTAACATGTCGTCTTCCCCAATCCTGGCCAAGTTATTTCCATTGTTTCCACCATTGTTTTCTTCATTGTTGTTTGTGATGGCCGAACCCGCTATGACCAGGGCATTAAATTCTCTACTCATTGTAGTAAAGTTTTCACTTAAAGCTCCTTCGCTCGATAAAGATGATGATCTATGGCTACTGGTCTCCCAAGCCTCTCTTCTATGCCCGCGATGGCCTGGAGGAGGAGGAAGTGGGGCTAGAATGTGGATATCGCGAACTTGATCGTCTTCGTGATCCTCTTGTTCATGGTTTGTGGTAGCTCTTTGATCATTCATGCCAAAAAAGGAATTTTAGTGTGTGGATGTTGAAGAAGGTGACCAAATTGAATGTGAAGAACTAGGAGTTGAGTGTTTGATCATAGTCTCTCTCTCTCTCAACTCATGGTAACCACACACATGTTATAGAACTATAAAGAACCTTGAAGAGGAAATTTCTATGAAACTGACAGCATATAATGCATGAAAGTGAGGAAAAAAAAAAAAGTCGATTAGACTCTTTATTGGCTTCCATAAATCTTGATTACTAACTTTACCTTTTACTCTACATCAAAGATTTGCATATCCTTATTACATAATTGACAACTCGACCCCCCCGAATTTTTATAATTTGTTTTATGCCCATTTCATGAGGAAAGAGAAGTTGGCGTGCATGATTTTATTTTTAATTTAATTTTAAATAAATCAAGTTTAATTATTTTTGTGAGTCGAATTATCTAATTTTTCTAAAATTAAGTTTTATAAATAAATTTAATATCTAACTTAATCTAAATTGTTTTAACTATACGGGTCGAGACTGAGCTCCAATCTAAATCATGCCCCGACGGACAAAATCAAAATATAGGAAAAGTGGAAGGACCTAAAAAGCAATAAAAATTTCCAAATTTTTCTTGTCACCAACTTTCACCATCGGTGTCGGCTGAGAATCCCATGGCAAACTCCACCACAAAGCATTATTAGGTAGTGGGCCGGGCAAGATTCCGTAATCAAAGACGACACGTGGCACAAATTTGTTGGCTCCTCAATCAATCATCGAAGCCTACGTTAAATCTCATAATGGAACAATGCTCAAAACGATGCCGTCCGATCAAAGGCACGTGTACGGTCACCATACATTAATGACTCTTTCAAAAGCTACCTACGTCTCACGTGACACATACGATATGTTATCTTATTACAAATCTTATCTTTAACAAGAGTGAGATATTAGAAAAATCAAAGATGTTTCATTCAAAATTCGACCACCCTTTTGTCCTTTTCTTCTAATAACGATTGAAGAATTTACACGTGGAAGGAGTCTTTTTTAATTATTTACTTTTTTATTTTTGGGTGACTGTGGAAGATGAACATGTGTCCACTATGATTCATGAGCGGAAAAAGTTAGGTACAGGTGTGCGGGGTTTGGGGTAATGGAGATTGACATTAGTGATAGGGCCATGGTTGAATTGGTTATCATGGGATAGTGACGCTTGCTACACCCCCCACCCCAAAATGATTGTCAAGTTTATTATAACTTAGCCTGCCTTAATGATTGTGTCATGTATTAATGCACTTCTTCCCGTTGTAAACACTAATATTGAATAATTTTAAAATTTGATCTGTAAATTTAGAAATACAAAAAATTCGAGAGCCTAAATTTGACGAAAATAATAGAGAAACAGTGATGTTAAGTGGAGTTATAGAGTAGACCGATGACATGATGGTACTGATACCCAGACTTCTTGTTGATACAGTGATAAAAGTATTGAATTTTATAAATTAAGTTTTTAAATTTGAGTTTTTGGAATTAAAAAAATAAATATCGGAGGAAATCGTCTTTAATACAATCGATAATTAATTCAATTCAGATCAAAGAAATTAATAAATTTGTTAATAGTGAGAAAAATAAAAAGAGAATGACATGATGGCCCACTGGACCTAGCATCAAATGGGCCAAATGGGTTAAAAATCGGCCGCACGTTACAATTTTGCAAAAGTCTGTATTGGTTTAATTTTAGACATATCTTGGACCGTTTCACGCGTGAGGCTCAATTTTGATGGATCGATCCTTTTTTTTAAAAAAAGAAAAATACAACTATAACTCATATAACGCATAGCAAAACAAGCTAGCCTAAACAAACTCCCATGCACGTAGTGTTAAAACGTTATAGCCATTTAATCATAGGTCTTGGATTTTAGTTATAGGAATAGAAAAATGAGATTTGAGAGAGCGAATCCTTTAATAGACTCAACAGTGCTCAAAAGAATTAGTTAAAAAAAATTGAGATATTAATTGGTGATAAAAAGAAATCCATTTTTACCCCCCCCAAAAAAAAGCTAGCCTAGGAACTTAAATAAATAAAGTCAGAGCAAGTGTTTAGGTTTCAATTAATGAGAAATTAGACATTTACTCGCTTTAAAACTAAAATTTGGTAAGATAGTATTACCAAGCCATTCCCACTATTGATTGAAGAGCGTCTTCTTCCCTCGACTTGTGATCTAAATGCCCCTAGTAATGGTGCAACCAAAGAATAGGTAATCGTTCATCTTTGTTCAACTTGGCAAAATTCACATGAGATCGAGCCTTAAAGACATCCCATGTCTCCAGTCTTTTATTTATTTAATTATTTATTTTTGGTGAGGAAGAGGAGGAAAAACAACCTAACTAAACAACATCGGACCCCCTATTTTCCTAATCCATTTGACTCCATCCGCATCTTGCCGAAGCAGCTCATACATCTCAGGTGGGGGAATGTCCAATTCTGTTAAACCAGTACCTGCTCTCTGACCTAACTTGGCTAGCTTATGAGCGCACTTGTTAGGTTCTCTGAGGATGTGACTCACAGCAGCAACATTCAAGGCCTTCATAATCTCTCTGCACTCTTGAATTAACAGCTCCAACGGGTGACCTTTTTCAATACCTTTGCTCAGGGCTTCCACTAGGAATTGGGAATCTGATTCCACTTCAATATTTGTCAACATTTTCTTCTCGGCAATGATCAGACCCTCCCTTAGACCCCATAACTCTGCCATTTCTGCATTAGCAGTCCCAATATTAACCCAAAAACCTGTTATCCAGTTTCCATGACAATACCTGAGCAGCCCACCTGCGCTTGCTTGATCCCCTTTTAGAGTAGCTGCTCCATCAGTATTAAGCTTCAAAAACCCTTCTCGTGGGCATTTCCAACCCACCCTTCTATACGTGCAAGGCTGCCACAACACTTCACGATTCCTGACACAGTCCTTGGCCATACTCACTGCGGAATTTGCCACGCAAAAATTAAAATTTTTTGTTGAAATGTAAAATTTCGTAAGTAAAATATTTCTTAGAAAGGACTTAAGTTATTCCTAAATTAATAATTTTTTATATTGAAAAGTCGTACATAACTTTTGATGGGCCTAAAATTAATCCCGTGTAAAACATATAATTGTCAAAATAAATAGACTTATTTGCGACAAATAATGCTAATGTTACATAATATTTGATAATATAATTTTCCTATATAACAAAAGCGAAGGATGTGATTTATAAGAAAGATTTATTTTCTTTATTTAAAGAATTGCTAAGTTTAAAATTAAACTAAACTAGTGTCCATACACACATGCATGCGTTATGCATAGAGTTGTTATGACAGTCAGGTAGTGTCACGAGTACCCGTGATACTATTCGGTCAAAGTTCGACTCGAGCTGGGGTTCGAAAGCCTGATAAGCTACCCGAACAATTAATTATATTTTTTAAAATATTTTTTTATATATTAAATACTTGACGACACTACCCGATAACACTATTCGTGACATTTTGAGTTTGAACTCGAGTTTAAGAAATACAAACATGGACCATACTACCCGACACAATATTCGCGATACTTTGAGCTCTAACTTGAGTTCGAGAAATACAAATCTGAACCATACTATCTGATGACATTACTCGACGATACTACCCGATGACACTTCAAGCTTGAGCTCACCTAAAAATGATACCCAAGCTTGACCCGGGTGCCATAACACGCTAATTATGCATCAATCCACCTCAAAAAAAAGGAAAAATAATAGAAAGTCATTGGTTGGGATCTTTTGTAATTATGAATAAATATAGGGTGGGTTTAGGTTTTTAAATGGCACGGAAAGAAAATATGACCGTTATTATCAATCAATATTTGCTTTGGTTTCTTGATTGCCACAATATAGGTCATATGAGCGTTAAGGGGCAGGGAAGACATTTCACTTGAAAAATATAACCTTTATTATGCATAAATGTCGGGTCTGGGTTCTTGATTGGCACGAGAGAGAGAGAGAGAGTGAGATTTTCTGAAGAGGGATGATTTTGCTTTCTTGAATTAGAGAATTCTCGCCGGAATTACGTGGAGATTTTCTGATGAGGAACTTTGGCGATGGGCGTCATCAAATGTTGCGTAAGTGAATTTCAGTTACTCTTTTGCTTTCGCTAGGGGATGTTGATGATGATAAATGAATTTTAATCTCCAATTATCTGCGTCCATTTTTTTTTATTCTTGTTGGATTTCCTTAAAAGATACTCATGGATTGTGTGAGAATTTGAGGAAATTGTTCTGAATTTAATTTTATTCAAGAACCTTTAATTTTGTTCCTTTTAGGTATTTTATCTAGACTCTGTGAAACTTTCTTAATCTCCGTGGTTTCGTGAGTTCAAAATTGATGAAGATTCTGTGGTTTCAATTGACCAAAATGTTCCAAATTCGATTTATTTGTTCTGTTTTCCCTGTTTTAAACATGTTTCTAATCCATTTTTTATATGCTGTGAGATGCCTTTGTTGAAGGGAAAAGAGTAGTGGATTTGGTGAACTACAATTGGTACGTCTCACTCTCTCTCTCTCTCCCCTTGTGTTTGATTCTGTTATAGAGTATTTTTTATTTTGATTTTGCTAAGCAACCTTCTCAGGATATAAAGAGTGATCACTTCTCTCTCTCCCCTCTCCTTTTCGACTTCTGCGTTTGTCACCTGGGAAGGAGAGGAGGCATTTATGTGTGTCTTTTGGGGGGGGGGAGCAGTGCTTAAGTTGGATTTCATAGATGGTTTGTTTATGTAGTGTGGTGATTTTATGTGATCTAGAAAAAATCGTGCCTTATGTTGTATTTGCACAGTATGACTGTCACTAACTTGGTCAAAGCTTTTGGTTCTCTCTTTCATTGCAAGTATGTTACTAGTAGAAACTTGAGAAATAGACTCTACCAAGAGCTTGAAAGAAATTTGGCTACTTTCATTGTTAGTGGAAGGGGCACCTTACCTATCACCATTCTGATAGAAAACATGTAAGATAAAATAGAGCCACTCTTTTGCTTAAGTTTTTATGTTTTATTACTCTTTCCCTTAACTGTGTGCATAACTTACAGGCGAAGGGAAGGATACGAGTTCATGGTTGGACCCCCCCAAAGTGACTAGAAAAAAGGTGGACATTGTGTTACTTCAGCCTTTTGAGGTAACCTTCCATATGATATTTATTTTGGTTGTTGTTGAGCAGAATTAAATGCACACGTTTTTCATAATTCATGTAGATTAATAATGTTTTGGCTTCTTCTGATATCCTGGAGCTGTCTTTGCTGAAATTCATTTTATATTTTGAAATAAAAAGAAAATTAAAGCTCAGTTCTTTGGATTCTTTTTGAAAAACTAAAGGCTGGTCTATCTTTTTGAAAAACTTTATTTTGTTGGCTATTGAGGCTCACAATAAATATCAATATCATTTATTTTCTCTTTCTTTTCATTGTAAAGCATTTCAAGAGAAATTTTGGTGGTGATAACTTCAGAGAAAACAAATTACAGTAAAGAATTTTGCATGAGTTAATATATTCTTTTGGATCCAATTGATGCTTAGACATAAATACTTTTTAGATTGCCACTGTTGAGGTACCAGAGGAATACATGGGTCCTGTGGTTGAGCTCCTTGGGAAACCAAAACAAATTACAGTAAAGAATCTTGCATTAGTTAATATATTCTTTTTAATCCAATATGTTGCTTAGATATGAATACTTTTCAGATTGCTACTGCTGAGGTACCAGACGAATACATGAGTCCTGTGGTTGAGCTCCTTGGGAAACCAAGGGGCCAGGTGATTGATATGCAAGGTCTCTGGTACATTAATCTAGTTCCTTCATGTAACCTATTACTTCAGTTGAGAAATTTCATAGAAGATTGAAAGTAGACATATGATCCTTGGCTACAATTAAAATTTGAATTTCAGCCATGATAGTATACTTTCTTGCCCTTTCATAGATTGTAAAAGGAATTTGCATTTTAGCAAAATCATAATTACGTCTTCAAACTTATAACAGAAACAACAAAGATATAAAATCATGTAGCCACAATTCTGCCTTCTTAAAGTGAAGCTTTGCCCAAGATAAATGTTCAGAGCTCAGTTTGACAAACTTTTTTTTCCCCCTCCACGTTTGCTATGCTAATAGCATTTATTCACTTCTTTCTAGATCAGAGGGGACAAACTTGCTCAAGCATAAGATTCCAACACGTTGTCTCCTGGGATTGAAAAATGCAATTTTAATGGCTGATTATGGACCTTGGGGCTGGTGATATTTCTGCTTGTGATCAAGGCTCATTGGTAATCCTAAACCTCCTAGATGAGTATTTTTGGTATTCAGCCTCACATCTGATCGTATTTTCTATAGTAAAGTATCATCTCCTTCTTTGGGGCAATTTCATGCTTTGACTTCCCCTAGATTTGATGGCACATTTCTACTTAAAACTAGAAAACAATCATTGCCTCTTATTGGTAAATTAATACGTTGATTTTGCACGTAGCCAAAAAAAAAATTTTCCCTCATTATGTATATAAACTACCTTTGTCACTATCTTGATTAAGATATCACTGTTATTTACGGTTATTTTTTACGAACTAGTGTTTGTGCTGCTATAATACAAACTCTTATTTTTCTAATAAATTGAAACTATATTATAAAAGTAGATTCTTGTTATGTAAACACAAAAATACAAAAGAAAAAAGCTTTAGGTTCTATGTGCTGATGGATGTGTGGATTTGGTGGGAATTTGAGGAAATTGTTATGAATTCAATTTTATTTGAGGACCTTCAATTTTGTTCCTTTTAGGTATTTTATCTAGACTCTATGAAATTTTCTTAATCTTTGTGGTTTTGTGAGTTCAAAAATTGATGAAGATTTTGTGGTTTCAATTGACCAAAATGTTCCTATTAATTGGATATGCTCAAGAGGGGCATTATGGTAATTTTGAGGAGTTCCCAAAACTACCACAACTCCACTCCCATTATTCTCTCCACATTTTGTGCATCACATTTGTGATAAGAGACTAACCTCTCATTCTCTCCTGTGTGAGTTGTTATCATTGATGCTTCTATGAGAGCATTCTAGAGAGAGAATTTTATTTGAAGGTTTGAGAAATTTTTGCGTAGGAAAATTTCTCTCGTCACAACGATCGTCGGACTGTGAGTTGCGGCGTTGTGATATTACGGTGGTGATTCGATTAACATCGTGATCACCATCCCGACCGCGAGATCCGATCGTGGGACGGACGGTTCGATTGGTTTTTGGGAGACTCTACACGTTGAGATAACCCTATACCCGATCTATTTAATTTTTTCAAAAATTATTCGAATACTTCCGCAGCATGTGAATCGTCTAAAATATCCAACAGTTCCAAATCTGATTTATTTGTTCTGTTTTCCCAGTTTTAAACATGCTTCTAATCCATTCTTTATATGATGTGAGATGCCTTTGTTGAAGAGAAATGAGTGGTGGATTTGGTGAACTATAATTGGTACCTCTCTCTCTCTCTCTCTGTGTGTGTGTGTGTTTGCTTCTATTTGTCATGGAATATTTTTTATTTTGATTTTGCTAACAAACCTTCTCTAGATACTTGATGAAACCGTAACCTTATTCTACGTTGGTATGATCCTAAGGAATTCCATGGAGTATTTTTGGATACAGAACATTTGTTGGTAACATCTTTTGCCACTTGCTAATAATACATACCTAATTGGGGAATATTAAATATGGATAAATTTTGACTTACATGGTTAACTTTCCCATTCCACAATGTAATCAACAATTATGAATCAAATAGCTCAAGAACCTAAAGGATTGTGCATACAAGCTCTGATGGTGTTGATATGTTTTCTTGATAAATTATAGCTAATAGGAAGCACTTAACATTAATAAATTTGGAGTTAATTAATATTTTCTTTAGTATTTAGTTTAAGATCGTTGGTATTATCTGATTGCATAAATGCAAGCATGGTTAACTTGCGAGAAAACTATATGAATTTATTTATAATATTTGTAATCACACTGTTATGTATACGATGGAGCCACGTTAGCTCACTTTGCTCAGAATGCTATAGTTTCTTATTAAGTATGAGCTAATATAGTAAACAGTAAAAATGTGGATTGATTAAAATCCTGAGATCATTGTCCTATGTGTATTAGGCATAGTAGCCGACTCAATGCTATTCATATAAGTCTAGACTTGTAATCAAAATAAATCCATGATAAAAGATTTGAGAAACTTGTTATGGATGTGTAAGAACACATCTCCTTTCATGCTGAAAACCTTGAGTTTGCTAAGAATATTTGGGTCCATTGATAGAGCCAAAATGTGTATGAACTTTATGCTTGAAATCATTGTATTCTTTGTATTGCTTAATTTGGCTTTATGCAAGTGTAAGCTTGTTTATTAAAATAATTTTGCAAGAAAGAATCTGAAAGGCTTTCTTTAGGGTATTTATGAGTAGAATGTCTCGCTTTGGAGTGACTAGTAGTTTTCTTTTTTGTTTCTCATACTAACTGTAAGGATCATATGTTCATGTTATAAAATTTGACTTTAGTGTTTATTATGAAATTAAAAAACTATATTGATAAATGCAAAAGGACATTTTTAATCGGATAATTAACGGGTTTTTTTATTAATTTAATTGAGTTGATGTGATTTAATAGTTATTAATTAAATTAAATAAAGATGTTAATTAAAATGATGTTTAGTATTGATATTTACAAATTTCTTTAAGCAAATCAAATTCAAGGCCCTTGTGCCTGTGCCGCTGCCTGCTACTACCCCAACCACCATCCTCCTTTTTCAATATCCGACATCACAAACTCCTCGCCCCCATTGATCGCGCACATTGTCTTGGTGATCGTGAAGGTGCACTTCTTTCACTCGCAGTCCTTTGTTGCAATTTTTTTCTCTTCACCTTTAATTTCTCTCTCTCTCTCTCTCTCTCTCTCAATTTATTTAGTATAGTTGGATTTTAGAGAAAAGTTTGTGGCCTATTTCCATATGAACTATGAGTAGATTTTAAGTACTATTTATGGTGTCAATTCGATATGAGTGATAATTGGCTCATCTTGATTGTGTTAGTATTGGATTTTTGCGAGAAACAAAAACTGATGCTTCCAAATAAAACATAAATATCCACTAGAGGGCAACTAGATCTCTCCAAATTGTATACAAGCAAATGATTTCTTGAAAACTTTAGTGTCATTTATACTACTGCCAAATTCAATATATACTGCATACAAATTTTAATTTTTTTTTGTCTTTAAATAAAATTTTCTGCATTACACTGAGGAGGAAAAGTCACAGCTGCATCCCATCCTGCAACAGAAGACATTGAGAGATAATCCTTGGCTTACTCAATACAACCCCATTGCACCATAATTGACTTGAGGAAAAATGAAACTACTGATTTTGTCAGTTAGATTGCTGCCAGACTGAACTGAATTTTTCACTAAAAGATATGATTTGGGTTTTTTTTTTTTTTTTTTTTTGGTGAACTGAATGGACAGAACTAGTTGTAGAGCAAGGGTAAAAGATGATGAATAGTGGAAAGTTCTTTCAAATAGCTTGATATGTCATAACTCTAGGGAAACTTATTGCGTAACAATTTAAGTAAAGTAGAGATTAGAAGATTTTTTTTTTTTTTTTTTGGTTTGATGGAAAATATGTAACTTCTTTATTCATTCATTTATTTGTTCATTTATTTATTTATGTACTGGTTTTGGAATACTGTTGTTAATTGTTGGTGATTTGCACCAGGTTATTGATATTGAGTATGATGAGCACAAAGGACGGATTGCTATTGGACAGGTGCATGCTGGTGTTTTGCAGAGAGAGATGGATGTCGGGGGGAGTTGCTTCACAGGGGAATATCTTCTTTCTGGTGCTACAAATGAAAGTATCCTAATCCTTATGTCTAATTATTTATTGTTTGTTTTGAATAAAATATGTTTGTTGTTTTATAATTCTTGTTCTTGAAAGGGGCTTGGATTCAATGAGAAAGGGGGGAAATAAAAAGAATGGGAAGACCGAACATGAAACAAAAAAGGAAAAATGATGACTAAGAGAAGCAGGAAAGAATATCACATATCGAGGATGTTTGGGAAGTCGTGGAATTTCTTATAAGCGTCAATTTTATTTTTCTTTTCTTTTTTCAATTAGGAGGCAAAGAGTTGATGAGAGAATAGGTATCAGAGGGTCACTCTCTCGGTAAGGAACCAGGTTTAACTGTTAGTTTCTTTTATTAGGATCTGCTTCCTGTGTATATATCCTTGGGGTCTTTGATCAGATCAGAGGTTTGACATGACATTGCTTTGAATAAGATTTTATGTGTAGCACCCCTTGCTGTTAGCAAATTCAGCTTTTAGAGAAAAATACACCGGAGATCTTTGACTCTTTGCTTCTCCTTTCCCCTTCTACATTTTGCTTTATTCATTTTTTTTTAATCTTCTAATTTGTAATATTACTACTTATCCATTAAAACTTTAAAAATAGATTCTTTTTAAGAAAACTGCCTATAGATATGAAAAAACCAAAAGTGTGCGAGTATGATCTCTAGTACCTGATTGTGTACAAGAGAGATTTAATTCTGTAAGTAATGGTTGGAATTGTGTACAAAAATCACTGAGCTTTTTGTCTATGAGAAATTTTGACAGGGTTTCTATAGAAATTGTGGAGATATATGTGCTACTTGTGGTATTAAGGATATCCAGGTAAATTATCTTGGCTACATTTTGTCTTTTTCTTTGTCGGCACAAGAATCAATAAGCTTTTTGTCTATGAGAAATTTAGCAGGGTTCTTGTAGAAATTGTTGAAGCTGAAAATATATGTGCTGCGTGTGGTATTAAGGATATCAAGGTAAATTACCTTGGCTACATTTTGTCTTTTCCTTGTCAGCACAAATATCCCCCTTCAACTTAATCTCATTATATTCCTATGTTTACAATAAGCTGTATATTTCACACAGATTGGAGAGACAATTGCTGATAAATCCTCTGGGAAGCCATTACCTGTCATTCAGGTGGAGGAAGACTGTTAAAATGGCATTTTCTATCAACACATCACCTTGTGTTGGCCGTGAGGTAACATTTTGCTAGTAGTAGTAAGAATCTGCGTGTTGCCTTTACAGATTTTTTGGTTAAGACGATGCAAAATGGGCGAAAAGTGTCGTTGAATCGATAAAGATACTAAAAATGTTGGTTAAAAATGGTTGCTGGCAGAAAATGAAGGGCATATCTGCTATTTGTGGGGCACGCATATGAGAAAAAACCTTTGATATCTGCCAGTAGGTACGAACTAACTTTAGGTGATCAGACTAATTGATAGTCCCTTTGACGGGTCAAAATCTAGGTTGCTGAGGTGTAATGGGAGGCAGATGTGGCAGTGTCATCCATAATAGATGCAATGTGTACCGACATAATAGATGCAATGCGTACCGACATAATAGATTTAAGGCTGTTACCAAACAAAATAAATGAATAACTTGATAAATAACTAAATATTAACGGGTAAAAACTGATGAGTGATGAAAATAGCCCTCATGGCCGAATCGACTTGGACCTATAGATTGGTCTGTAATAGTAGTGGAACTGTCCAATACTATTATGTAGTGGCCATTATTCACTGGTTTCTGTTTTGGTGCTAGGCACAGAATGGAGTCCAATTCAACTCTTTCCATTTCTCAAGCAAAGCTATGAGCCTACATGATATTTTTTTGGGTATCCATCCAGCTTCACATCTGACCATATGTTCTATAATATTGTAATGTATCAGCTCCTTCTTCGGGGCAATTTCATGTTTTGAGTTCCCCTAGTTTTGACGGCACCTTTCTAAACCTCCTTTCTACCTGAAACTAAAAAGCAATCATTGCCTCTTATTGGTAAATTAAGATGTTGATTCTGCACATAGACAAAATATATAAAACAAATTTTCCTCATTATGTCTATAAACTACCTCTGTCACTATTGTGATTAAGATACCACTCTTATTGATAGTTATTTTTGACGGATTAGCGTTTGTATTGTTATAATGTAAATTCTTGTTTTTTGGATATAAATTAGAAGTATATTATAAAAGTAGATTTTTGTTATGTAAATTCAAAAATACAATAGAAAAAAGCTCTTTTCTCATTCTGTGTGCTGTTAGAGATTTTTCATATTATTTGTTGATTGAAAACACTTAATTTATATGAACTATTTGTCTATTTGTGATATGTTGATATTTACATGTAGAAATTTGGGACCAATTCTTTTCTGTACCTTGTTAGATGGATATTATGCTGCCATTGAGGCATGTTTCAATTGCAAGATTAGTCCTTTCCCGGTGTTGTGACATCTATGAGTTACTTAAAAAAAAAAAAATGGAAATCAGGATTGACAAGATTCTTTTAGATGCAAATTTGATCTTAATTGATGCTTGAGGTTTTGTGTTCCTCATCCTGTGAAAATCTCTTGATCAGTTTGTAACTTGGAAGAATATGTTGGCATCAAATATAGAATAGAATTTGGTCTGCATATCTTCTAATAAGCTAATGTTCATGGTTCTGTAATTATGTCATTGATCCTTGTCGATAAAAAATTCTAGTTTTACATTTGTGTGCATCTGATTGTTTTCAATTTTTTGGATTTTTTTGGGGGGTTGTGCTGTAAAAAAGCTGATAGCATGTAGGATTTCCGTGACAGTGATTACCTTGTTGTCTGGTTCTGATTTTCTTCATTTGCAGTATTTCCTTCGTCTAATTTTAGAACTTACTTGGATACTGAGAACATAGTTAGGGTTTATTACCTGTTCGATGTTTACTTTGTACGTGAATTTTGAAAATACAACTATAGTATTGGCCGGCATTGCATCTTCAGAAGGAACTCTCTCTCTCTCTCTCTCTCTCTCTCTCTCTTTCTCCCCCCTCCCTCCCTCTTGACTTCTGCATTTGTCACCCGGGAAAGAATAATGGGGGAGGGGGGCAGAGCTTAAGTTGGAAGATGGTTAAACTGCGGATACTTTCATCGGTAATCTTAAACCTCTTAGATGAGTATTTTCATTATGTGCATTGATCTAGTTGAAAAAAGTACTAAATGTTAGTTTGGTTGAGGTACAAAGTGAAAGGAAAAGAGAAGGAGAAGTAAAAGTGAAAAGAAATGACATTTTTCTATTGAAAGAAGGAAATATGGAGAGAAAATAAAAATGAGATGTAATCCATTTCCTTCCCTCCTAAGAAATTATTTCTATCTCAAAATAGACGGAAATGAAAGAAAATAAAATTTTTGAATAAATTTGTTCTTATTCTTCTTTAATATTACAAAATTATCTATTTTTTATTTCAATTTTATTTAATATAAATTAATAAAATTTAATTTTCTTAATCAATTTCATTGGACAAATAATTTTTTTAATTTTTTTTTACATTAATATTGTAATTTTATTTAATATAAAATAATAATGAAAATAATTTATAAAAAAATAAGAATAATATATTGAATAACTATTTTTTTAGAAAAAAATGATATTTTTAGAAAAATATTTTAATTAAAAAATAAAAATACGTGGTAAGAAAGATTAAAAATATTATTTTACAAAGGTATAATAGTAAATAAGGTGATATTTTCTTCCATTTTTTATTCCAACCAACAAAAAAATACCACTTATTTCCTTTTCTTTCGTCCCTACCACTATAAAAAAATATGGAATTAGCTATGGATTTAGAAACGAGAATTTTAGAAAAATTCGTCGCTAATTTGTTTAGCGACGAAAAAATCTTCGTGGCTAATAGCGCGTCGCAAAAATTTAGCGACGAATTCTAATATCCGTGGGACTAAGGGGACGTCTGGAGTGTTCTCAACTACTGTCATATTAACTTATCTGATATATATATATTTTTTACTTCATTACTTTCTTTCTAACTTTTACCATTAAAAATACAATTTCCTAATTTAATAAAAATATAAAATATAAAATTATATTTAATAAAAATACAAAATTATATCTAATAAAAATCAGTACCCTAATTTAATAAACATATAAAATACAAATTTATATTTAATAAAAATACAAAATTATATTTAATAAAATTTCAATAATCTAATTAGCGATGAATTTAGTCACGGATCTGATCCGTGGCTAATCACCGATTTGAAATTCGTCGCTAAATTTAGCGATGAAAGATAATCCGTCGTTAAATTTAGCGACGAAAACGTTATCCGTCGCTAATTAGCGACGGATATAATAGTCTATCGCTAAATTTAATGACGGATTATAAATTTCGTCGCTAAATTAGCGACGAAAATTAATTCGTGGCTAATTAGCCATAAAATCTATTTCGTCATAAATTTCATCGCTAATTTGCGTTGAATTTGATTTTTGTCGCTAAATTCATAGCTAAATAGCGATGAATTTTTTCCATCGCTAAATTCCGTTATTAAAATTATGTTTTTTTTAGTGTACTAAACAAAAATAAAAAAATAGTGAAATAAATCTTTCACTTTTTCTCTCCCTCTCTCTCCCCTTTGCCAGCCACACTTACCCTAAAATTTAGACCACAATGTTTTGAATATGTTTAAGATGTCATTCATCTTGCTTGTCTCTAGTTGAGGTATGCTTCTGAGGTAAAAATTTTATCTTTGAATTTCAAACTTCATAATTGAATTTTAATACAAAATATATTTGATTTTTTTTTTGTTTGTCTTTGAAAATTTGTACCATTAGGTTTTCGTATAAAAAGATGTTAAGATTTGTTATTAAAATTAAAAAAAAAAATTAAAAAAGATGTATTTTGCAAATAGATGGTCTATGGATACTTAGGAATGTGTGTAAAAGATATTGTAAATTGACATATACATATACTCTATAACTTAAATATTGAAAACTATTAACGTAATAATGATTTTAAATTATTTATTAGTAAACATTTTTTTTTTAATTTTGATAAATATTATATAAAATATAATAAAATAAAATAATAACAATTATGATGCGACTGATACATGAAATAATATAAATTTATTGATATTACATAAAGTGATTAATTTTGTAGGTGATATGACTGACTTAATGATGATTTGGTAAGGTGATAATAATCTTGAGATTTACTTTTTTTCATACATCGAAAAGGCAATTTATATTTCAATTACGTATCTATCAACTTAAATAAAATTATTAATAATAAAAAGAAGTTAAAATAATATAAAATAAAAAATAAAATAAGAAGATTGAAAGGCACGGTAGTGGACTCGAGTGTTTGGGAGATGCGGATTGGCGAATAAGACACCTAAAGCATAGGATTAATAGCTCGTTTAGATAAAAAAATTTAAAGAGAAAAAAAAAAAAGATTATGAAAGAAAATTATAACTTTTCTTTCCTTTGAAAATTTAGATATAAGAGAAAACGAGAAATTTGAAAAAATTTGAAATCTTTCTAAATTTAAAATTTTTTCTCTTTAAAAAATGAAAAGAAATAAAAGAAAAGAAAACATTAAAATTAAATATTTTTTATATTTTAAAAATATTTTTTAAAAATTAAAAGTAAATTTTTTTATTTTTAATAAATTTTATTTCTTTTTTTTCCATAAAATTTTTAAACAAGGTGGAGAGAAAAACATTTCTCTTTTTTTTTTTTTCTTCTTTTCAAAACTTTCAAATATACTGTAAATGAGAGAAAGAGAAATTGGAGTTTCAGAGGAGAGAGAGAGAGAGAGAGAGAGAGAGAGAGAGAGGTTTATTTATCAAAATACTATGAAAATGACAAAAAATCCCAAAATGGGGTTTTTTTTTTTTGTGTTTCAAACTATCAAAATCAATTTCTAAGAAATCAATTTTAAACTGCCCAAATCAGACTGTCTGTTCATAAAAAAAAATAAAAAAAATCGAAATCGACTTTCAAGAAATCGACTTCAAAATTGACTTTCAGGAAATCGACTTCCAATTCAACTTTCAAGAAATCGATTTCAAAAAAATATATTTATAAAAATAAAAACAGAAGAAGAAAAAATTCTGTTAAAAATATATATATTTAGAAAAAGCAAAAATTATTAAAATAAATTTGTAGAAAAAAAGGAAATCAACTCCATTAGAATAAATTTTTGAAATAAAATAGAGTGGATATATAAAAAACAAACACAAATATTGGATGACATTTTTTGAAACAAGGGATTTCTCCTTGCTTAAGGTGACAAGTATGACAATAAAATTCCCATGCAAGCTAAAATAAAAGTCCACTTCTGATCTCTCCTTCCCTCTATCTCCCTCTCTCCCTCCCTAGCTATATATGTCACCAAGGCACACAATCACTTATGAGCATGCCCCGATTCGGTATTTCCATTGCCTTTTCTAGAAATTATTAAAACAAAATTTTACTTTAAAAAATTACAGAAATTGCATTTTCTTTTCCTTTAATAAAAATTTTTATTTTTATAAATATTTTTTGTCAAAAATTTTTGCTTTTCTTTAACAATTTTTCAAACTTACTTTTTTTTTTCCCTTTTTTTTGCAAAACGTTTTTTACAGAAAATTTATTTTAATAAGTGCACAAATTGTCTTTTCCTTTTCTTTCATAAAAATTTTTGCTTTCTATAAATATTTTCTGTTAAAAATTTATGCTTTCCTTAAACAATTTTTCAAACTTATATTTTTTGCTTTTTTGTTTTCATTCCTTTGCAAAACTTTTTTTATGGAAAATTTACTTTAATAAGTTGCAAAAATTGTGTTTTCCTTTTCTTTCACAAAAATTTTTACTTTTTATAAATATTTTTCGTTACAAATTTTTGCTTTCCTTAAACAATTTTTCGAACTTACTTTTTTTGTTTTTTTGTTTTCATTCCTTTTTTTGCAAAACTTTTTTTATGGTTGAACGTTGTTCTGTTGTGTGCTCTGTTTTTCTTCCAACTTGGGTCGTTGAGTAGTTTCTTGATCTTCACCAACAAATTCTTGTGAGATATTATTGTTCTGCAAATTCTTGGTATCCTCTGTTTCTGGTGTGGAGTCTGAAGCAGAAGTTGATCAAGAAAGCTCCAATTACCGTCGATTCAAGAAGAGAGCCTTCAAGTCTGGCAAATTATCGCTGGGAGTCTGCAAATTTGTCAAATTTCCACCGGAGAGTTCAAACCTGTCATTTCCAGCTACGATAAGGTATTCCCTATTGTTATTTTCAATCAAGTCATTCATTTCCTCTAGTTTTGATTATCTTTTGGTATATTATTTTCTATTATATTCTGTTGTTATCTGCTGTTATTATATGCTGCCAGCAATCTGTCGAATTGTCTCTTTTGAGTTTAAGTTTATGTTATTTGCTGTTATATTATTTGTTATCTCTTCTGTTTATCATCTGCTTTATTCGATTTGAGTTTTCTTGTTTTAGTTTTATTTATTCTGTTCTCGGATTTTCGTTCTACTCTGTTCGAATTGCCAAAAGAAACATTGCTAAACATTGTTATGCAATTTCTACTCTATTCTGGGTTTTGCATTTCATGAACATTGTTGAACATTGCTAAACATTGTTTTACAATTTCTTCTCCAGTAATTTCTTTCTATCTCTCTGAAATCTGAAATCTACCATTTCTTGAACATTGTTCTGTTTTTGTTTCTGAGGTGTTGTCTCCTCTGTCTTTGTTTTTGCATTCTGATCCTCTTGGTTTATTTCTTGCATTCAGATCATCTTTATTCTGTTCTTGTTTTAGTTTAGTTTTCTTTATTTCTGTATTCAGATCTTCTGGTTCTGTAAAATTTCTTTATTTCTTGTTCTAGTTTTCTTTATTTCTTGTTTTGGTTTAGTTTTTCTTTCCACAAATCTATTTTCTTAAAACTATATTAATGGTATTAATATAAAGTATATTAGCAAGTATTTAAAGTTATTAAAATTTAAAATTTTTCAAACTCATAATGATATAATGTTAATATAAAATTTGTTATTTTTATAGCTATTTTTGAATAATTTTATAGCTATTTTTTAGAGTTTTTGGTGCAAATTTCTCTCTTAATGCAATTACAGTTCTAAAATTACTGTTCTTTCCGAAAATCTTGGATTCATTGTAAATATTGGGCAATCTTATATTACACTTTGATTTTTTTGATTCATTGCTCTTGGGATATTTCTTCATTAAATTTTTGAGTTTTTGTTCTTGTTCTTGAGTCTCTTGTATTCTTCAAATGTATATGTATTTTGCATGTTTATTTCTGATGGCTCTTGAGTTGAAGTTTTTTATTATTCTTGAGACATTTTGGAGTATATAGGTGTTTTCTTTTTAAAAAAAAAAGCCCCGCCACGGCCGGTCCCAATTCCGGATAAAGGAGTAGCATTGCGGTAGGCTAACAGCCAACGTAAAAACTTCTATCAAAATAAAAGAGAGACAAATAAGAATTATTTTACTTTTACAATTAATTTTGATATTATTATTTTAACATTATTATTTTTTGATATTTTTTATTTTTAAAAAAAAACAGTTTATTGTCAATTTGGTTTATTTTATTATCCTTGTCAATCAACGTAAAAATCCCTTGTAAAAATATAAAAATGAGAAACAATAAATATAGGATTCGTCTAAATACATGGAATATAGGATCTTTAACTGGCAAATTAGGGAAAATAAGGGAAGTAATGAATAGAAGAGAAGTTAAAGTTATGTGTTTACAAGAAACTAAGTGGGTAAATGAGAAAACTAGAATAATTGAACCATATAGGTATAAAATTTGGTACACATGTAGGGATAGAAATAAAAATGATGTATGAATAATTGTTCATAAAAAATTAATGAGAATGTAGTGGATATAAAAAGAAAGGGAGATAGAATTTTACTTGTCAATAGATTAATGGAAAAGACATAATAAACATAGTCAGCATATATGCACCCCAAATAAATATAGATACAATTAGTAAAAAAATAATTCTGAGAAGATCTGGATGAATTTATACAGATTATACCTAGTATAGAGAAATTATTTATAGGAGGAGATTTTAATGGATATGTAGGGGAGAATAACGAATGATTTGAAACTATACATGGAAACTTTGGTTTTGGTAGTAGGAATGAGGTGGGAGAAACCATTTTAGAGTTTGTTACAACATTTGATCTGATACTTGTAAGCACTTTTTTTAAGAAAAAAGAATTGCACATAATTACATTTAAAAGTGTATTGAATACTAGTCAAATAGATTTCTTTCTCACTAGGAGGAGCGACAAAATGACTTATAAGGATTGCAAAGTTATATCGGGGGAGAGTGTAACAACTCAACATAGGCTTTTAGTTGTAGATATACGTATACCTAAAAGACAAAAGAAATATCATCCGTTGGTAGAGTCAAAAATTAAGTGATGAAAATTGAAAGAAGAAAGAGTAACAATCTTTAGAGAAAAATTAATGTAAAGATCAACTTGGTTGGCTAATGATGATTTAGAAATTATGCGGGTAAAAATGTCTAATAATATTAAAAATATAGGTAGGAAGGTACTTGGTGCATCTAAAGGGCGAGCGCAAATAAGTAAGGAGTCATGGTGGTGAAATGAGAAAATTCAAATTGCTATACAAACAAAACGAGAGTGTTATAGAAATCTTAAAAATAGGAAAAATAATGAGACATTTGAATTATACAAAAATGTGAAGAAAAAAAATAAAAAAGATTATCTAAAAATTAAAAAATAAGATATATAACGAATTGTATAAGAAGTTAGAAATCATAAATGAAGAGAAAAAGATTTACAGAATCGTCAAATTAAGAGAGAGAAATGGAAAATATTTAAATAGTAATAGGTGTATCAAGAGTGAAACTAATAGTATACTTGTGTGGGATGATGATATAAGAAAGCGTTTGAGAGATTATTTTGATAATTTGTACAACGTGGATAGTTTAAAAAATATTGGCAATATCACAATACTTATAGAAGAGATCAATAGAGATTTCAAACATAAAATTTGTTCTCATGAAGTGGAGGAAACCTTAAAGAGAATGAAGAGTCATAAAATCTTAGGATCCGATGGTATGCCCATTGAAGTGTGGAATTGTTTGGGGGAAGTAGAGAGAGCAATATTAAGAAACCTTTTTAATAAAATTTAGCAAATCAAGAAAATACTTAAAATATGGAGGGAGAGTACATTTGTATCATTATATAAGAATAAGAGTGATATATAAGACGACTCTAATTATAGGGGAATTAAACTTATGAGTCATACTATGAAATTGTGGAAAATAATGATTGAGTATAAACTGAAATTGGAGATAAACGTGTTTCAGAATCAATTTGGATTTATATCAGAAAGATCCATTATTGAAGCAATTTACTTACTAAGAAATCTGATGAAAACATTTAGGGCACAGAAGAGAAATTTACATATGACATTCATTGATCGAGAAAAAGTGTATGATATGGTACTAAGAGATATATTGTAGTAGACGTTGATGAAAAGTGGGATTTTCATCAAATACATCAATCTTATTAAAGATATGTATAATGAAGTTGTCACTAATGTAAGAACTTATAGGGGTAAGTGATAGCTTTTCAATAAATATTGGACTCCACCAGGGATCATCATTAAGTCTAATTCTATTTACAATAGTGATAGATGAAATTACAAAGAGTATTCAGGATGAAATACCATGGTATATGTTCTTTACGGATGATATAGTGTTGATAAATGAAACTAGAGAGGGTATTAGTAATAAATTGGAGTTATGGAGGGACACGTTGGAGTCCAGAGGATTTAGATTAAACAGATCTAAAACAGAGTATATGAAATGCACATTTAGTGATAGCCGTCAGAACAATGAAGAAACAATTAGATTAGAAAAATATGATGTAACAAAAAGTAAACGTTTCAAATATTTCGGGTCTATTATCCAAAATGACAGCAACATAGATGGAGATGTAAATTATAGGATTCAAGCGAGTTGAATGAGGTGAAGAAGAGTATCTGGAGTTTTTTGAGATCGCATGATACCACTCTCTCTAAAATGAAAGTTTTATAGAATGATAGTAACACTTTCATTACTATACGGTATCGAATGTTACGCCATTAAATTATTTTATATTATTTTATAGAACGAATGACGTAGGAGAATTAGAGAAAATTAAATTATTACTTTTCGTATTATATATGTATTTGATTAGTTTTTTTTTTAATTATTTTATATTTGTCTCTCAAACGGTCGATTTTAAATTTTTTAAAGTAAAACTCAGGTTGTTGTTGTTGTAATTATATATATTTAATAGAATTTTTTCTTCTTCTGTTTTTATTTTTATAAATATATTTTTATAAAATTGATTTCTTAAAAGTCAATTTAGAAGTCGATTTTCTTGAAGTCGATTTTTTAAAAGTCGACTTCGAAATTGATTTCAAATCGACTTCAATATATATATTTTTTTGAATGGACAGTTTGATTTAGACAATTTAAAGTCGATTTCTTAAAAATCGATTTTAAAATCAATTTTTTTAAAAATTGATTTTAATAGTTTTAAAACGCAAAAAATAAAAATCCCATTTTTGAGATTTTTTGTCATTTTCGTAATATTTTGATAAATAAGTCGAGAGAGAGATATGGGAGGAGCGGGATTAGAGGGTGGTTTTAATACGTTGACCCGGTATAATGGACCTTTGAAAGAGGCTGGAATTACGGAAATGCCAGTGTCGGAGTACGGTTTTGGGATTGTTACGATGGTAGGGGCTTTAATTTCGGCGGCGGAGAAAGGGGTTTCCAAATTCCAAGAGAAAATTGAGGTGTATACTACGGATTTTTTTAGCTATTTGATGGGTGTTTAGTATTTGTTACTTGGTAGAAGGTGAATTAATTTATGATTCGTTTGACCAATATATAGTTTTTATGAATGGTAAACACCTCTCTTTTTCTTACATGTTTCTTTGATTATTTTATTTTAACTTCTACTTTTTATTATTAATAATTTTATTTATATCGATGGGTATGTAATCGAAATATGTGCCTTCTAAGTAGGATTTGATGAATGACAGGAGGTAAGTCCTGAGGTTCTTATTGGGCCTATTTCTCAAACTAGTGTTTTTTTTTTCCTAAAATTTTTTAAATGGTGTATTTTTTTTTTTACTCCAAAATTACAGGTTTCGAGATTAACAATCTAAAGATGTTAATAAAAAAATAAATAAAACTTCCTAAAAACAAAAATTAGATGAAAGTGAGAATGAACATCTCGCTTTCATGTTTGGTAATTTTTTTTATTTTTGTTTTTTTTCCTAAAATAAATATTAATTATTAAAAAATTATTATTATTATTATTAAAATATATAATTATTATTAAAAAATTAATAAAAATTATTATTATTGTTAATAAAACATAAATTAATAAAAAATTTAACATTAATCAATATTACTAAAAATTATTTAAAAAAATTATTTATAAATTAATCAAAAAATTTAAAAATTATTATAAAAATTATTAATTAAAAAATATAACATATAATTAATAAAAATTATTAATATTTTTTAATTTAAAAAAATATAATCAATTAATTTTTATTAATCAACTGTAAAAATGATTCCAAAAGAAATATGTTTTTACTGTTAGATAATGCGCTACTGATTAAAAACTATTAGCGGGATCCAGAAATTAAAAATCTCATTTTTTATTTATATTTAAAGTCAAAAATACTTTTACTGTTTTAAAGTGAAATGACACGAGGATAGTTGACATTGTGATTATTATTATTATTATTATTATTATTATTATTTTGGTAAGAACATCATTGCCATCTCTTAATATGTTTTCTGTCCCAATCTAGGAATAGGCTTTTAGATTTAGTAAAAAAATGATATTGTGTGAAGTTGGCCACTTAGCCACTATGAGTGCTTCTTCGCCAGCCCATTGTAGATCCATTCTTCAACCAAAACCTTTTCCGCTTATGGCTTTGTTATGCTTATATTACTTGGAGGGTTTTGGAAGAAAGAAAGAAAGAGGAAGAAGCCTTTGAGTCTGTCTCCTCCTTTTCCCTTCGTCTCAATTGATTCTCTGGTATGTCGATTCTTCTAAGATTGTTTTGGCTACATTTGGGTTGTGGATTGGTCGTTGATCTTCAAATCCAAGGTTGTTCAGTGCTGTTATTTCTTGTACTCTTTGAGCCTTTCTCATCTGGATCAAGCATTCTCAGTCTTCTTTAACTGTTCCTGGTTCTTGATGCACCAACACCATTGGAGTATAATCTTGACGACTGCATAGAGAGTACATTCAAGAAGATGAATTGGTTGAGGTCAGTTATCCGAAAGTGCATAGCTAGCAAAGAAGTAAAGGTAAGAACACATTGAACATTACAATGTAGGTTCATTGGGTTGGGTCTCACTGCCTTACAATGAAACTAAGATCGAAATCATGCTCAGTGCTCAATAAAAGTTAATTTCGAACAAAAATTCAATGAAATCCACGACTTTAGGTGGAGTTTCAGCGCTTGTGGGCCGTTTCTACGGTGGTTCAATGACGGCGATGTTGGGTTTCGATGATAGGGGTGATGGGAGATGAAATTGAGGCTGAAAACATGTTCAGAAACTTGAAAAACAAAGAAATCATGTTGGAATCTGATAAGACAATGATTCAAATAATAATCGGTACAGGACACGAACGTCCAAAAATTCGATCCAATACTTATGATCACGGTGAGTTCAATTCCTAAACCGAACAACAGACAAATTAGCCGACCAACTAAAACGAATCGCCTAATTCATGAATACATTCGATAAAACCAAATGGTCACTTTCTTTCATTCAACCGAAGATTAACGACTATCTAAGGGATTGATCGCTTTGACCCCTATCAATCAATGGTAATATTCAACTGAATCCCACCTTGATTTGGTTTCCTATATTAACACGAAACATATTTTCTAGATAAGAAAAGAAATTCTCGGGAATATAATCGATAAGAAAATGAATCTCTCCGTATAATTAAACTTCTTAAACGATAATGATTTCGAATCTCAGACGGTTGAACTCCAAAATCTTCAGAGTTTCTCATGAATAAACTAGAGTTGTAACACTCCGAATGCACATGACTCTCGTGGACCCTCATATAAAAACCTTCGATACACTGAAATTCAGGTAAGTTCTCTTGACTAAATACTTGGATCACAAGTCACGGGGAGATCCACTCTTCCTTTCTTTCTTTCAGTCTTTTCTGATTCTATTCAAAAATTGTTATTTCTGATTTGTGCGTCGAAGCCTCCCCCACCAAGACACTCTCTGTCGGTATTTTGCAAGTTCTAAATCCTTCATCCAAGTCGCCGTGTGAGTCAAGAAAAAATCGTATCTGTGGAGTCAAGACCAATCTCGAACAGATTTGTGTCGTCTATGGGAAACAGACTAATCACCAGTCTTTCTCACTAATCTTTTGTCACCAAATAAAACATGACTACAATTAAGAGAAAAATGTCAAACATCGGATTCAACGACGCCTATCTAATCGGAATCAATTCTAGTTGCAACGACCCTTTCACCATCAGAGTGGGGTCTTATACAGTCAAAAGAGTCCTCGTCAACCAGAGCGTGGACTGCGACCTCCTCACTTGGGGTTCGAGCCGGGTATAACAAAAAACCCGAATTAATCCGACTCAAATACTTCGAGTTCGAGCGGGTCATGGGTTTTGTTCAGGTCAAACCCAGCCCTACTGAGCAGGAACTTTTCCACCCTAGTCGGAGACAAAATTATGGATACAAGTCTCACTATGTGAGAGAGAAATTCAAGAAGAGTAAATTACTTGTTCAGTCCCTAAAGTTTACCTCATTTTCACAAATTAGTCTCTACAGTTAGAAATGCTACCTTATGGTCCTTAAAGTTCAAAAATCGCTGGCCATTAACTGATGACGTGTCATGATGTGGCAATCAACGTGGCTGTACGGACGTTGATATCAGTATCAAGTCAGCTCATTCAACATCTCTTCCTGTCACGTCAGCAAAATTGCTGATGTGGTAATGACACGCTGTCATTTTATTGATGTGGCAATGCCACGTAAAAAAAAGGGCACTTCTAAAAAAAAAAACCATTTTCTCTCTCATTCTCTCACTCTCTCTCTCTCTCCTCCCCTCCCCCTTTCTCTCTCTTCTTTCCTCCCCTCCCCTTCGTGACTGTAGTCCTCAGTCCCTTCGTCTTTCGACGTGCACTCACTTCTGCTCTCCTTCCCGCAATTTGCTTTCCGATCATCTTCCATCGTGGACTGGTAGTTGGATCTGAAAGAAAAAAACCTAGAGAGAGAGAGAAACCCATCGTCGCTTGCTTCGACTCAACGACGATGACCTCTCTCAATCTCAATCCCGATCTCGATCCTTCTTCACTCCTCGATCTTGCGGGTCGACTCCAATAACTCTTAAAGGTTCATCTTCTTCTACAGATCGAAAAAAAAAAATAAAAAATAAAAGAGCATGAAAATCCAATTAGGGTTTGAGTGATTTGGATGCAGATTTGGGGTTGCCGATTCTTTCTCCCCACTTCCTTCTTTATCTTCGGATCAAGAGAGAGAGAGATGGTGTTGTCGCAGAAACTTCACGAAGCATTCAAAGGAATGGTAGAGAGAATCACAGGCCCTCGTACGGTAAATTTCTCCGTTTCTCATTCCCTTAATCTTGTTGTTTCGTTCGAGTTAGGGTTTTATTTGAGTGTGATCTCTCTCTCTCTCTCTCTCTCTCTCTAATGTATTGTTCTGCGTATGTTCGAAGAGCAAGAAACAAGCAACAAAAAATCCTAGCCCCCACATCACTATATTTCTCTCTCGCCCTTCGCGATCTCTCTATCTTTCCCCATGATTCTTCTCAAACCCTCGCATGATCCGATCTAGTAAAATCTCATCTCTCTCTATCGTACGTTCACTTTCTCTCTCTCCCCCTCAATCGGTGTTCACGATGGAAGAATAAGGGATGGAGGGGTGATTCATCGAAGACGAAGACTTCTTCTTCTTCTTGATTGAAGAACCTGAAGAGAAGAGCGTGCTGAGATTGAGAGAGAGCTCTTTCTATTCTTCGGCGAAGACTCCAGACTGGAATGGAAACCCTAAGATGTTGAGAGGGACTTTAGCTCAAAAGAGTGGCTTTTGCTCTTCGCGAAACTTCAATGAAGATTTCATCATCTTTGAATTCGCTCTCTCTCTCACTCTCTCTCTCTGTCTCTTGTGGGGTGCGAGTGCTTGAAACCCTAATTTGGCGGAGATTTCGCCTAATTTGGCACATATTCTGAAAGCTAGGGATGGAGATCCATTTCCAGTGAGAGAGGAGAGAAGAGAGAGAAAGAGGGAGGGGAGGAGAGAGAGAGAGAGAGAAGAGTGTTTTTTTTTTCCTTTTTTCATGAGAGATGAGAAAAGAGAGAGAAAAGGAAGGAGAGGATAAGAGAGAGGATTTTACTTCAACCAATTCTGGGTTGCCACGTCAGCAGCAGAAGATGTCTTATAATGCCACGTCAGCATATTGCTGATGTGGCAGTGCCATCTAATCAATTACTGACCTAGTACTGACACATTAGCATCCGTACAGCCACATCGGTTGTTACGTCATGACACGTCATCAGTTAACGATCAATCTGTCGTCGTCATTGACGGAAGGTAACATTCCTAACTGTAGAGATTAATTTATGAAAATGAGGTAAACTTTAGGGACTGGACAAGTAATTTACTCAATCAAAAATATTGAGTGAGAGTTTCTAGGTTGTCAAGATTGATTGTTGTAGCTCAGATCTGAAAGCAAGTAGTGCAAGACCCTTTCAATATCTAATTAATCAAAGGGTTTATATGCAAACTCTTTTATCGATAAAACCTATCATAATTTCCATAACATGTGAAAAAAAAAAGGAAAACATTGATTTATTTTAGTCTAGATTTATATAAAACCTTACGCCAAGTTAGAGGAACCAGTGGTGGAGACTATTTGATTGAAATAGAAAAAAAAATCTTTTTTTTTTTTTTGGATCCTTTTTTATATTTTAGATGAATAATTTGATTTTTAGTTTTAGTTTTGAATAAAATTAAACTTTAATTTAATTTATTTGGACAATTATCAGTTTTAATAACTTTTATTTCGGTCAAACCAAATTAATCGAACTAATTAAATATATATATACTTTTCATATAATTTTTACTCATATAAATATTAATATAATATTATAATTAAAAGTTAAAAAAGAAAAAAAAAAATTATTACTAAAAAAATCTTAAAAGATATGAAATAATATTACGGCTAAGAGTTAGAGAAAAATATTTTAAAAACTATTTTATTGAAAAATAATATAATATTAGTTACTTTTTTATTTTATAAACAACTAGTACACTTAGTATAAAAATTTCATATATATTTTTTTAATTTATTTGAATTTTGAAATTTTCTATCATTGAATTTTAAAACTTAAAATTATATTTTTATAGTCACATGTGAATGATGTAATATTGTATTTACATAGACAGGAGTAGAAGGCATTATTTAAAAAAAAAAAAAAAAATTAAAGATTTCAATAATTCGTTAATTTGGATCAAATCAAATTAACTATCTAATTTGTTCAAACCGAATTGTCAGTTTTTGATCTATTAGATTAGGTTATGGTTATGAGAATTATATAACCAAATTAAAATGATTATTTCCATTTTGATAATTAGATAGAATAATCACTCACCACTAAGAAGAACCCTAAAAGCTCAGGGAATTTAACGGTAATCTTACAGTAATATAGTCTAATGTACACACACCTCGGATGCCCCCAAGAGCTCATATCTTTCTTTTTTTTGTTATAATAGGAATCGAATCCCGAATTATAGAATCAGAGGAGGGAGACTGTTGTCATTGGACTATCCTTCGGAGACAAGAGCTCATATCTTTCAAAAGCTTATTTTCCTTGATGATTTCAACTCCTTGCTTGTGTTGGTTTTATTTCTTTTTGTTCGGGATTTGTTTGCACATTATTGTCATTTTCGGTAGAGATACAAGTGTTTCTACAAGTCTCACAAATCTCTCTCTCTCTCTCTAACACACCCCCACCCACCTAAAAAGAAAAGATTTCTTTTTTTTCTTTTTGGTTAGGGATTATCGGGTTGGAAAATGAGTTGTGACCATTAAGCTGTCTTGAGAACAAAAAGAAAAGATATCCACAAGTAACATGTTGGTCACTCATTTTTAATCAATGTTTAAAAGGGCTCTTGAAAAATCAAAAGAATGTGTCCCAAAAGAATGTGTCCCATTTTTATGAAAATCAAGATCCACAACCAACATATATCATTGTGCCCATTTGAACTATAAATTTAATGCACAACTTGTTTCATGAATCTTTTTTTTTCAAAAAACCCAACATCATTTTGAAAGATGGGTCAGAACAAGAGAAAAGAAAAAGAAACATGAGCAGAGGGAATCATCCCATCTAAAATTACCAAAACCAAAACGAGGGAGAGAGAGAGAGAGCCTTACGGCTAGGTGTGGTAATTGGGCTTTTTGAGTTGGGATTTGTGAAGTTTGAGTTTGACCCGATTAAATTTTGATGGGCCCGAATCTAAGACCAACTCAAGAAAGTTTGAAAAATCAAGAGTCAAGCTTGGCTAGAAAAATTAAAAGAGTATCAGGCCCATTTCAGGCTAGACTCGACCCAAAACAATTTTTTTTTATTTTTTAGTTACATAATTTCATTTTTCATATTTTTAACTTATTTTATAATATAATAAATATAAAATAAAAATATATAAATATTCAAAATTAAATACAAAACAGATATCACCATATTAAATTAAAAATTACACACTATTATGAAAATTAACGATAACAATATTATGAAAAATTAAAAAATTTATTAAGAGTAATATGTTAAAATCATTAAAATCACCATTTAAATATCATAATTTTTTTTAATTTAAAAGAAAATTAAAAAATAAACGGATCGACTCTATAATGAGCCGAACCTAGTGGTATCCAGATTCGGCTCGTAATTAAAACAGATCTAAAATGAGGCCCGAGCTCTGTCCGAATCCGAAATGAACCAAGCTCGGTCCTTTAAAACAGACCGAGCTTGGGTTGGTACAGTCCAATTGTCGGTCCTACATATCTCTTGATTGAGAGAGAGAGAGAGAGTAGTGAACGGGAGGAGTGAGGAGGAGAGGAAGAGAGGCATTCTTAAGAGAGAGATGAAATGAAAATGAAATAGGATTGTTAAATTATGGAAATTGAAAATACTTTAAATGAAACTTTTATAAAATCCTTTCACGTTATTCTTATACAAAATCAATCCTCATGCCTAATCACATTAATTGTGATATAGACATGAACTTACCAAATAACAATCAATTGCTCTATTGCAATCATATCAATAGTAATCAATTATCTTTATACTTAATTTTACAACTATATATAAATTAAATTTTTATCTTTTTCATTAATTTCTTTAACCTTCCAAAAGCCTTCAATTTATTTATTTATTATATTTATACTATTATGAATCCAAGTCTTTCCAATTATTTATGTAAACAATTGGTAATAGAAATAACATCAAAACCTTGGTTACTTTATGGCCAAGCTCTCCTATGCAATGATTATATAACTATTCTATTGGTCTCGGACGGTCAACCATGTGAAGCTGACCAGAGACTATTGAAAACCTTAGTTGTTTACATGAATCCTCTTACCCGTACGTGCGATATTCAAATTTCAAAGAATATTTTGCTTCCATTTTTATCCGGAAATTAACAATCCGATGAGTCCTACTCCAACTTCCAAATCTAGGATTTCACATTATTTCAAGTTTATACTCCTCTCTCTCTCTCTCTCTCTCTCTCTCTCTATGCAAAAATTGGAAACTTTTTAGAGAGAGAGGGCAGGGGACTGGGTGCGGTGGCACCCAACCCGAATCTCTGTCTTCAGTGTTCACACCAATATTTGTATCTGTTCACTGTTCTGTTCTACTATTTCTATTTCTATATCTCTCCCTCACTCTCTCTTTCATATCAAATTTTAAAATCAAATATTTTCTCTAAACCCTAAATTTTTCCTCCCAAAATTTGTCATTTCCGTTGTCCTCTTTCTACATTGTTTTCTCCACCCAAACACTAACCCTTCTTAACAGCATTTTGTTCTTTTCAGGTATGAACAGTGAAGAAGCCAACAACGAAAGCAATGCAATTCAATGAGAAAAATAATCTCTGCTGCCGGTCACCAAGCCGTCGCTCGCGGCGGAGCCACAACGTGACCACCGCCGTAATCGCCGTCCTGGCACTTGTCATATCAATTCTCGCTTGGCTCTTTTTCATCGTCTCCTGCTTTTCCCCTTCTAGGATTTTTCAAGGTGGCCCTAATTCTCTCTCTCTCTCCCATCCCTACATTTCCTATTTCCCCAATCATGTAAGTAACGATTTCACTACCCATGTAATCTCTCACGCAAAAAATGATGATAATATTGAAAATAATACTAATGGTTTGTTATTAGAACATATAGTGTTTGGAATAGGAGGGTCTAAGCAATTATGGAATACGAGAAAGGAGTTTGTGAAATTATGGTGGAGGCCAAATGCTATGAGGGGTTTTGTTTGGTTAGAAGAGAAAGTGGGTATTGAAGAAAACGATGATTCCTTGCCTCCAATAATGATTTCCGAGGATATTTCGCGGTTCCGGTACACCCATCCGACGGGAAATCCATCGGGTTTAAGGATTTCAAGGATTGTGTCGGAGTGTTTTAGGTTAGGGTTGGAGAAGGTGAGGTGGTTTGTGCTTTGTGATGATGATACTATCTTCAATGTGGATAATCTTGTGCAGGTTTTGAGCAAGTATGATGATTCCGAGATGGTTTATGTTGGTAGTCCTTCAGAGAGTCATTCTGCTAATGCCTATTTCAGTCATTCAATGGCGTTTGGTGGTGGGGGGATTGCTATTAGTTGGCCATTGGCGGAGGCTTTGTTCCATATGCAAGATGATTGTTTAGAAAGGTATCCAAAGTTGTATGGTAGTGATGATAGACTTCATGCTTGTATTACTGAGCTTGGAATTCCTTTGAGTAGAGAACATGGTTTTCATCAGTGGGATATTAGGGGCAGTGCTCATGGTCTGTTGGCTGCTCACCCGATTGCCCCCTTTGTGTCAATTCACCATGTTGAGGCTGTCGATCCTTTTTATCCAGGATTGAGTTCTTTGGACAGTTTGAAACTTTTTGCTCGGGCCATGAATCTTGAACCTATGAGCTTTCTTCAGAGAGCAATTTGTTTTGATCATACAAGGAGTTTAACGTTTATGGTATCATTGGGTTATGTGGTTCAATTGTTTCCGCATATTGTGCTGCCTCGTGAGCTTGAACGAGCAGAGCTGACTTACTCTGCTTGGAATAAAATCAGAAACAGGAACGAATTTGATCTCGATATCAGGGATCCGCATAGATCTGTATGTAAGAAGCCGGTTCAGTTCTTCTTGAAAGATGTTGGGAGAGAAGGTAATTATACCACAGGTTTGTATAAGAGGACAAGGGGAAGAGATGATATGAGAAGGAAAGTTTTCTGCTTTCCTCGTCAGCCTCCTTTGCATGACGTGCAACATATTGAGGTGATTGTGAATTCAATCAACAAGAATTGGCATTTGGTACCTCGGAGGCTTTGCTGTGAATTGAACTACACCAGTAATAATCTAATTAGATTAAGAGTTGGACAGTGTAAGGAAAGATCACGGAGTTCATTTGCAAGTGCTATCTGAATATTTGCAGGCGGAGGCTTGAAGCTAGCACTTCTTTGTTGTGCTTTGGTTGATTCAAAGATTGTGGGAACTCCAGCCCTTGGGAATTGGCGTGATTATTGCTGCCTTCACCTTTTTCCCATGAAGGAATATTTAATCACAAAACTGAGAAGTTGAGTTGTGAGTTACTTGTAGACATTCTTGTTTATGTAATTGACTGATGACCCATTTTCTTCTTTGTTTGATTTACTACTTTTTTGAAAATTATGAAATGAATCCGATACAATGGTAAAGACATTTTGGATCTTTGTTGAGTCTGTTTCGACACTTATGCCATGACCTTCATATTCTTTTTCCATTTCCTGTCTGGTTTTTGGTAATGCAAAGAACCAAATCTATTGATAAAGTAACTCAAAATGCATCAAATTTGGCAATGGCAGACTTGCAACCTGAGAGTTTGATTGTCAAGGATACAAGTAAGATGCTTGTTCTTGTGTATTGTGTAGTTGGTGAACTCACTGGGAGAGTGGGAGTCGCATATAATCAGGGTAATGTATGTGTAGTCTGTAATGGCTGGTCCGCTCAACCTCAAATACGATATTTTTGGAGCATGTCAAAAAGAAAAGAGAAAGGGAGAAGGGGAGGAGGAAAAAAATTCTTTGTAGCCTTCGGGGTCAGGGTATTTATCGAATTCGGATTGACAAAACCGAATTTGAATGAATTTTTTTTAGTTATTATTTTATTGTTTGTTTAAAAAATAAAAATTATTGATTAAAATTTATATAAAAGAAAAGAAAATAAATAATAAATAATTAAAATAAAAAAATAATTAAAAATTTTAATTCAATTTTTAATTTGAGTTCGTATTAAAATCTCAATTTAAAAATCAAATTGAAAACTAAATTTAAATTCAATTTTAATAAAAAGTCGATTCATGATTCGAAATTTAATTTAATTTAATTCAATCCAATTCGATGAGATGAGATATCTAATTATGATCGAATATTGTGGAGTGGGTTTGCTTTCTACCGTTTTTGCTTTTTAACCGGTGAAGATGGATTCTCTCTCTCTCTCATCGGTTGGGTGCTTTTTGGAGATAAGTGTGAACGACTGCCAAGTGCAGATGATTCTGTGAAATGAATAATAGTTGACACGGTAAGTTAAAGCCTTTATCTCACTTGTTTATTTGTTTTGTTTTGTTTTGGTGTTTTTATTTCCCCCTTTTCCTTTGGCCAAATGGTTTGCCTTTCGGAACTCATAAGATAATATTGGAAAATAAAGAGTTTGAAAAGAGAGGGAGAGAGAGGGACCTAAAAAGCAATAAAAATGTCCAAATTTTTCTTTTCACCAACGTTCGCCGTTATCTATTATCGTATGTTTAGATGAAAAGATTTAAAAAAAAAAAAAAAAAATTATTTATTTTTTTTATTTTAAAATTTTATATGAAAAGAAAAAAAATGAAATGAAGTGATTTTTAATATTAAAAATTTTATTTTCAAAAATTAGAAAAAATGAGAGTAAAATTTTTTATTTTCAATCAATTTTATTTTATTATTATTTTTTTAAAATTCTTAAATAGAATGAAGAAAAAATTATTTTTTCTTATTTTTTCCTCTTAATCAATTTTTTTTTTTTTTTATCCAAAGATTCCGTTAATGTCGGCTGAAAATCCGAGGGCAAACTCCACCACAAAGCGTTAGGCAGCGGGCTAGTCCAGGATTCAGTAGTCAAAAGATAACACTTGGCTCCTCAATCAATCATCGAGCCCTACGTTAAACCTCATAATCGAATAATGTTCAAAACAGGGCCGTCCGATCAAGGGCACGTATGCAATCACATTACATTAATGATTCTCGTCCTTTTTTTCTTTTGAAAATGGTCGAAAAATTTACACGTGGGAGAGCCCTTTTAAAATTAGAATAAATTACATGTTGGATCTTTAAAATTTAGTCGTTTCATAAATTAATTTTTATGATTAAGAATACAATGTGATTTTTAAATTTCAAAATATATAACGAACTGATCTTTCTACCAATAATAATGATAATCTATTCATTAAATGGTAATATGACATAACATGACATGACATATAATATGATAGTGTCACGTCAATATTTTTGTTGACATGATAAGATGATTAGTTAAATGAATTGATTTGATACGTATAATCATATTGGATGTCATGTTATACCACGTCACGTCACGTCATGCCACCATTTAATGGATAAACTATCGTCATTATTGATGGAAAGACCAACTCGTTATATTTTTTAAAATTTTAAAATTATAAGATAACATTTTTAATTATAACAACTAATTTAAAAAAAAAATTAGATGCCGATCATGAAATTTACTCGCTGAAATTATTGACTGTTTTTTTGGGTGACCGTGGGAGATGAACATGTGTCCACCACCATTCATGAAGTGGAAAAAGGTTGGGTACAGGTGTTACACCCTTTACATAGAAAAAAAAAAAAGGAACTATGGAATCCATCGGACGGTAATAGATATTGACATTAGTGATAGGACCACGGTTGAATCAGTTTTCATACAAAAGAGACCCATGATATCCACCCCAAAATGATTATCAAGCCCATTATAACTTAGCCTGCCTTAATGATTGTATCAATGTACTTTACAAATTCGAGAGCCTAATTTTGATGGAAATAATAGAATGACAGTGATGTCGGATGAACGGAGATACAGATGGATAAGATTTCCCCCCCAAAAAAGGGGGAACGGATAAGATATCAAATGGGTTGAATGGCATGATGGCCCACTGGACGTAGCATCAAATGGGCCAAATGGGTTAAAAACGGCCCGTACCTTTTCCTCGTTTGCAGGTACACAAGTTGACATTTGGATGTAATCCTCGGCATCTTACTCGAACTTGTCTCATCCAATATTTGAAAATCAACACTGAAGGGAGAATCCATCTCCACTTGTCTTCAATTTTGTTCATCAAGTGTGCCTTGAAATTGAAATAAGCATACTTCAAAGCCATTGTCGGAAATGGTAGTACCTGGATGAATGCTTTTTTCCTTTTTTTTTTTTTAAATAAGGAGATGCAATTAAACCGGATTAAATCAAGAAATAGAAGACAGAAATGAGGAGATTCTACCGCTTGAATTGTCTGTAAGGGACAAATGAATGCTTTAATAGAACGGGGCATCAATCTTCACCCCCAAGAGCTTAGGACCAATTTTATCTTTTTCTCCATCTATCATATCCTAACTTCAACATGAAAGATTACGCAATTGGGCCTCTGGACCTCTGAACCAAAGAGAAATGGACTGGACATACCATTTAAGTCATCCATTCCAAATATTTATGAAGCTAACTTTTTTTTTTTTTTTAATCCATATTTAGACTCAAATCCAATTCTATTATAAAGAAAAAAGAGGAAGCGTCACTTGAATTGAAACTCATTAGATTTATGAAGCTACTTTAAACAAACTCAAAAGAACAAGGTTCGGGACTGGGTTCAGCCTGGCCCACTGACAATGAATTTTATTTTTTTCTTTCTATTTAAGTTCAGGTGTACCTCGTCCTTACGATTTTACAAAAATCTACGTTGATTTAATTTTAAACATATTTCGAATTTTTTTTCATGGCGGAGATTCAACTTGATGGATCTATTTAATATTTTTTAAGAAAAAATGAAACTTAAACTCACCTGAAGCATAGCAAAACAAGCTAACCTAGGAACTTAAATAAATAAAGTCATATCAAGTTTTTAAATTTAAACTAATGAGAAATTAGATATTTGCTCACTTTAAAACTTCAAAACTAAAATTTGGTAATGAAGATACTGTTAATGAACCATTCCCACTATTGATTGAAGAGCTTCTTCTTTCCTCAACCTATTTTCCAAGATATTCATATATCTTTCTTTTCGAATTTGATAAATATATATGATTTAATACAGTTTCTTAAAAATTATTTCAAATTTTTTGCCCTTCTAAATTATTGCATTGGTGGGTTTTTACGTCTAGTCACCTAGTATCTTGAGATCCAACCAAAGAATATATGATCATGAGTTTCCTCTTCAACTTTGCAAAATTCACATGAGATCGGGCCTTAAACACATCCCCATGTTTGCAATATTTTCTTAGTAACCAAACATTCTAAAACAGCAAGCTAAATTAATTGATGCCTATTTTATTTTATTTTATTTTACTTATAATATTCTTTTAGTTAAATCATCATCATCATCATCATCATCATCATCATCATCATCATCATCATCATCATCATCATCATCATCATCATCATCATCATCATCTTTCTTGAAGGGGACCTTATGGGAACATCAGTTTAGTGCTCTCTACAAATTATGAGTGATGTTATAAGTTTTAACGAAAGAAATGCATAAAATGATTAATCTCGTGATCCTACTTGTGAAAAATATTTAATTATTAAAATTAAATAGACTTATTTAAAACAAATAATACTAATTTTATATAATGTTTGATAAAACAATTTTACTATATAACAAAAGTGAATGATTTAATTTATAAGAAAGATTTATTTTCTTTATTTAAAAAATTACTAAGTGTAAAATTAAAATAAACTAGTATCTATACACACTCATACTTGTGTTATGCATCAATCAAATAGAGAGAGAGAGAGAGTTTTTGCTTGGGCTCTTTTGTAATTATGAATAAATATTGGGTGGGTTTAGGTTCTTAATTGGCACGAAAGGAAAATGTGACCGTTATTATCAATAAATATTTGCTTTGGGTTCTTGATTGCCACGATATAGGCCATATGACCGTTAAGGGGCAGGGAAGACATTTCACTTGAAAATTATTTATTATATCGGTTCTTGATGGCCGAGAAAGAGAGAGAGAGAGAGAGAGAGAGAGAGAGAGAGGGAGAGAGTTTCTGAAGAGGGATGATTTTGCTTTCTTGAATTAGAGAATTCTCGCCGGAATTACGTGGAGATTTTCTGACGGAGAGCTTTGCCGATGGGCGTCATCAAATGTTGCGCAAGTGAATTTCAGTTACTCTTTTGTTTTCTTTAGGGTTTGATGATGATGTTGATGATGATAAATGAATCTTAATCTCCAATTATTTGCGTCCATTTTTTCTTGATTCTTGTTGGATTTCCTTAAAAGATACTCATGGATGGTGCAAAAATTTGGGGAAGTTGTTCTGAATTTAATTTTATTCAAGGACCTTCAATTTTGATCCTATCTAGACTCTGTGAAACCTTCTTAATCTCTGTGGTTTCGTGAGTTCAAAATTGATGAAGATTCTGTGGTTTCAATTGACCAAAATGTTCCAAATTCGATTTATTTGTTCTGTTTTCCCTGTTTTAAACATGTTTCTAATCCATTCTTTATATGCTGTGAGATGCCTTTGTTGATGGGAAAAGAGTGGTGGATTTGGTGAACTACAATTGGTACGTCTCTCTCTCTCTATCAGTGAAAGGGGCACCTTACCTATCACCATTCTGATAGAAAACATGTAAGATAAAATAGAGCCACTCTTTTGCTTAAGTTTTTATGTTTTATTACTCTTTTCCTTAACTGTGTGCATAACTTACAGGTGAAGGGAAGGATATGAGTTCATGGTTGGACCCCCCAAAGTGATTAGAAAAAAGGTGGACAATGTGTTACTTCAGCCTTTGGAGGTAACCTTCCATATGATATTTCTTTTGGTTGTTGTTGAGCATAATTAAATGCACACATTTTTCATAGTTCATGTAGATTAATAATGCTTTGGCTTCTTCTGATATCCTGGAGCTGTCTTTGCTGAAATTCATTTTATATTTTGAAATAAAAAGAAAATTAAAACTCAGTTCTTTGGATTCTTTTTCAAAAACTAAAGGCTGGTCTAAGAAGTTTTTCAAACTTCTTAAATATTTTGTTGGCTATTGAGGCTCACAATAAATATCAATATCATTATTTTCTCTATCTTTTCATTGTAAAGCATTTCAAGAGATATTTTGGTGTTGATAACTTCACAGAAAACAAATTACAGTAAAGAATCTTGTATTAGTTAATATATTCTTTTGAATCCAATATGTTGCTTAGACATAAATACTTTTTAGATTGCCACTGTTGAGGTACCAGATGAATACATGGGTCCTGTGGTTGAGCCCCTTGGGAAACCAAAACAAATTATAGTAAAGAATCTTGCATTAGTTAATATATTCTTTTTAATCCAATATGTTGCTTAGATATGAATATTTTTCAGATTGCTACTGTTGAGGTACCAGAGGAATACATGGTTCCTGTGGTTGAACTCTCCTTGGGAAACCAAGGGGCCAGATGATTGATATGCAAGGTCTCAGGTATGTTAATCTAGTTCCGTCATATAACCTATTACTTCAGTTGAGAAATTTCATAGAAGATTGTAAGTAGACATATGATCCTTGGCTACAATTAGAATTTCAATTTCAGCCATGATAGTATGATTTCTTGCCCATTTCATAGATTGTAAAAGGAATTTGCATTTTAGCAAAATCATAATTGTTGGTCTTCAAATTTATAACAGAAACAACAAAGATGTAAAATCATATAGCCACAATTCTGCCTTCTTAAAGTGGAGCTTTTTGCCCAAGATAAATGTTCAGAGCTGAGTTTGCAAAACTTTTTCCTTCACATTTACTATATTAATAGCATTTATTCTGGTAGCTAGATACAGCCCCATTACACTATAATTGCACCATAATTGAGTTGAGGAAAAATGAAACTACTGATTCTGGCAGCTAGATTGCTGCCAGATTGAACTAAATTTTTCACCAAAAGATGTGTTTGTTTGTTTTATCCTTTTTTTTTTCCCCTATAGCAGAAACAACTGAATGGACAGAACTAGTTGTAGAGCAAGGGTAAAAGATGATGAATAATAGAAAGTTCTTTCAAATAGCTTGATATGCCATAACTCTAGGGAAACTTATTGTGTAACAACTTAAGTAGAGATAGATTTTTTTTTTTTTTTGGTCTGATGGAAAATATGTAACTTCTTTATTCATTCCTTTCTTCGTTCATTCATTCATTCATTTATTTATGTACCCGTTTTGGAATGCTGTTGTTAATTGTTGGTGATTTGCACTAGGTTACTGATATTGAGTATGATGAGACAAGGATGGGTGCATCCTGGGGAATCTCTTTTTTCTGGTGCTACAACTGAAAATATCCTAATCCTGATGTCTAATTATTCATTGTTTGTTTTGAATAAAATATGTTTGTTGTTTTTTAAATCTTGGTCTTGAAAGTGGCTTGGTTTCAATGAGAAAATGGGGAAATAAAAAGAACGGGAAAACTGAACATGAAACAGAAAAAAGGAAAAATGATGACTATGAGAAGTAGGAAAGAATACAATTTTTTTTTTCCAAAGAGGTATTTTATCTAGACTCTATGAAACTTTCTTAATCTTTGTGGTTTCGTGAATTCGAAATTAATCAAGATTTTGTGGTTTCAATTGACCAAATTGTTCAAAATTTGATTTATTTGTTTATGTTTTCCCCGTTTTAAACATGTTTCTAATCCATTCTAAGTTGATGTGAGGTGCCTTTGTTGCAAAGAAAAGAGTGGTGGATTTGGTGAACTACAGTTGGTACCTCTCTCTCTCATTGTGTTTGATTCTATCCATCATGGATTATTTTTTATTTTGATTTTGCTAAGCAAGGATACTTGATGAAACCATAACCTTATTCTAGGTTGGTATGATCCTAAGGAATTCCATGGAGTATTTTAGGATACAGAACATTGGTTGTAGCATCTTTTACCACTTGGTCTTGACTTAATTAGGGAGTACTAAATATGGATAAGTTTTGACTTAGTTAACTTTCTCATTCCACAAATGTAATCGACCATTAGCTCAAGAACCTAAAGGAATATCGTGCATACAAGCTCCGATGGTGTGAGAACACATAAAAGTGAATTAGCTATGATCTGATATGCATTTAAACATTAATAAATCTGAGGGTAAGTCAATTAACAGTCTCTTTAAACACTAGTATGGTAACAAAATTAATGTGTGAGAAAACTATAAGAATTTTTGTTCATAATATTTGTAATCATGTGGGTTATGTGTAAATGAAATCAATTTAGCTAAGTCCACTTGGTATGCTACAGTTTCTTATTAAGCTAAAAGTTAATAAGGAAACAGTAAAAATATGGATTGATTTGAGTGTTTAAGATTATTGCCCTTTACATACATATTAGGCATAGTAGCAACCCAATGCTATTCGTATAAACTCTAAACTTGTTCCTAAAATAACACTATGATAAAAGATTTGAGAAACTTGTTATGGATGTGTAGGAAGACTTAGGCTCCATTCACAGTGAAAAATACTTAAGTTGACTTTGCTAGGAATATTTAGATTGTTTGATAGTACTAAAATGTGTATGAACTATATTCTTGAGATCGCCTTCTTTGTATTGCTTAATTTGCAATTTGCTTAATTTCCTTTGTGAAAAGAACATGAAAGACTTTCTAAGTTTGTTTATGGGCAGATGGCCCAGTTTGGAGTGAGTAGACTTTTATTAACTTTTGAGTAATTTAGAATGATTTGATTGTAAAGGGTCAATGTGTATTCTTTTGGTGGTGCAAACAAGTAGCTTTTATTTTTGTTCTCATGTTAAGTACAAGGATCATATGTTCAAGTTTATTAGTAGACTTGGTTTTGAATGTTGAGAGGTGCCAAAGAACATTTTTTTAAGGAGTTGTTTAATTTGGTTTTATAAATTTGATTAAAGTGCGAATGTTAAGTTGTATTATTAAAACCTTATTTTTGTGAACATTAATTATGCTATAAATGTAAATGAATGCCTTATTCATTAGCAAAGTGCACAGGATATTAAATTTGTCATGTGAAGTTCAGGTCTATGACCTTATGGTCGATGCATACTTACCATAATATGATTTTGATGCTTATGTTTTATGATGTTAAAAACTTATTTTACTAGAGAGGGACATACAAGAAGTGATTACTCTTTATATCTTCAAAACTAGCCTTCTAAAATTACTCTACATTTGTATTTGCATTCTAGAATTGGGAAGTTTATATACATGAACTTGTGTGGCTTGATTTTCTGCATAAATGCAATTGATGGGCTTTTTTTATTAATTTAATTGAATTAGTATGACTGATTGTTATCAATTAGATTGAATAAATGACTTAAGTTAATTAAAATGATGTTTAATGTGTTAATATTGATATTTACAAAATTTTTAATCAAATCAAATCCAAGGCTCTTGGGCTGCCACCACCGCCCTCCTTTTTCAATATCCGGCATCCCAAACCCCTCTTCCTCCCCACTGATCTTCGATTGAAGATTTTGATTTTTCTGGTTAGAATTGAAATTGAGAAAATCAAGCAATGAAGAGAATGGCTAAAACAAACCTAGACAACTTTTGCTAGAAACTTCCCCCATGGTCTCGGAGCTTTTGAAGGTTTACTTCTCTCACTCTTAGTCCATTGTTACAGTGTTTTTTTTTCCCTCTTCACCTTTCATTTCTCTCTCTGTTTTTTTTTAATTTATTGTGTATGGTTGGATTTATAGTTGGTTATTTTTTTTTTCATGTTTTGCAAGGAATGATGATTTTTGGCCATTTTTATTGGTTAACAATCGATGTATTTGTTCTGCTCCCTCTGTAACATGTTTCTAATCCATTCTAATATGATGCGAGATGCCTTTGTTAAAGAGAACAGAGGATTTGGTGAACTACAATTGGTACCTCTCTCTCTCTTTCTATGTTCGATTGTGTCTATCATGCAAAATGGAGTATTTTTTATTTTGATTTTGCTAAGCAACCTTCTCAGGATACTTGATGAAACTGTAACCTTTTTCTAGGTTGGTATGATTCTAAGGAATTCCATAGAGTATTTTTGGATACAGAACATTGGTTGCAACATCTTTTGCCACTTGCTAACACGGACCTAATTAGGGAGTATTAAATATGGATAAATTTTGACTTACATAGTTAACTTTCCCATTCCACAAATGTAATCAACAATTATTAACCAAATAGCCCAAGAACTTGCAGGAATATCCTGCATACAAGCTCTGAAGGTGTCACAACACATAAAAGTGAATTAGCGAGTTGTATGTTTCTTTGACAAATTATAGCTAATAGGAAGCACTTAACATTGATAAACTTGGGGTTAAGTAATCAATATTTTCTTAAGTATTTAGTTTATGATTGGCGGGTTGCCTGGTTGCATAAATGCAAGCATGATTAGAAATAAAATAATATGACAGTTTGTTCATAATATTTGTAATCACTCGGGTTATCTATATGATGGAACCACTTTAGCTCACTCTAGAATGCTATAGTTTCTTATTAAGTCAAAGCTAATAAAGGAAATAGTAAAAATGTGGATTGATTTAAATCCTGACATCATTGTCCTTTGTGTATTAGGCATAGTAGCCAACTCAATGCTATTCATATAAGTCTAGACTTGTAATTGAAATAAATCTATGATAAAAGATTTGAGAAACTTGTTATCGATGTGTAAGAACACATTTGCTCCATTCATGCTGAAAAAACTTGAGTTTGCTAAGAATATTTGGGTTGCTTGATAGAGCTAAAATGTGTATGAACTTTATGCTTGAAATCATTGTTCTTTGTATTGCTTAATTTGCCTTTATGCAAGTGTAAGCTTGTTTATTAAAATATTTTTGCGAGAAACAATCTGAAAGGCTTTCTTTAGGGTATTTATGAGTAGAATGTCTCACTTTGGAGTGACTAGTAGTTTTTGTTTTTGTTTCTTCTACTAATTGCAAGGATCATATGTTCATGTTATAAAATTTGACTTTGAGTGTTTATTATGAAATTAGAAAACCATATTGATAAATGCGAAAGGATATTTTTAACGAACGATTAATGGGTTTTTTTTATTAATTTAATTGAATTAATATGATTTAATAATTATTAAATAAATTAAATATATGTTTAATGAGTTAATATTGATATTTATAAATTTCTTTAAGTGTTGCTTTCTGCTGTTGCCCCAACCACCATCCTCCTTTTTCAATTCTGGCATCACAAACCCCTCGCCCCCATCGATCTCGCTCATTGTCCTAGTGATTGTGAAGGTGCACTACTTTCACTCTTAGTCCTTTGTCGCAATTTTTTTCTCTTCAGCTTTAATTTCTCTCCTATTTTATTTGAATTTATAGAGTATAGTTGGATTTAATAGAAAAGTTCGTAGCCTACTTCAGTACGAACAATCAGTAGATTTTAAGTACCATTTATGGTGTCAATTCGATAATGAGTGATAATTGGCTCATCTTGATTGTGTTAGTATTGGACTTTTGCGAGAAACAAAAACTTGATGTTTCTAAATAAAACATAAATATCTGCTAGAGGTTTTAAGGGCAAATCTTGGCGCAACGGTGGAGTTGCTCCTTTGGTGATCTCAAGATCATGGGTTTGAGGCGTGGAAATAGGCTCTTTGCAAAAATGCAAGGAGAAGACTGTATACATATATGCACACCCTCCCCTTACCCCTATACTAAGTCGGGGAGCCCTTTGTGTGCCGGATGACCCATTTTTATCTCTCCAAATTGTATACAAGCGAATGATTTCTTCAAAACTTTAGTATCATTTATACTATTGTCAAATTTAATATATATTGCATATAATTTTTATTTATTTATTTATTTATTTTGTCTTTAAATAAACTTTTTGGATTACACTGAAAAGGAAAAGTCACAGCTGCATCCCATCATACAACAGATATAGACTCCACTTGCAGCTTAGACACTGAGAGACGATCCTTGGCTTACTCCATACAACCCCATTGCACCATAATTGACTTGAGGAAAAATGAAACTACTGATTTTGGCAGCTAGATTGCTGCCAAAAGATATGAATTTTTTTTTTTTAAAAGAAAATAGAAAGAACTGAATGGGCAGAATTAGTTGTAGAGTAAGGGTAAAAGATGATGAATAATAGAAAGTTCTTTCAAATAGCTTGATATGTCATAACTCTAGGGAAACTTATTGCGTAACAACTTAAGTAGAGATTATATATATATATCTTTTTGGTTTGATGGAAGATATGTAACTTCTTTGTTCATTCATTTATTCATTCATTCATTCATTCATTTATTTATTTGTATCCTGGTTTGGGAATGCTGTTGTTATTTGTTTGTCAATTGCACTAGATATTGAGTATGATGAGCACAAAAGACAAATTGCTATTGGACGGGTTCATGCTAGTGTTTTGCAGAGAGAGATGGATGTCAAGGTGAGTTGCTCCACTGGGGAATCTCCTCTTCTGGTGCTATAACTGACAGTATCCTAATCCTGATATCTAATTATTCATTTTTTGTTTTGAATGAAATATGTTGTCATTTTTTAAATCTTGGTCTTGAAGGTGGCTTGGATTAGAAAGGGGGGAAATAAAAAGAATGGGAAGACTGAAGATAAAACAGAAAAAAGGAAAAATGATGACTAATGAGAAGCAGGAAAGAATACCACACATCAAGGATGTTTGGGAAGGTGTGGAATTTCTCGTAAGTGTTAATTTTTTCTTAGGAGGCAAAGAGGTGATAATAAAAATAGGTATGAGAGGGCCACTCTCTTGGTTAGGAACCAGGTTTAGCTTTGGTTTCTTTTATTAGGATCTACTTCTTCTGTTTATGTCCTTGGGATCTTATATCAGATCAGAGGTTTGACATGTCATTGCTTTGAAGAAGATTGTTCGTGTAGCACCAGTTGCTTTTAGCAAGTTCAACTTTTAAAGAAAAATATACTAGGGATCTTTGACTCTTTGTTTCTCCTTCCCTTTAAGGTCTTGCTTTGTTCATTTCGTTTAATCTTCTAATTTGTGATATTACTCCCATTTTAAAAATAGTTTCTTTTTAAGAAAACTGCCTATAGATATGAAAACATCAAAAGTGTGTGAGTATGGTCTCTAGTACTTCATTATGTACAACAGACATTTAATTCTATATGTGATAATTGAAATTGTGTACAAGAATAACTGAGTTTTTTGTCTATGAAAAATTTAGTAGGGTTCCTACAAAAATTGTGGAGATATATGTGCTGTTTGTGGTATTGAGGATATCCAGGAAAATTATCTTCTAATTTGTGATATTACTCGCTATCCATTTTAAAATTTTAAAGATAGCTTCTTTTTAAGAAAACTGCATATAGATATGAAAAAGCGAAAAGCACGTGAGTATGGTTTCTAGTACCTGATTGTGTACAAGACACATTTAATTCTATATATGATGGTTGAAATTGTGTACAAAAATCACTAAGTTTTTTTGTCTATGAGAAATTTAGCAGGGTTTCTGTAGAAATTGGAGATATATGTGCTACTTGTGGTATTGAGGATATTTAGGTAAATTATCTTTGGCTACATTTTTACTTTTTCTTGTCAGTACAAGAATCACTGAGCTTTTTGTCTGTGAGAAAGTTAGGAGGGTTCTTGTAGAAACTATTGAAACTGGAGATATATGTGTTGCTTGTGGTATTGAGGATATCCAGGTAAATCAACAATTATTAATCAAATAGCTCAAGAACCTAAAGGAATATTATGCATACAAGCTCTGATGGTGTGAGAACACATAAAAGTGAATTAGTTAGGATCTGATATGTTTCCTTGATAAATTATAGCTAATAGGATGCACTTAACGTTAATAAATTTGGGGTTAATATTTTCTTTAGTATTTAGTTTAAGATTTGTGGTATTGTCTAGTTGTATAAATGCAAGCATGGTTAATTTGCAAGAAAACTATAAGAATTTGTTCATGATATTTGTAATCACACTATTATGTATGCGATGGAACCACTTTAGCTCACTCTGCTCGGAATGCTATAGTTTCTTATTAGGTGGAAGCTAATAAAGGAAACGATGAAAATTTGGATTGATTAAAATCCTGAGATCATTGTCCTTTGTGTATTAGGCATAGTAGCCAACTCAATGCTATTCATATAAGTCCAGACTTGTAATCGAAATAAATCTATGATAAAAGATTTGAGAAACTTGTTATGGATGTGTAAGAAGACATAGGCTCCATTCATGCTGAACACAGAGCTAAAATATGAATGGACTTTATGCTTGAAATCATTATATTCTTTTTATTGCTTAATTGCCTTTGCACAAGAGTAGGCTTGTTTATTAAAATAATTTTGCGAGAAATAATTTGAAAGGCTTTCTTAGCGTGTTCATGAGTACAATGTCTCACTTTGGAGTGACTAGTAGTTTTCATTTTGTTTGTCATACTAATTGCAAGATCATATATTCATGTTATAAGATTGACTGAGTGTTTATTTTGAAATTAGGAAATCATATAGATAAATGCGTATGGATAATTTTTAGAAAGGGTTGTTTATTTTTTTCTAATAAATTTGACTAAATTGTGAATGCCAGGTTATATCGTTAAAATATTAATTTTGTGAATATTAATTATGTTATAAATATAAATGAATGACTAGGTATTCATTAAAAAAGTTGGAGGATATTTAATCTATCATGTGAAGTTTAGATATATGACTTAATCGATACGCAAATTTACAATAATTTGATTTTGATGCTCAAGTTTTATGTTGAAAACATTTTACTGGAGAGGGGCATACAGGATGTGATTACTTTTTACATCTTTAAAACTAGCCTTCTAAAATTACTCTATTTGTGTATTCGCATTCGAGAATTGGGATGTTAATATACATGAGCTCACATTATTTTTGTACTTTAGCACTTAAAACATTTGCTACGTGGTGTAGTTTTAATGATTAATAAGTGTGGGGGTTGATTTTCTACATCAAAGCAATTAAATTCATGATTTCATTTATTTTGTATAAAATTTTGATCTAATCACCACATCGCATGATTTATAATATCACAAACCAATCATAAGAAGCACTTAATGATTTATAAAACTTTTGTTTTCATTTCTCTTTTTCATTTAGGGAGTATACCTTCAAATTTTCCACACCATGAAAGAACATAACAAGCACCTCCTAATATTGGATATAATAAACTGGCACACACACATTTATGTATTATTTGCTACGCCCCTCTTAATATAATATTTATTAATTACTTTATCTTTATTATTATGTTTTTAAGTCTTTAAGTTTTACTAAAAATGGCCTTTTACAGTAACAAAATTTATTGAACTAGCTTTATGTTTTCCTGGATGGGTTCCTCCTCGCAAAATTGCCCTTTCATGCTTTTTCTCATATGCTTTTTTTATGTTCTATAATTGGGTGATGATAATGAAATTTTAAACTTTAATACTATAACAACGTTTATCCTATAACAGTTGATCTCTGTTACATTTTTAACACGACGATTAACGGGCTTTTTTATTAATTTAATTGAATTAATGTGCTTTAATAATTATTAATTAAAATTAAATAAATATGTTAATTAAACTGATGTTTAATGAGTTAATATCGATATTTATAAATTTCTTTAATCAAATCAAATTCAAGGCCCTTGTGCCTGCGCCACTTCCTGCTGCTGCCCCACCACCATCCTCCTTTTTCAATATCTGGCATCACAAACCTCACTTCCTGATTGATCATGCTCATTGTCTCGGTGATTTTGAAAGTGCACTTCTTTTACTCTTAGACTTTTGCTTCAATTTTTTTTTTTCCTCTTCACCTTTAATTTCTCTCTTTTTTCAAATTTATTGAGTATAGTTGGATTTAATGGAAAAGTTAGAGGCACAGTTCTGTATGAAATATGAGTACATTTTAAGTATTATTTATGGTTTCAATTGGATAATGAATGATAATTCACTCATCTTGATTTTTTAAGTACTGTACTTTTGCAAGAAACAAAACCTTGATACTTCCAAATAAAACATAAATATCCATGAGAGGTTTCGCTACTAGCTCTCTCCAAATTGTATACTAGCAAATAATTTCTTGAAAACTTTAGTATCATTCATACCACTGTCAAATTTAATATATACTGCATACAATTTTTAATTTTTTTGTCTTTAAATAAAATTTTCTGGATTACACTGTGAAGGAAAAGTCACAGCTGCATCCCATCCTATAACAGATATAGACTCCACTGGTAGCTTAGATACACTGAGAGACGATCCTTGGCTTACTCAATACAATCCTATTGCACCATAACTGACTTGAGGAAAAATGAAAGTACTGATTCTGGCAGCTTGATTGCTGCCAGACTGAACTGAAATTTTCACCAAAAGATATGATTAGTTGTTTTTAACAAAAAGAATTGAATAAGCAGAACTAGTTGTAAAGCAAGGGTAAAAGATGGTGAATAATACAAAAGTTCTTTCAAATGGCTTGATGTCATAACTCTAAGGAAACTTATTGCGTAACAACTTAAGTAGAGTAGAGATTAGATATATATATTTTTTTTTTTTTTTTTTTTTTATGCTGTTATTAATTGTTGGTGATTTGTACTAGGTTACTGATATTGAGTATGATGAGCAAAAATGCTGGATTGCTATCGGACGGGTGCATGCTGGTGTTTTACAGAGAGAGATGGATGTCAGGGTGAGTTGCTTCACAGGGGAATCTCTTTTTTCTGGTGCTACAACTGAAAGTATCCTAATCCTGATGTTTAATTATTCATTGTTTGTTTTTAATAAAATATTTTGTTGGTTTTTAAATCTCGGTCTTGAAAGTGGCCTGCATTCAATGAGAAAAGGGGGAAATAAAAAGAACAGGAAGACTGAACATGAAACAGAAAAAGGAAAAATGATGTCTATGAGAAGCAGGAAAGAATGCCACATATCAAAGATGTTTGTGAAGGTGTGCAATTTCTTGTAAGTGTCAATTTTTTTTTCCCCAATTAGAAGGCAATGAGGTGATGATAAAATAGGTATCAGAGGGTCACTCTCTCAGTAAGTAACCAGGTTTAACTGTTGGTTTCTTTTATTAGGATCTGCTTCCTGTGTATATATCCTTGGGGTCTTAGATCAGATCAGAGGTTTGACATGACATTGCTTTGAATAAGATTGTTCGTGTAGCACCCTTTGGCTTTAGAGAAAAATATATTGGAGATATATGACTCTGTTTCTTCTTCCCCTTCTAGGTTTTCCTTTATTCATTGTGTTTAATCTTCTAATTTGTGATGTTACTCCTTATCCATTTTAAAATTTTAAAAATAGCTTCAAAACTGCCTATAGATATGAAAATGCCAAAAGCGTGTGAGTATGGTCTCTAGTACCTGATTGTGTACAAGAGATATTCAATTCTGTATGTGATGGTTGAAATTGATAGGTCTGCACTGCAGAAGATGCATGTAGATATGCAAGAATCACTGAGCTTTTTGTCTATGAGAAATTTAGGTTCCTGCAGAAATTGTTAAAGCTGGAGATTTATGTGCTGCTTGTGGTATTGAGGATATCCAGGTAAATTATCTTGGTTGGCCACATTTTGTCTTTTCCATGTCAACACAAATATCCCCCTTCATCTTAATCTCATTATATATGTTTACAATAAGCAAGTTGTATTTTTCACACGGAGAGACAGTTGCTGAAAAATCCTCGGGGAAGCCATTACATGCCATTAAGGTGGAGGAACCGACTGTTAAAATGGCATTTTCTATCAACGCATCACCTTTTTATTGGCCATGAGGTAACATTTTGCCATTAGTAGTGAGAATCTGCATGTAGCCTTTACTATGACTCTTGCACCTTTGAACAATTAGACTTAATATTCCACCATAAATTTTGGTTGTTGAATCAATAAAGATACTAAAAATGTTGATCAAAAATGGTTGCTGGCAGAAAATAGAAGGGCATATCTGCTATTTGTGGGGCATGTATATGAGGAAAAAGTTTTTGATATCTGCCAGTAGGTACCAACTAAATTTAGGCGATCAGACTAATTGATAGTCCCCTTTGATGGGTCAAAATCTTGGTTGCTGAGGTAATGGGAGGCAGATATGACAGTATCATCCATAATAGATGCCATGTGAAGTGACATAATGGTATGTCAATGCAGTTACCGAACAAAAATAAATGAATAACTTGATAAATAACTAAATATAAATGGGAAAAATGATGAGATTAATAATATTAACAAATCAGTGATGAAAATAGCCGGCCTAATCGACTTGGACCTTTAGAATGGTTTGTAATGATAGTGGTGCTGTCCAATGCTATTATGTAGTGGCCATTATTCCCTGGTTTCTGTTTTGGTTCTAGGCACATAATGGAATCCAATTCAACTCTTCTTCCATTTCTCAAGCAAAGCCATGAGCTACATGATATTTTTTTTGGTATTCAGCTTCACATCTGGTCTTATTTTCTATAATATTGTAAAGTACCATCTCCTTCTTTGGGGCAATTTCATGTTTTGTGTTCCTCTAGTTTTGATGGCACCTTTCCACCTGAAACTAAAATGCAATCATTGCCTCTTATTGGTAAATTAAGATGTTGATTCTAAACATAGCCAGAATATGTAAAACAATTTTCCCTCGTAAATTACCCGTCACTATCTTCGTTAAGATATCACACTCTTATTTACAATTATTTTTGACAGACTAGTGTTTTTAATATAAATTTGAAATAATGCAAATTCTTTCTAACTGCTATAATGCAAATTCTTGTTTTTCTAATATAAATTTGAAATATATTATAAAAGTAGATTCTTGTTATGTAAACACCAAAATACAATAGAAAAAGGCTCTTTCCTTATTCTATGTGCTGCTAGAGATCTTTCATATTATCTGTTGATTTTAAATACTTAATTGATATATATTGTTTGTCTATTTGTAATCTGTTGATATTTACATATAGAAATTTGGGACCAATTCTTTTCTTTACCTTGTTAGATGGATATTATGCTGCCGTTGAGGCATGTACCAATTGCAAGATTAGTCCTTTCCTGGTGTTCTGACGTCTATGAGTTGCTTAAAGAATTAAAAATAAAATAAAAAAAAATAAGGATTGACAAGATTCTTTTAGATGCAAATTTGATCTTAATTGATGCTTGAGGTTTTGTGCTCCTCATCCTGGGAAAATCTCTCGATCAGTTTGGAACTTGGAAGAATACGTTGACATCAAATTTTAGAATATGGTCTGCATATCTTCTAATAAGCCAATACTCATGGTTTTGTAATTATGTGATTGATCCCTATCGATAAAATTGTGGTTTTACTATCGTGTGCATCTAATTGTTTTCATTTTCTTTCTTTGTTTTTGTTTTTGGTTTTTTTTTTTTTTTTTTTTGTGTTCTGTAAAAAAGCTGATAACATGTAAGTTTCAATGAGAGTGATTACTTTGTCATATAGTTCTGATTTTCTTCATTTGTAGTATTATTTGGTCTAATTTTAGAACTTATGTTAGATAGGTAATTTGAAGTGGCAAGGTGAGAGGAGAGAAAGAAAGAAAGGGTGAGAGAGAGAGAGAAAGAATGATTTTAGTGAATTGATCTGAGAATCTCCATTAACAAAGAAATGTTCAATACAAGAAGAAAGTTACAAGTCTCATGACTTTGTCCACAGCCTAAGCTGACCATTTTTTTATAAAAGAAAGTTCCTCCTCTCTCTTGTAATACCCCCTCCTATTTTTATCACTACTTCCCCATATTTCCTCCCGATAACTACTTTAGATTCCCCATAGTGAGGTGGTTACTTCTTAACAATCTTCTAGTATCTTTTGGTTCCTTTGCGATGATAGACGTTTAGCTTCTTACGCTCCATCTCATCAGCCAGTTGTTTAGTCATTGCCACTTCATCGTCCAGCTGGTCCATTACTATTTCCTTCATAATATTGACCCCTGCTGAAAATTCAGTCTTGTCCTCAAGGCTGTAACTAGGAAACTGCCCTCTAAAATCTGAAAGATCAATCCATATTGCATCATCCTTTGAGCCACCCTTCCATAGAACGAGTAACTGTTTGTAAGCCTGACCCCCTTTTGTGACCACCTTTTCCTCCAATATTTTAGTAGATTCATAGAGCCTGCGATCAGACCCAAGAGAATGAGGTAGTTCTGGTTCCGTGCATGGTTTTCAATCATTTTTTAAGTTGTGACACATGGAAGTTGCGTTATACCTGAGAGTCATCAGGCAGCTGGATTTTATAAGCCATTTCTCCTATTTTTTGCACAATGGGGAACGGACCATAGTATATGGCTGCTAGCTTTGCATTGCTCATATTTCGGATTGAAATCTATTTGTAAGGACGCAGCTTGAGAAAAACCATATCACCAATATTATACTGCACGTGCCTCCTATAAGTATTGGCAAATTTAACCATCTATTGTTGTGCTTTCCTGAGATTGTACTGTAGTTGTTCTAGGATTTCATCTCTATCCGAGAGCTCTCTTGCCACAACTTCCACTCTTGGGAGGAGGTCATCCATACACCACTTGGAAAGGAGTTATCCTAGTGACTATATAATAATTCGTATTATAACTAAATTTTGCCCATGGCAACCAAGTAAACCCCCTTTGGCTGATCTGAAGTAAAATATCGTAGGTATGTCTCGAGTCATTTGTTCAAAATTTTTGTTTGTCCATTTGTCTCCGGATGATGGACACTACTCATTTTCAGTTTTATACCTTGCAAACGAAACAACTCAGTCCAAAAATTACTTAGGAAGAGTGGGTCATGGTCACTTACATTGGACATTGGAACTCCATGTAATCTGACTATTTCCTTAACAAAGACCTCCGCAACTGATTTTACTGTATAAGGATGTTTTAGCCCAATAAAGTGTCTATATTTCGACAATCCATCTATCACCACAAAAATACTATCCCTCCCCTTGTGATTGGGGTAGTCCATTGATAAAATTCATTGATATGCCCTCCCAAACAACCGTAGGAATAGATAAGGGCTACAATAGTCCAGTCGGGGCCCTTGCCTCATACTTTTGTCGTTGACACACAAAGCAAGCTGCCACAAATGCTAGAACTTATTTCATTATTCATTTCTAATATAAATTTGCGGTCAATCTCCTTAAGTCTTCAAAGCGCTGGTGTGTCCTACCCCAGGAGTTTCATGGAATTCTGCCAATAAAGTGAAAATCCATATTGAATTTTCTGAAAGTACCACTCTATTTTTATACAACAATGTCTCATTCACCAAGGTATAGGGGAGTTTGCAGTTATGATCCCTTTTCAGTCTCTGTTTTAGAGTGGACAGCCTTGGATTTTGAGCAATTTCTTTTTCTATTTTCTTTCAATCCTTCCACAGCTGCCATGACACCATTGCACATTCAGAAACCTCCTACGCGCTGGATAGATTGTAGCCACTCTGTTTGAGCATCCAGGTTTGTATTACACCTGAAAATCATAACCCAATAACTTGGAAACCCAGTCTGCTGAGATGGAGTTGTAATTTTCTGTTCCATCAGGAATTTCAAACTTTTGTGGTCTATCTTTACAGCAAATTGTCTCCCAATTAAGTATGGACGCTAGTATTGAATAGCTAAAACAAGCGTCATCTACTCTTTTTCATAGGTTGATTTAGATAGGGACCTCTCCGAAAAAGCCTTGCTAAAAAAAGCGATGAACCTCTCGTTTTGTAAGAGAACAGCCCCCACTTCTCTTTCTGAAGCATGACACTCAACTATGAATGGTTAAGTAAAGTCTAGCATGGCCAACACCGGGGCATATACCATTGCAGATTGCAATGATTCGAAGGCTCTTTTGGCTTCCATTGACCAAATAAACTTATGCTGACCATCTTTCTTTAATTACTTCATGAGAGGCCATGCAAATTTTCCATAATCACGAATGAACCGCCTATACTAGCCGGTTAAACCCAAAAATCCTCGTATATCCCTTGAGGAGCGAGGAGTTGGTCAATTCAAAATGCAAGTTATTTTCCCCGCGTCCATCTTCACACCTTTTGCGGAAATCACAAGACCCAAATAATCAATGTCTTGCCTCCCAAATTGATATTTTTTCCTGTTGACCAACAAATAATTACTTGCCAAAGTTTGCAAGGCCATCTCCAAATGTACCAAATGATCATCCCAGGTTTTAGTGTATATGAGAATGTCATCGAAGAACACCAAAATAAATCTCTAAAGATAAGAGTGGAACGCATCATTCATTGTGACCTGAAAAGTGGCAGGTGCATTCATGAGCTCAAATGGTATTACCATAAATTTATAATGACCAGAATGCGTCCAAAGGGCTGTTTTAGGGATGTCGGATTCCTTCACCCTAAGTTGGTGGTACCAAGAAAGTAAATCAATTTTGGAAAAGTAATGAGTGCCACACAATTCATTGAGCAGCTCGTATACCATCAGAATTGGATACTTTCCAGAATGACAACTTTGTTCAACTCCGTATAATCGACACAAAAACATCAACTTTCATCCTTCTTTCGAACAAGCAATATTGGACTGGAAAAAGGGTTAGAACTGGATCGAATGATGCCAACACTAAACATTTATGCCACCAATTTTTCAAACTCACTTTTTTGTTCATGGTTATACCGATAAGGTTGACTACTAACTGGACCAAAATCAGGCCGTAATGGAATTTGATGATCAGTGGGTCGACAAAGTGGTAATCGAGTGTCTTTGCCAGACACCATATCATACTTGTTAACAATACCCATAACTCTTCCCGCTGATCATCAGTCAATTCTTTGTCAGCCCCATCTTACATTTTGACGTTAGTGTTAAGCTCCCATAACCATGCACCATATTCGACCTCAGTTAATTTCTTCAAGGCAACAAGGGAAGAGGGAGTTCTAATAAGTGCAGGGTTCCCTCTCAAACAAATGGACTGCCCATCCCACTAAAATTGCATAGTCATGAGTTGCCAACTGACCCGACCTCTCCTAAGGTTTCCAACCATGAGACCCCCAAAATTACATCTACTCCCCCTAAAGGGAACAGGAAGCAATCAATTACAATCACACGACAATCCAAATCTAACTGACTCCTACGCAAATGCCAGATGAGGCTAGTCGTCTCCCATCACCCAAGTGCACCCAAAAAGGGTCTGTGGGTTGCACCGAAAGTCCCAATCGACGGGCAGCATCTTTAGCCATGAAATTGTGGCTAGCTCCACTATCCATCATGACTATTAATTTTTTCCCAGCAATAGTTCCCATAAGTTTCATAGTTTTAGATTAAGAAATACCTCCAACAGAGAACAAAGAAAGTTCAAGAGATGCAAGAGAAATGTCTAGGTGGTGTTCTGAGCTCTCCGCTAGTGCCTTCTCCTTTGCATCTTCATCCATCGGTAGGGTTTCATCGTCTCCAAATATGAGCGCATGAAGGCTTTTGTTAAGACAGTTGTGAAGGGGATGGTAAGGCTGCTTACATTTGAAACATAGTCCCTTGGATTGTAAATCCATGAGTTATTTGTAAGACATTTGATGGAAAACTCTATTGTTGTTGTTCAAGCTGGGTTGTGGAGATTTTGGAGAATGAGAGTTTTGAGTGATGGAATTTGTGGTGTCTTTAATAGGAACCAGGTTAAAAGAAAATTGGGTTTAGGTAAATGATTTTGGGTTAAAATTATTGTCAGACCCCCCATGGGTCGGGTTTGCTCCACCCCATTTTCGCAACTCAAATGGTTTGTGGGTTTCATCCTCTTTATCCGAAATCATCCCAGTCTTAACCCATTTTCTCACTCAATTTCACATGCTAATTTCATGGTCTAAAGGAGGGAAAGAGTTTCGTGTGAATGGATTTGCACATGAATTTCATCTTTGAGACCATTGAGAAAAAGACCTAAATGAATTTAAGAACTCAACCCTTTGAGGAGTGTTGCTCTGGCCACAAAATCATCGATGTAATCATCAATATTCCCAGTCTGCTTTGTTCATGCAAGGCCTTCAATGTGATTTGCGGACAATCCTCCACCAAAACGATCAAAAAGTTCAGAAGTTAAATTTGATCAAGAAAGTGATGGATTCTGAGCGAACAGCCATTGGACCCAGTGAAGGGCTGGTCCATCCATGGAGACCATAGCCATTGTGACCTTCATCTCATCGCTTACACGATGGATGCTAAAAAATTGTTAAGCTGGTGTGACCCAGGCAGCAGGATCATGACCATCAAAACAGGATAGATCAACTCTTCGCGAAGCATTCTATAATTCCTCCTACAAAACAATTTTAAAGGGTGTTTGGGGTTATGTGTGAGCTCGAAGGATGGGAATGGAGCCAATCTTAAGTGAAGGACTTCCGTGAGCTCCATTTAACACTGTTGTCGAACACCCTACCTCGTCGCGGACTTTATTTCTTTAGCGCAGCAACGCAGCTGCAAGGTCCTCCAACGAATCCATTTTGTCCAATTTTGTTCGATGGTGGTTCATTTCTTCTAATAATGTTGCGATGCTGTTAGCAATATCTGCAATACTCTTCTCCAAGGATTTTATTTTTGATTCCATTCTAGTTTGAGTCATGAACTTTTGTTTTGGTATCACTGGAAAAAAGAAGGGCAGGTCGGACCAGTTGTTAGATAGGTAATCGGAAGTGGCAAGGAGAGAGAGAGAGAGAGAGAGAGAGAATGATTTTAGCGAATTGATCTAAGAATCTCCATTAAAGAAGAAAGGTTCAATACAAGAAGAAAGTTATAGGTCTCATGACTCTGGCTACATTCTTTTCATAGAAGCAAGTTCCTCCTCTCTCCTGTAATACCCCCTCCTATTTTTATCACTACTCCCACATATTCCCTCCCCATAACTACTTTAGATTCCCCATAGTCTTCTTTAACTGTTTTTAGTTCTTTATGCTCCAACACCTTTGGAGTATAGTCTCGATGACTGCGTAGAGAGTACATTCAAGATGATGAATTGGTTGAGGTCACTCCTTTTGAGTATCCGAATGTGCAAAAACCCAAAGCTAGCAAAGAAGTCATGGTAAGAACACATTGAACATCACCTGCTTCCACATTGATTAGAGACACAAATGTACAAAAAGGTTACACGCAGAATTCTTGGTTCTTGAATTACAAATAAGGATATTTTCTGAAGGTATCTGAAAATCAGAATGTTTTCTGCACGATAATTTCAAATTGTGATGTTGGAAACTCGAACCAAACCGTGGACATTCATGCTCAGGGTATTATTGCTGCCTTCACCTTTTTCTTATGAAGGAATATTTAATCACAAAACTGAGAAGTTGAGTTGTGAGTTACTTGTAGACATTCATGTTTTTGTAATTGAATGATGACCTCTTTTTCTTCTTTGTTTGATTTACAACCTTTTTGAAAATTATGAAATGAATCCGATACAATGGTATAGACATTTTGGATCTTTGTCGAGCCTGTTTTGACACTTGGGCCATGACTTTCATTTTCTTTTCCTTTTTTTTTTTTTTTTGGTACAATGAGATGCAATCAAACGGGATCGATTTAGAGAAGTGAAAATGAAAGTGGAGAGACTTTACCGCTTAAGCTGTCCCGAGGGACATTTTTTTCCTGTTTTCTGTCTGGTTTTGGGTAATGTAAGAAACCAAACCTATCGATCCAGTAACTCAAAATGCATCAAATTTGGCAATGGCTGACTTACAAGTTGAGAATTTGATTGTTGTGAAGGATACAAGTAAGATGCTTGTTCTTGAGTAATTGTGTAGTTGGTGAACTCAATGGGAGGGTGGGAATCGCATATAATCAGGGTAATGCATGTATAGTCTCTAATGGCTGGTCCGCTCAACCTCAAATAAGATATTTGGGAGTACGTCAAAGAAAATAATAATAATAATGATAATAATAATAATCCTCTGCAGCCTCTGGGGGAATGGCTTTGCTTAAGATCAGACAAAGACGGTCCCGGATCTTATGCAGCAGGTGAATGTGGTTGCTGTTCTTCACATCCCCAGAGAAGGAAACCGTTGTACAGATTTCATGGCCGCCTTAGGCCATTCTCTAACGCAGAGGTTCAGGGAGTTTAATCATCCCCTCTGGCTCTGGGCAGCCTCCTGAGGGAAGATGCTGAGGGAACTAAGGTCCTGAGGCACAACAGAAACTCCTCGAGCTTGCCTGTTGGGATAGGTTGGCTGTGCTAGTTTGTGCTTATTTTTCTTTCCTCTTTTCATAAAAAAAAAAAAAAAAAAAAAAAAAAAAAAAAAGACGGTCCCGGATCGGGCCCAAATATGCCATCTTGAGCCTTTGAATCCCAAAGGTCACCTTTGTTGCTGGGTCTACGAGCCCAATGACCAAGCAGAATTTCTGGTTACAAGCGGCTCTCTTGCACTGGATTTTGGTTAATATATATGTGTATATTTATATATTTCTATAGGAGGCTTGTAGACTTGGCACTACAGAATGGGGATAACTCTCCCCTACAACCACTAAACCATTACAATTTGAGCACACTTCTTTGAAGTGATTATCAGATATACCAAGAACATATCTAGTCTCGTTTATAAATTGGTCAAATTTGTTTTTATGCATCAAACTTATTTGAATTGAACGGTTAGATACTTTACCCCTTTAATAAGAGATTTTGAGTTCGACCATTGAGAATGAAGAAAAATGATTTGAGAGAACCAATCCCATAACGGACCCCACAGTGCTTGGACTGAATTAGTTAGCACAACTTGGATACCGATCGATGAAAACAAAAGAAAAATTACTTTTAATTAAAAATTAAGAAATCAAGAGGTATTTGATTTGAATTATATGTTAATTAAATTACTTAAAATAAATCAAAAATTAGAAATAAGGTGCCTCTTACTACCATAACTAACCTTATTCCAAATTATATTAGATACACTATAACGATTATTTTTAAAATCAATTTCGGTAGTTATTTTATTAAATCTTAGTATTATTTGTATATACAAGATAAAAATATTTAAATTAAGTTTAATTGGCTATATATAATTACATTTATTAAAAAAAAAACCATGTATTTTATTTTCATATCAACAGATGATACTTTTAACACATTTGATTAAATAGTTAAAACTATTTAAAAGTAGTTTGTTAAATTATTTTATTAAATACATAAATTATTTATTTCAAAATGTTTAATAAGTTTGAAATTACTTAGAAATTAAAATTTAAAAGTAAACAGTCAAATCAAATTCATATTAATTGTTAAATTATGTTTGATTATGTTTGATTAATATTTTAATTAAATTATTTATTTTTTGTACGTGTAGGAATGCTTGTTGAGGGGGAATTCCAAGATAGGTCTCCAAAAGGGTCACTTCATAATTGTCCTCTTGATGCCATAGAAAAATCAAGATTGAAAATTTATTCTAGGAAGCCAAATTTGAAGGTCAAAGTCCATAAGGAAAACCTTAATACTAAAGACGTAGTAGAACTCGAATAAGCAAAGACAAGAGGCAGGAAAGGAACAAAAGAATGATGGGCTTAGCCCAAGTCTCAAGCACTAGGCTTCTCAATTGGATCATTATTATTATTGGAGAGTGACAAAATTAGAAGACCATGTCAAATATGAATGCAAAATTTTAGAGCGCTTCCATTTTGACCAAAAAGACTCTCTCTCTCTCTCTCTCTCTCTCTCTATCAAGTTTTCAATAGTCAATACTGAAAGCGAGGGTTCTTAAATGGGAAAGAAGCCGTCCAGACCAAGTGGGTATCACCTTCGGAATGAACCAAAGACTTGTTCATAATTCATAATTTAGTTGGGTTTGGGGTGAACCTTCCTTCTCTCTCTCTCTTTTTATCAGAAAATACGACATCAACGAAAATTGGCGATAGATAATTATCTATTACTAATTAGTAAAAACATAATATAATTTTATGTTTTTATTAAGTATAATTTTGTATTTTTATTAAATATAATTTTGTATTTTGTATTTTTATTAAATTAGGGTATTTTTTTATTAAATATAATTTTGTATTTTTATTAAATGTAATTTTGTATTTTTATTAAATTAAGGTATTGTTTTTATTAAATATAATTTTGTATTTTATTAAATATAATTTTGTGTTTTTATTAAATATAATTTTGTATTTTGTATTTTTATTAAATTAGGGTATTTTTTTATTAAATATAATTTTGTATTATTATTAGATATAATTTTGTATTTTTTATTAAATTAGGGTATTGTTTTTTATTTAATATAATTTTGTATTTTTATTAAATATAATTTTGTGTTTTTATAAAATATAATTTTGTATTATTATTAGATATAATTTTGTATTTTTATTAAATTAGGGTATTGTTTTTTATTTAATATAATTTTGTATTTTTTTTAAATATAATTTTGTGTTTTTATAAAATATAATTTTCTATTTTGTATTTTTATTAGATATAATTTTGTATTTTTATTAAATTAGGGTATTGCATTTTTATTAAATATAATTTTATATTTTTATTAAATAAAATTTTGTGTTTTTATTAAATATAATTTTGTATTTTTTATTTTTATTAAATTAGAGTATTGTTTTTTTATTTAATATAATTTTATATTTTTACTAAATATAATTTTGTATTTTTATTAAATATAATTTTGTGTTTTTATTAAATATAATTTTATATTTTTATTTAATATGATTTTGTATTTTTATTAATTTAGGGTATTGTATTTTTATTAAATATAATTTTATATTTTTAGTAAATATAATTTTATATTTTGTATTTTTGTTAAATTATAGTATTGTTTCTTTATTAAATATAATTTTTTATTTTTATTAAATGTAATTTTGTATTTATATTAAATATAATTTTTTGTTTTTATTAAATATAATTTTATATTTTTACTAAATATAATTTTATATTTTTAATATATTTGGGTATTGTATTTTAAATGATGAGAATGAAATAAAAAATAAAGAATTTAAAAAAAAAAATAACACATAAGTCATTTGTGGCATAATGGTTAAGATAACTCAAAACATACTTGAGAACCTAGGTTCGAATCTGGGTGAAAGTATTTTTTCAACAAAAAAAAGCAGGGGCGTTGGAGCAGGCGGGCGTGCGAGCGAGCGTGGGCAGTGGCACATGCGGGCGTGCACGGGTGGTTGCGACCATGTGCGCCTTGGGTGCACGACTTTCAGCGACGGATTAGTGACGGAAATAATTCTATCGCAAAAAAAAATCATTGTTAATCCGTCGATAATTTGGAATATTTTGAAAAAATGTAAAATTATATTAGTGATGTCTGTTGCTAAATTTGTGATGGAAATATTTCTGTCGTTAAATTTTTTGACGAAATACTGAGGTGAATTTTAACGACGAAATATTTATTATCAGCGACGGATATTTTCGTTGTTAATATCCTTTTTTCTAGTAGTGTATGTGTGTCTCTCTCTCCAATTGGAATATATCACGCCCTAATGAACGATAATTTTTTTATATTTGTTTGGTTTTAGTAGGTGATTGATTGTATGTTTATTTATATTTATAGCTTTGTTAAGGAAAGAAAGAAAGATCATTTGGGAGGGGAATCTAATGCCTCTTGTTGGTTTGCTTAACCAGCATGGAAATAAAAAAGAGGAAAAATAAATAAATAAATAAATAAATAAATCAAAGCCTTAATGATTTTTACTAGGAGAAAGGACTCAAAGAACAAAAGCCAAGGACTCGATAATTCTTACTAGTCTTCCTCTTTCTGCTGGATTTGAACCAAACATGTGGTGGATCCATCCCCACTTGACTCCAGCTTTCATTCTAGAACACAAATTAGTCTATGGAATAAGTGGAAATTTCTTGGAATCACATAAGAGACAAATAGCTTGTTTTGGGTTGGTTATTTTGGGGGGAATTATTCTTGACTTTAGGGTTTGTACCATTCCTACTCTCTCGGCGCAAATAAATCTTATAAAAGTTTTATGGATTCAAAATTAAGTAATTGTTGACACAATTCGATGGGTATGGCACTTGGACCTATTGTCCACACACCCAAACACCATTCAAACTCTCTGGCAAGTAGTTGGATCCCATCATCAACTCTTTCTAGTTTCTAGGCTAGGCAAGTGCATGCAAGTTGACGTGGATGTTTTGGTGTTTGTTTTTATTTCTTTGTAATAAAATATTTTTCTTTTCTTTTTTAATAAGAAAATACAATTAAGTGAAATCGAATCAGAGAAAAAAGGGTAATTAAGAAGGCTTTACGATTCGAATCGTACCTGAGGGACATATTTTCCTTTTTTATAAACACTACTTGTCATAAGTCGGTCCAATAATATGACACTACTTGGGTTTGTTTCTATATAGTTGAGAGAGTTCAGTTTATTCTAATTGCATACAAAGTTTGAGTTCCTTTAAAGTAAAATATACTTGGGTCCTAGGTTGGAGACTCAAATCTCCATTTTTTTTTTCTAAATACTTATATTATGAGAAAAACATGCCAGAATGGTTATAGATTTAATCATATACTCTCTATGTCGTCCTCTCATTAATGATTAACTTAATATATTCTTCGTGTTTCTTGCTTTGGGGTATCAATCTTGACTATAAATTTGCGTGCAAAGAAGCATGCCTCTTCTAGAATTAGAATCACGTGTATTAAGTTCCAAACATATACATCACCATTTTTTATTTTTTTGAGAGACCTTACAAATTGTAGTAGCTAGTACCAAAGAGAATGATTCAAGAAAGACATTGTGAGAATGGTCATCCTACACAACTCTCCCTATATTGGGTCTGATGTATTTTTCCTACCAAGAACTCATCGTATATACGTCGAAATTCATCCAATTATTGTAAGAAAGCTGGCATGACCATTCATATACAAACTGCTCTTGCAGATGATGTAACCTGGCAGAGTTCCCATCTTGTGAATGCATTTATTTGACAAGTTCACATGGAAAAAACCTTGCCCACGCAATCTCTCTCTCTCATTGTCATTGGGAGGGAGATCCCATGCTTGTGCCCTGGGGGAAGTTATAATGTAAACACTCAAAAGGCGCCCTGCACGATGGGTTCGGGTCCCACCTAACGTTACAAGATTATATCACAGTTCTGAGGATTGATTTTGGCCTCGGTAATTTTATTAGTATTCATTTAAATATCGTAATCATGCCACACTCATTACATTACATGTATAACTGTTATGATCCTCGAATAGTATTATAGGTACATGTGATACTATCCGGTTAAAACTCAACTCGAGTTCGGACTCAGGTATCTCGGGATCGAGTTTGAGCTCAAATGTGTCGGACTCAAAAGTCTGACGAGCTATCTAAATTTTTTTTTAAAATATTTTTTATATATTAAATATATGATAATATTACCCGACGATATTACCTGATGACACTATCCGTGACATTTTGAGTTCGAACTCAATCTCAAGAAATATAAATTTGGATCATACTACCTAAGATACTACCCGACAACATTACTCGATGACATTTCGAACTCGAGCTTGAGTTCGAGAAATTCAAACTCGACGATTTCAAACCCACCTAAAAATACTCGAGCCGAGTTTGAATATCATGATACCCGAGACAGATCCCAATGTCATAACACCCCTAATTGCATGTATGCATGACAATGCAAATTTAGGGAACAAATGATATAACGAACGAATAATCCCTCTTTCCAAAATGATATCCACTCCAAATTCATATTCAAAATATTTTATCTCCAGAATTTTCATGAGGATTGAGCGAAAATGATATATTTAGAATTTAGATTATGTATTGAAATTAGTTTATAATTTTTTTTTTGTGCATACATTAAGATTCGAATCCGAACCTTTTATAATAGAGAAGAGATGAGATGAGATGTCATTTAAGTTGAAGTTTATTGGCTGATATTAGTTTATGGTACCTAAATACTTTGACATTTTATCTTATTTGAACAAAAATTGAGAATTTATGTGTTTTCATTTATTTATAATTCAATATTATAATATTTGCTCTATTTAATTTTTGGACTTTACGAATCACAGGGTCAATTTTTTTTTAGCTAATTTTACTGTAAACTTATTTGAAAGCCCTTAAGGAAAATATAACCAGAGATTATTTCTCAGTTACAAAATTTTAAATTAGTGTCCCTTTAAACATATTATAATCGTTCAATGCAAACCGAAAATGACATAATTATATAACAAAGGATAATTAATTATTTTAAATTTGGTGTTGGTCCGTCGGGTTCCCGGGTGATGAGGCAAAGTTAGCCGTTGAAATTGAATGAAAAGATCGAACGGTTCACAAATGACTTAAAGACCAATTTAAATCATGAAAGAAACGTTACAATCGAAAGTCAAATTCGCCGAGTTTGACCGAACAGATAAACTGTAGCGTTACTTTTTTGATTGATTTGAACGACTTAAAGACCATTTTACCCTTTCACCCAACCCTTATTTTTTTTGAAGGAGACAGAAGAGAACTTTCCTTCGGATATTCTGTTTGGACCATTATAACCCTGGCAGCAAATGAATGGTTTTCCACCTTCACTTTTCGGTGCAATCGTGACTGGTAGGAACTTTTTGGCGACATTTGTGTGTCTAAGAAAATTGAAAAGAACAAAGTTAAAATTAAATTAAAATTTTATATAGCAGTAAAAATTTTTTACCCTGATTTAGAAGATATTTTGACTAATGTAAAATTATTCAAATTAAAATTTGATTGATCATTAATCTTAAGGATTTAAGTACTATGTGAAAAGGTTAAATTCAACTCATTCGACTTGTTTTTATTTTATTTTATTATTAATAATTTTTTACTAAAATATCTACGCGGAGAAAATAAAAAAATTATTATTAATGTTTTATCGTATTAATGATTTTACCTAAATTTCCGCTAAGAGTTCACCGTTTCAAGCATGAAAGCGCCACGCGTGGAATAAAGTCAACAATCCCAAGCTTCTGGATCACCAAAAATCATCCTGTTCCAAGATTCAAATCGCCAAGTAAAATGACCAAATTATAAACCCATGGGAGGCCAGATATTCGGAGGGTATATCTGTAAATTGGTTAGGATCAGATCTCGCGCAGATGCTTCGCCAAGGCATGCGTTTCTTGTCCTTCTAGAAGGAATAAATTAGATTAGCCAATTATTTTTTCCACCTGTCACCCAAACCCGGCTCCATTTGCCAATGCCAAGTAAGCAACAACCAGGTGATGGACACCTGGCGTAGTTGTTTTGCCCGCAATTACAACTTTACCCTTTTCGATTTTTGCCTGCTAAAATAAATACGAAAATATTACAATTTAAATCTAGTAAAAAAAAAAAAAAATCTTTGCTGATGCTTTCATTGTACAATACTTACTTTTAATTTTTAGCGACATGCATTCACAAAAAATTCAAAAATGAGATATCAAAAAAAATATTTAAACAACGACTCTTTATCATTTAGATATTCTTATAAAGATATTTAACAATAATATTTGTTAATAAATATATTTTTAATATATATAATTTTATGGATATTAATATTAAGGGGGTTATTTGTATTCTAATATTGAAAATTAAAAATAAGAGTAGAATATCAGAGTTTACACATTTGTGAAAATTGAGAAAATGAAGAGAAATTTTCAAATTATTCAAGAGATTGTGATTGTGATTATCGCGATATGATAATTAATCGAGTGTGAGTAATGACTAATGGGGCCAAAATTATTGTCACTTGCAAAAACCCTTTCCTTTACCAAACTCGCCAGCCTTTGTAACAAACTTCAATTTTTTTTTATATATAATTTATCTCTAATTTAATAATTAATTTTACAAAAAATGAGAGAGAGAGAATAAGATTGTCCATTATATATCCCCTTCAAATTATTTTTTCCACCTGTCACCAAAACCTGGCTTCATTTGCCAATGCCAAGTAAGCAACAACCAAGTGATGGACACCTGGCGTCGTTGTTTTGCCCGCAATTACAACTTTACCCTTTCGATTTTTGCCCGCTAAATAAGTACGAAAATATTATAATTTAAATCTAGTAAAAAAAAAAAATCTTTACTCATGCTTTCATTGGACAATACTTACTTTTTATTTTTATTTTCAGCAAGATGTATTTGTGAAAAATTTAAAAACGAGATATTAAAAAAGATATTAAAAAATTTAAAAAAGAGATATCGAAAAAGATATTTGAGTAACGACTCTTTATCATTTGGATGTTCTATAAGGATATTCAGCAATAGTAATTATTGGGTAAAGATATTTTTAATATAGATGACTTTTATGCATATTAATATTAAGGGGGTTATTTGTATTCTAATATTGGAAATTAAAAATAAGAGTGGAACATTGAAGCCTACATATTTGTGAAAATTGAGAAAATGAGATTAGAAATTTCCAAATTGTCCTAGAGACGGTGATTGTGATTGTGATTACCGCGACATGATAATTAATTGAGTGTGAGTAATGACTAATGGGGCCAAAATTATTGTCACTTGCAAAACCCTTTCCTTTACCAAACTCGCCGGCCTTTGTAACAAACTTCAATTTTTTTTATATAATTTATCTTTAATTTAATAATTAATTTTACAAAAATTGAGAGAGAAAATAAGATCGTCTATTATATATCTGACAACCAATTCGAAAAAAAAGATAAAGTTTTAAATTTCAAGAAGATAATTAAAAAGGTATTTTGTCTTACTCTTTTTGTTGTTGTAAATGCTTATTGAGGAATTATATTTAGATAGAATTTTGTTTTGTTTGAAATTATTATGCAATATCAATTTTAAGCATAAATCATGTGACTGAAATTTTCTAAATATTTAGATTTTTTTTTAAAAAATGATACATAAATTTTTTTCAAATAAAATGTACTTAAGAGTTATAGTCCATTCCACGAAAAGATTTATCATGGTCTTGATCTTTTCTTGCAAGAGAATAACATTTGAATGAGAAAAAGAATAAAACTTATGAGATGATACGGGAAGGGTATAAATGAAATTTCAGGGGAAGAAATGGGGCATTTCCAGGAGACTACTAGTTTTCTTTTCTTTCGCTCTTTCTTTTCTTTTTTTTTACCCTTCCAATGTACCTGAAAGAATTGTTGAATTCTCTTTGGATATTTTCGGAAATTTATCACAAGATAAACGGAGGCAAATCTCTCTCTCTCTCTCTCTCTCTCTCTCTAAAATTTCTAGAGAGTGAGAGGGTTGGGAACTTAGGAGAGAAGTGTCTGCCCTATATCATTGACCTTCTCTCTCTCTCTCTCTTCAGGGGTGGTGTTTATAACACGCTGAATTCCTCTCTCATCCGCGTTCTTCTTGCGAACTCTCTCTCTTCATCTTCCACCGTTTATAATCCTCTGCTTCTCTTTCCCTCTCTCTCTCTCTGTGTCCGTTGTTATCTTCAGACTATCTAGATCTTCTCAACATTCTTAAAATTTCTCTGCTCTTTCTCATATATTTTGGCTTCCTTTGTTTTCGTACCCCCAAATTTAGCCCTTATATTCTCCAAAATCCCAAATTCTTTTGAGTCTCTGCAAACCCTAATTGTAAAAATAGTACTTATTTCCAATAAACGATCTTTCTATGATTTAAATTCTATCTTCTCAGTTCTTCTGATCTTTGTATTCATCGATTTGAATAGAATTTTGTTTTTCAAAGATCGGATTTCGGGCCATTTGACTTAATTTTGCTTATACCCTTAAATTCCGAAGATCAGCTTGATCTATATTGACTCTTTTTTTTTTTTTCAAATCAAAGTCAAATCTAGAGGCTCATTTGGCTGAATTTCGGAAGTCCCTAGGGAATTTTGGATCTTGATCAATGGGAAATTGCTGCGCAAACCCGTCCGGTTCTCAATCTGAGAAGAAAAAGGGAAAGAACAAACCGAACCCATTTTCAATTGATTATCAGAGTTATGCAACTGGAAATGGAGGTCATAAGTTCACAGTACTGAAAGACCCAACAGGTCGGGAAATCGGGCAAAAGTACGAGCTGGGTCGTGAACTAGGTCGTGGTGAGTTTGGAATCACTCACCTTTGTACTGATAAAATCACAGGCGAAATGTTTGCTTGTAAGTCAATATCGAAGAAGAAGCTGAAGACAACTGTGGATATTGAGGATGTGAGGAGGGAGGTTCTGATCATGAAGCATTTGCCTAATCATCCAAACATTGTCAGCTTGAAAGCTACTTATGAGGATGATAGTGCAGTCCATCTTGTGATGGAGTTGTGTGAGGGAGGCGAATTGTTCGACCGGATTGTCACTCGTGGGCATTACACTGAACGTGCTGCAGCTGCGGTCACTCGCACGATTGTTGAAGTTGTTCAGGTCTGAATTTTGATCTTCCAATGTTCATTTACATGTTTTAATGCATCTGATCTACTTTCCTTATTATGGACTGAATTACTACGTTGTTAGTTGTTGAGCATTTGATATAATGATAGAAGTACTTAATAGGTAGTAAACACAGGAAAGGGAAGCATGTGATGTGAAGTTATAAAGGGGAACACCAAGAATAATTAATGAGTTAGCAACCCCTGAAATTTCAATAGGGAACAACTCATGACTTTAGTACAGTCAATTACAAACTACTGTAAAGTCTTGGGCTACTTTTGTCTGCCCGATCTTGACAATTATGTGGTGGTGTATTCTATATTTATTATGGTCCAGCTGTTGGAAGACGGTTCTACGGCACATATTTTCTCGTTCGGGTTTCCTTTTTTCCGAATTTGCTTTTGTTTGATATCTTATTGCTAGAAATTTTTCCATCTCAAACCTTATCCCTGATTCCGTAATCATATTTTCTGCATTTGATTCCTTTATGGCCTAAATCTTGTGTCTCATCTGAGTATGAATAAGGGGAGGATAACCAAATTTTCTCTTGTAAGGCGACCATTTACATGTCAGGAATTTTATTTCCTTCAAGTCTCTCTCTTGTTTATATTAACTTTTTTGGTTTTTTTTTCAAAGCCTTGAGGACTATGTTTAGGTCATGAAAATTAAGAATTAGAAAATATTTTGCGGTTGGCTGTTCTTGGTTTTTAACCCACCATGTTTATGCCGCTTGAAATGCTTTATTATATGCACAATAGTTCAGTTTTTATGTATCCCATATTGTGAAACCTTCTAGTTTATTAAAGTCATAAACAAATTTAGGCTCTTTGCATTCTTTACCGTAGTTTAATTACAGCAAAATAATAGGGACTGTTAAAACGCCTGCAACTTAATATGATAATTTCTCTGTAACTGATAATAAAAATGATAATTGATCCAAAATGCCTATGATTGCAATCTGAATTGGTGATTATACTTCATGTAGAACCTAGGATTGCCTTACATTTTACTGCAATGGATGCTTCTTGGAAATTTAAAATTTGAAGTAGATTGTTTTGATAAATGCCCTTTAAGACAATTACAAAAAAGACAAGTCCTGAATATGAAATATATGCCTCTGCCACAGATGTGCCACAAGTATGGGGTGATGCATAGGGATCTCAAACCTGAGAATTTCCTATTTGGAAACAAGAAGGAAACGGCTCCCTTAAAGGCAATTGATTTTGGTCTGTCAGTGTTCTTTAAACCAGGTATTTTCTCATGGATGTATTTCTGCAATTTATTATTATTATTTTTTATTTGACTTCTATAGTTCTTCTATCTAACATAGATTCCGCCATATATTGCAGGTGAGAAATTCACTGAAATTGTTGGCAGTCCTTACTATATGGCACCAGAGGTACTTAAGAGGAACTATGGCCCCGAGATCGATGTATGGAGTGCTGGGGTAATCCTGTATATTTTGCTCTGTGGCGTCCCACCATTTTGGGCAGGTTAGTTTTTGTATCATGTGTACAGATGAATTGGTAATTAATTTATTTATCAGCAGATGGACAATACCTGTTCACTGTGATTAATGATTGTATATTAGTTCATGCCTGGGCCTTGGCCTGGTTGTTTCTGGTTTTGGGACAAATGCATCTTCTGCTTATGTTTAGTAATAGTTGCATGGGTCAAAATTCATTTGTTTCCAGGGCAACCTTTAGGTTGCTTTCTTCCTGGCCTCTCTTCACGCTGTCTGGTATTGCTCAGAAAAGGTTTATTCAGGTAAGGTCTTTCACTCTCCTTCGTGATAATATGATTGTTGGGATGCAGAAGTCATGGGGATCAATAAATTGGAATCAATGAGTTTAAATGCACTTAGACATCCCATTGTAAGAAGTCCTCAATAAATCGGTCAATAAATGGAATCAGAATTTCATGCCAAAAGAAATCCACTGTGCCACTGTTCTGCTTCATTTTATGTTTCTCCTAATAGATTGTGCTAGGTATCGGTCATGTGTATACAAATACAGAGTGTTATCTAGGTCTGTTGGAAGTTTGGATTCAGCTGCTCATGAACATGTAGATTGAATGAAAAAATTAATGCATGTACCATTTTTCTATTACATTCTCTTCTTGTCTTCAGTATTCCTTTTACATTCTTCTACACTGGTCTCCTCTTAAACCTTATCTTCTTCTATGCAGAAACTGAACAAGGAGTTGCACAAGCAATTATTCGGTCTGTTTTAGATTTTAGAAGGGACCCATGGCCTAAAGTTTCTGACAATGCAAAGGACCTTGTAAAGAAGATGCTTGATCCTGATCCAAAGAGGCGACTTACAGCTCAGGAAGTGTTAGGTAGTGCACTTAATTTTGCTCATTTTCTCGTTTCATCTTCATCTTCTTCAGGATATTCAGAAGTATAAAACTTTTCTGCTTTATGACTAATTCAGATCATCCCTGGCTGCAAAATGCTAAGAAGGCTCCAAATGTTTCTTTGGGTGAGACTGTAAAAGCCAGGCTCAAGCAGTTCTCTATGATGAACAAGCTCAAGAAAAGAGCCTTGAGGGTAATGTTTCTCAAGTTTGTGAAAGATTATGCTTTTGCTTTTGTTGGGATGTGATTGGTCTGCTTCAGGTAGTATGAAGTTTAACAGGGGCCAGGATCACTGAACCCAATGTCAATTTGCAGGTAATTGCTGAGCATTTAACAGTGGAAGAAGTGGCTGGCATAAAGGAGGGCTTCCAGGTGATGGATACCAACAAGAGAGGCAAGATTACCCTTGATGAGCTTAGAGTTGGATTGCACAAACTAGGCTACCAGATAGCTGAAGATGATTTGCGTATTCTAATGGAAGCTGTAAGTATAACCTTGAGTTTCATTTACCATATAGTCTTATAAGTAATTGACATTGAAGGGATCGCCAATGCGGGTCCCTTGAGGAAAAATGCTAAAAATGTCTGACATTTTCAAATATTTATGATTAGACACCCCATTAGAAAATGAGCAGCGTTGGGGAGGGAGAAAAAATAAAAAATAAAAAATAAAAAGAGAGAGAAGTGCTGCTACAACAAATTGTTTTGATAACTATTGTCATTAGATCTATTGTTAATTAGAGTCTGTCCAAATCACTTATCTGTTATTTGCTAGATCCTTGACTACAATTGGTACATTATTATATCCTTAGTTTTTTCCTTTCCTAAACCTTATTCATGGAAGTAAAAATTTTACCGTTGCAGGGGGATGTAGATGGTGATGGATACTTGGACTATGGCGAATTTGTGGCCATTTCTGTTCACCTTAGAAAGATGGGTAATGACGATCACCTTCGCAAAGCCTTCCAATTTTTTGATCAAAACAAGAGTGGTTACATAGAGGTCGAAGAGCTTCGAAATGCCTTAGCCGATGAAGTTGATCCACATGGTGAAGAAGTCATTCAGGCCATTATTCATGATGTGGACACAGATAAGGTTAGTGTTTTGAAATTCCATGTATGTTGCAAAGTCTTTGTCCAGTGCAGTAAGACTACAATTCTTCTGCATATGCATCATGAGCGGGAAACTTCTAAAAAATATTTATGGAATGTAAATAAATCCATGCAAAAATTGTTGGAGGTTAGGATATGAAATCTGATGGGATATTCTTGTAAAATTTACTCCTTCTAGGTGGCATGTCCTCATCGACTATTGAATGTTGTCTGCACACTTATTTCTTGCTCTGTTGTATTCTAGCTCTTAGTGAATTGGTGGTTATATATACACAGGAATGAAAATCACACTTTATTCCCACTTTTAATAATTTGCAGGATGGTCGCATAAGCTATGAAGAGTTTACGGCAATGATGAAGGCTGGTACAGATTGGAGAAAAGCATCCAGACAGTATTCACGAGAACGGTTCAATACCCTAAGCTTGAAGTTGATGAGGGATGGATCACTGAATCTAAATAGCAAGAAACAATAATTTGGAGATATGGCTGATGGTAGTTGTTCGAAAGGAACATTCTTAAATATAAACCTCCATTTTGGTTTGAGTTCAAAGATTCATTTACAATTTTTCCGAAGACCCTCTTTGGGATTAGTATGTCTGTGGGTTCTAGGGTGTTAATCGGTGCGTTTGCAAATTTGCCATATGTTGCTTTTTGTTTGTTTCGAAAAACAGGAGCAGAAGAGAAAAAGTTGTGTTGTCTGGAGGGGTTTGTTCATTGTGATTGTGATTGTAAATATGTTAAAAACTTACATATGTGCTTTATAAAATGTTCACAATCTGGCTATCTAGTACTCCTAGTATTGTAACCTATCCTTTCTGATCGTACAACCATTGGTTTAGCAGCTATCGTATTCGTAACATGGTCCCTTTTGCGGGTTCAAGATTGCCAACCTTAAAGGCCTAGGCCAAATTAAATCCCACGGTTCTGCAATGGCAACCAGGGCTAGCCCACAAACTCATTTTTTCAATTGTCGCCTTCATCCCTGATCGGCCATATTCCTTATTCAACTTTTACCAGCCTTGGGCGAAGTCCTCCAGCTTTCATCACACCCCCATGGCAATCCTTTTATTGCATCAAGCCGGCAACGGTCTGCTACAAATAAAAATTATTTCTGAATCCAACACTACAAATTGAGAACCTCGGTTGTATGTGAAACATGCACCTTTTTCCTTTTTCCAGAATTATAATTTTTTTTTCTTTTGCTTGGTGGAGAGAAGAAAAGACAAAACACAAACCAGCAAAACCAACCCATCCCAGCGGGCAAACCGGAGGAGAACTTTCTGCTTTGTCTCAAGACTTTGATTCCCTCATCATCTTCCTTGAGAAGTCTATGAAGAGCCGGAGGGGGATGATTGAATTCTTTGAACCTCTGCGTGAGGCAGTGGCCTAAGGCAGCCATCTGATCCGCAGTTTCCTTCCTTGAGGGTGTGGAGAACAGCAACGAAATTTACCTGTTGCATGAGGCTTTTGCAATCTTCAATCATCATAGAGGGTGATCCTGAGCCACTCCGTTATCCAGCACTTGAGCAACAGCCAGGGAATCCACCTCCAGCTCAATGCCATGCGGGCTCCTCCTCCTGGCAATCTGAGACCCTCTTTCACTCCCCCACAATCATTCCACGAACACAGATGAGGCTTCGACATTAACTGAGAAGCCAGCCATCCATTCTCCTCTACTGTTACTTATTGCACCCCCCGCAGCCGCCTGGCCACTTAAGCCTGTCCACTGATCTGTCTGTATTTAACTTAAAGCTTTCACGCGGAGGAGGCTTCCAACCAACCCAATCTTTGGACTCCCTCCTTCTCTCCTCCTCCTTCCTGGCCAACGAGAACTGCAAAGCAAAATTTTGAGCCCATCTGGCAATGTGCTTGGGGGGAGAGGAAATCTTTTGATGGACAAACTTGCATCTACTTTTCCATATGATCCACACGGTTGCCAGGAACTTGTTCTTGTCCAGGCCAGGCAGACCAGCTGCATGAATCTTGCTTCCTGCATTGATCCAGTGGACTGCATCTCTTCACCAGAAGTCCGGGCAGCTTTTCACCCCTGGGAGAACTAAGCTTCACACTTCCCTAGCCACCTGACAGTCCCTCAGGCAGTGAACAATGGATTCTTCGACTGCACTGCAATGGATTCTTTCCTTGCCACCAGAGTTTTAATTTTTTGAACCAACAATTCGTTGGTCTTGTGAGAAGGCCACTAGAACTTCATACTAAGTGTTCGGATTCGAGTTTTGGGAATCGTAAAAATGACGTTGGGAGAGCCTCCTCTGAATGAGGACCTAACTGTAGCTCGGTCTAGATTAGTCGAAACAAAGATCCAGATACTGAGTCATGAACTAAGTCTAGGGCCTAAAAAAAAAAAAAGAGTTTTAATTTTTGATAACGCATCTGGGTCACCATGCTTCTTACTCAGGCCCAACGCTGCCATCTTTAGGGCCAGGCCTTGTTAGTCCACTTCTGGCTAGATGAGCCGAAGCCCAGATATATATTGTGGGAGGAACCCAAGATGAGTAGCCAGTGGGCTTAGCCGATGTTCCACTTGGCTATGACAATCATTTTTTTTTAATGGACCAACCACCTATTTCAAACACTCTATTTCAAACACTGTTAATTTCAAATTTATTTATTTTTATATCAAAATATAAATTTAAGATCTTTAATTAAAAAAAAAAGAATATTCAATATTCAATTTAAAAGAGTTTATAATATTACTGCACGTGGGGCCTACTTATTTGTACCATATCCGCTTTACGAAGTGGGGATAAAGGCTTCCCTTTTTTTGGCATCATTTTGCCTGCGAATATTGTGGCTAAGTGCTGCACAGTATTCTTAAAAAAAGGAAAAAAAAAATCAAACATCCGTACAAATCATTTTAAAATTATTATCTATGAAATTTGTTATAGGTAATAATTTTTATTTTTACTCAGAATTATTTATTTTCTGCTTAAGATTCTTAATTTACAAAAATTAAATACTAGAATAAGATAAATAGGGATCATCCGACCAGCAGAATTTTGTATTACTCAAATCGGTGCAAGATGGTACTTTAAGGTTAAATAATACTATTACTTCTTTGTTTTTTTATATAAAAAGATGTAATAAAGTAGAATCGAATCGGAAAAGAAATGATGGAAGTAGAAAGACTCTATCGTTTGAATTGTCACTTAGGGACATAATACTAATATTCTATATCTGCACTGAATTCAAATTATTTATATTATTATTTTGTTTATATCTAATATGTAATTATGATTAGAGGCTTGGGCGAAGACAAGTTTATATAACGTAAATAAAGATCAGAAGCCCTCTTGCACCCCCCCACCCGATTCTTAAAAACAATTGTTACTAAACTAAAGATATATAATTAATTAATTTTTACTTACAAAAACCTCAATTTCTTCTCTAAGAATTTTTTACTTTAATTAACAAATATTGAATATTGCATGTAAAATAAGATAAATAGGGATTAATAAAGGAGAGCACAACTAATCCGTCAGTCTCAAAAATTTATTCCGTAGATACTTATTCATGAAGAGGAATTCTGAAAAAGATTTAGCTAACCCACATTCCCAGCCAGCTAATAGTAGTAGACTACGTGCATTAGATTACCATCCTTCATCAGCCACACACATCAATGATTAAGCTCCATGCTTTATGCAGTAGACGCACGAATGCCAGACAAATTTGTTTAACATGTTAATTTTTTTTTTTTTTTGGGTGTTTTATTTTGGATATCGCCCAGAATCTGAAATTTTATTTTGATTAATCCAGACCGGTCGTTATAGTAACTCCTTTCGGAGGGTGGATCTCCTAACAGAAAACTCTCCATACATATGAGGGCCCGATACTCCCAACGAGAGTCAAATCTCGATCATGTTTAAAAGTACTGAACCTTACATCCAGTTAAGCCAACCTACATTGATGTTTAACGTATTAATTGTCTAACTAAAATCTTACTAAATGAATAGAGAGATTTTGTGAACGAAATAACCAAATGATTTGAAATTATTATCACAAAAAATAGTTTTACTAATGTAACAATTATATAATAATGATGATATATTTTTTCATTTTTACCCATGTCTAGTTTGTGCAGTGATAGGATACGGGTAGTTTTAAGTAAAATTTTGAATTTAAGTTTTGTAGACGAAAAAAATGAAGTTTGAGAAAGTTTTACCCTTTAAAGGTCTAACTCGACATGAATTAGATTTAATTGAATCCAACATGATTATTAGATACTGATAATTTATTAAAAAAATAAAAAAATTATTTATTCTTCTTTTTTTTGTCACCAATTTTCTTCTACCCAGATTGTATTTTATTTTTTAAGGTAAAGGACTAACAATATCCACTTGATCATTCTCTCAAGTTTGATTCATACCCTAATTTCATGGAATATCATTTCTTTTTCAGAATATTGACCACATCTATGTTCGGTAGAGGCATACAAATTGCATTATGGGATTCAACCCTACCTGCAAAGTTGGCTCCATCCTTTGTGTGTCTCACGTTTATGCCACCTTTGAATTGCCTTTGGATTGATCATTTTATCCTTTTCTAATAATTGAAATGATTCGTATCATCGTGCATAAGCCATAATGTAATGAAGACAAATATTTGTCATAGATTTGTGAGTTACTAATTTTACACGTATGTATTGTCCAATAATGAAAGCCAAGTAGAACCATCTAAGTATGAAAGATTGAGAGCCAAAAATTCCCACCAAGAAAGAGAGAGAGAGAGAGACGGAGAGGTCCTAAGGGTACAGTTTAGTAGTTACAACCCCCACCCTCAATCCAATAGTCCCGAATTCGAATCTTGATATAACCAAAGAGAGAGAGAGAGAGGGAAACAAATATTGGAAATAGAAGTGAAAACGGGGCATTGATTTGGATTGCTCAATTAGTTGAGGCGTATTAGTATTATATTTTTCCACATTTTGTTCAGAGCTTGTGTTGTTGACATTATTTGCCATTTTGCGTAGCAATCTTTTTCTCTATTTTCTGAAATTGAAAAAGATGCAAGAAGATGCGTGAACATCTCTCTCTCTCTCTCTCTCAAATTTCAATATCACCAATGTGTTTTATGTTTAAAATTTGGGAAATGCGTTTTAGGTGTAAATTTCCAGCTCCACCCAAAATGATATTTAAAATTTCCAGACTTGATTCTACGTGCTCTTGTCATTCTTCCCAAAGCGAAACCATGGATTGCTCTTTGTTTCGAGTCATCTTAGTGAGAGGGAAGTTTCCTGATTAATTTTTAATCTTAGATTATACGCCTAACCAGTGTCAATCATCATCATTAAACATTATTATTCCCTAAATCCTAAATATATATATATATATATATATATTTTAATGTTAAAGTAGATTACTGAAAGCAAACATCTTTACAGGTTAGGGTCTTCTTGTAACACACCTGTCATCTACACAATGCCCATTAAGTGGATTCAAAGCCTTTAAACCCAATAATTAATTACATAGTTGCTTCCAAATACATCTCACTCTATGCCATCGGTTTGCAACTCCGGGGAGGGATTTTGACCCCATTGACATTATGGTAATATTAAAATAATGGACAAAAAAAAATTATATACCCATTTAATATTGTAATTTTGAGAATTAAATATCATAGATTTTTTTTAAAAGATAAAAAAACATTTAGAATTGCTTTTTTTCTTCTACCTTCTTCCCCCGTCTTTTTCTCCTGGGTTAGTGAGGAGGAATCTAAATCGCACCATGTTAAGAAAAGTAGAGATTAAGGAAAAAAGTTATTAATAAAAATTATTAATATAATGATAATATAAATTTGATTTTTATCTTTAAAAATTTATAATATTTTACTAAGAGAATTTTTATTGATAAATATTACATAAAAAGGTATAAAAGTGTTTTAGAAAGAAAAAATGGATCTTATGCTAATCAGTCAATAATGAAAAGGAAATGTTTGGGTCACTTTTGCTAATGAATGTGAAAATTAAGAAAATCTTTATGCCTTTGTGAAATTTCCTTTTCACATTTACGAATGTGAGCCACAAAATTGACTTAAAAAAAAAAAAAAAAACCCCAACTGCCTTATAATAGAAACACCAATGGCCTAGCATCTGTGTCAATGATTGAGCTGTCTTGGAACAAAAGCATTACCCCCAGATATTTGGCTAAAATTGCCACTAAATAACTCAATTTTTTTTAAAAAAAAAAAATTAGAATTTAAAGTTGAAATCTCTTTTTTTTTCCTTGTTAATAAGCCAAAAAAAAAGCATTATGGTTTGTAATTCAAATTTTTCATAAGCAATAAAAAGTTTTATCATTTGCTATTTTTTAATATTCTAAATAATGGGTTTTTGTGAGAAAAATTAATTTTTAATTTCAGAAAAAAGGTACTTTGATTAATTAGAAATTCTTTGTATATACGATTGAAAAGCATTAGGACTTAAATCTGATTTTTGGTAATACTTTAAAAAATATTAGCCTTATGATTTTTTTTTAAAAATTTCAAAAAAAGAAAAAATAAAGTTGCTGGAGATTGCGACCGACCACGTCTAACTGCTGCAGAAATCAAATCATACGATGTGCAAAGGAAGAAAATAAACACGTGTCAAGCGTGAGGTAACATACTCTGTGAGTCAGATGCTGACCAGGAAAGCAGATGACGTGGCTAAACCTCCGACTCTCCCTCCGGAGACTCCTGTCACGCATCAGCTGTCCCTTCCCTTAATCATTAGTGTGCCCATTAGCCATCAAATTTTCAACATTCACCCTTTTTTTTTTCTTTTTTTTTTTCTTTTTTTTTTCTTTAAGATTTTGATATAGAATCCCTGCGGTATCTATTTGACATTTTTTAGCCCATGGTCTACCAAAAATATTATATATAAATTACCACACTAAAGTATGGTGAGGGGTAAAAAGTTTGATTTTTTATTAAAGATATTAATTCAATTTTTTCTAGTTAAGTGAAAATTATATAAATTTGTAATTAGAATTTAAATTTCTTAAATAAAATATTAATATTATTATTGGAAGTGAGTTTCGACTACCTTCTTCCTGAATTTTTCGAATCAAACTGGGTTAGTGGGAAGGAATCAAAACATACAAAAGCACCATGTTAAGAAAAGTAGAGATCAAGGAAAAAAGTTATTAATAAAAATTATTAATATAATGATAATATAAATTTGATTTTTATCTTTAAAAATTTATAATATTTTACTAAGCCGATTTTTTATATGATAGGTTATTACATAAATAGGCATTATAACCCCAATTTTCTTGTGAGAAGATCCAAAAAATTGGGATCTTATGCTAATCAGTCAATAATGAAAAGGAAAGATTTGGAATATTTATTGTTTGGAAAGTTTGTCTTGCTGAGGAGATATATTCCTTATGGGTTAGACTTTAGAGATTTCATTCCTTATCTAGGTGATAGGAAACAAATATTGACTTAATGAAAAAAAAATTTTTAAATAAAAAAACCCCAACTGCCTTATAATAGAAACACCAATGGCCTAGCATCTGTGCCAATGATTGAGCTGTCTTGGAACAAAAGCATTACCACCAAATATTTGGCTAAAATTGGACCAACTCAAAGGTTAGATTACGTTTGTTCTTTAGGGAGATAAATCTCGTGCTATAGTCACGTAAAATTTTTTTCCTTGTTAATAAGCCAAAAAAAAAAAAAGCATTATGGTTTGTAATTCAAATCTCTTCATTTGTCCCTAAAATTTTTTCTCATTTGCTATTATTTTATGAGGAAAATTCTAAATAATGGGTTTTTGTAAAAAATTTGAAATTCTTAACCTTTAATGCATCATGCGTCATTTTGGATTATGCAAATCATCTTTAGTATGCTTCATAAGATGTGAAGTTGAAACGAATTGTAAGTGGAAACCTGATTTTTGTTAATACGTTAAACAATACTAGCCAGTTAACGCATTTAATCTTTGACAAGTGTTCCCAAAATAAATGTTTTATGGGAAGTTGGAGAGATTTAGGCCTTTCCATCTGTCTCACGATGCTTCACGAAACCGAATCATACGATGTGCAAAGGAAGAAAATAAACACTTTTTCCCTAAGCCTGAATTATAAATAAGGATCGCATGACTCTGTGCTGAAGGAAAACTAGATGAAGTGTCTAAACATCCGCAAACTCTCCCTCCGAGAGTTAGCTCCTTTGATCGCTCTTTTCAATGGTGTTCCCTTAAGTCAGGCTTAGTCGTTGCCCATTAGCTATCAAATTTTCAACATTCACCCTTCTTCTTCTGTCATTCTTCTTCGGTGTCATGTCTTTTTTTTTTTTTTTCTTTAAGATTTTGATATAGCATCCTCTTTTTTGAATTTCTTTCTTCCGTCATCTTTTTTGACTATTTTTGTACTCCAAAATATTATATATAAATTACCACACTAAAGTATGGTGAGGGGTAAAAAGTTTGATTTTTTATTAAAGATATTAATTCAATTTTTTTTCTAGTTAAGTGAAAATTATACAAATTTGTAATTAGAATTTAAATATTCGTTATATAGAAATAAAAAAAGAGTTTTATTTTACTTACTTGTCGATTTTCGCTTTTGATCAAATTTTTGAATCAAACCGTTATGTCCGAACGAATAGATGAAACGATCGTGCTAAAGTATGTCGGAGGATGTTTTGACAAGAGTTACTCAAATGAAAATACTTTCAGTTCTTCGGTATAGGTAGCGGTTTCCCAAAGAAATACCTTCTCTTTTTGTTTCGTACAGCCGATGAGATAAGTAGTACTTAACTGGGAGATATATCCCTCCTTTCTAATGCACTTTGGTCGATGGGAACCGAATAGAAGATTTAACCGTCTGGGAATCACATTCCTTGTGAGACTCATTACATTCGTTAGGAACTAAACGATAAGATGGGTCATGTCTACCTGATTGGGAGTTAAATCTCTGATTAATGATACGTTACGTTCGATAAGAATCGAATGATAGGATGGACCGTGACTACCTGACTGAGAGTCATGTCTCTTATTGATGACGCATTACGTTCAATAGGAATCAACCGATAGGATGGGCAGTGCCTACCCGACTGGAAGTCATGTCCTTTATTGACGGCACGTTACGTTTGATAGGAATCAACCGATAGGATGGGCCATGCCTACCCAACTGGGAGTCATTTCCCTTATTGACGACATGTTACGTTTAATAAGAATCAATCGATAGAATGGACCGGTAGTAAATAATCGATAGAATAAATAGAAGGGAAGAGCATAGAAGCCTTACTCGAGGAGAGACTCTTTCGACCATGGGAGAGGATGAGATTTACTAGTAGTAGATGGTAGGTTTTCTGAGTTCCAAGTTCTAGGCAAAGTCGATTCGTTTAGATTGTTGAGACGATAAGTCTCTGGGTGAACTACAAAACGTATCTGATAGAGACATTCCCAATTAAAGGTTAGTATGCTCCCGGGTAGGGGTTAGTTAGTTGCTTCCACCTTCCTTATGACCAGTTCACCTGGATTTAATGGTCTGTTTCTAACTTTTCGGTTATAATACTAAGCTATTTGTTACTGATACGTAGCCATCATAGCGGATGCAGATTCCTATAGTTCTGAGAGTAGATCCAATCGTTCTCGTAAGGTAGGTTTGTTTCATGCCGTATCCTATCGATCCACCTAGAGTGAATGAATCTCTATCTCCACAGGTATGACAGCTTCACACCCGTACGTCAGGCTGAATAGTGTTCGGTTAGCTACCCTTCGAGACGTAATACGGTACTACTAGAGAATACTGTAAAGTTATTCTACCCATCATCCTTTATCATCATCCAAAGTTGTCTTTAGTTCTTGTAGAATCGTTCTGTTCGTTATCTCAACGAGTCCATTAATTTGCAGGTAAGCGACTGATAAGAATCAGTGTTAAATCTCCAACTTGCTGCAAAATTATTAGAAACTTTTGTTGTCAAATTGTTTCCCGTTGTTGGTGATCAAAACATAGGGTATGCCGAATCTAGTGATGATATGAGTCCACATAAACAATTAAGTTTTAGTTGCTATTATCTAGGCTAGCAGTTCGACTTCCACCCATTTGGTGAAGTAGTCGATAGCCACTATGAGAAATTTTCGCTATCTGGTGGTTAGTGGAAATGGTCCGAGAATGTCCATTCCCCATTGGGCAAATGGCCAAGACTTGCTATATGACTGAACTCGGTGAAGGGTAATTGTAGCACCAAAGAGAAATGTTAACACTTGTCACACCTCTTAATGTAATTGTTGGGTTTGTTTTCATGGTTGATCAGTAGTACCCTTGATGTAGGGTTTTGTGAACCAGATTTCGAGTCCCCAGTGATTGTCACATATCTCTTCATGAATTTTTCGGAGGACATAGTCTCTTTCTTCTAGGGTTAGACACCTCAAGTACGGGTGAGTGAAAGATTTTCGGTATAGATTTTCGTTAATGATCGCGTAGTTTGCGTTCTTCCACTTTAGCTTTGCTGGTTCCAATGGTGTGTTCGGCAGATGATTGTACTTCAAATAGGCTTCTATGAGATCTTTTCAGCTGGGAGGTTGGTTTGCTGTAAGTATCTTTTCAGATTTATCAATACTGGGATGTGGCAGGCTCTCAATGTAAACTGTTCAGTTAGAGGTAACCGAGTTTGAACTGGATAACTTGGAGAGTGTGTTACCCCACACGTTCTCCAATCAAGAGATTTGTTGGATGTCAACTTTGTCTAACTTGCTTATCATTTCGCGTAATTTGCTCAAATATTTGGCCATAATCGGGTCTTTAGTCTCGTAGACCCCTTAAATTTATTTGACAACTAACTGATTATTGGCGAACACTCGAACACTTCGAACCCCCATGGTCATTGCGATTCGAAATCATGTTAATAAAGTTTCACACTCCACTTGATTGTTTGTGGCCTCGAAGTCGAAACGAGAAGCATACTCCACCTTGAAATTGTCTTGACCAATCAGTATAAACCCAACATCACTTCCTGAGAAGTTTGATGACCCATCAATGTGTAACGTCTAGTCTGGTAGTGTCCATTCTTCATGGTTATCGATAGACTCGTGTTTGGCTAGAACCAGGAGGGTGTATTCAAGAATAAAGTCTATTAGGATTTGGCCTTTAATCGTGGGTCTTGGCTAGTACCGAATGTCAAAATCGCCCAACTTCACACTCCATTTAATGAGGTGTCCAGAGGTATTCCTCTTTTGAAAGATTTATTTTAGCAGTTGATCGGTGAGTAATACGATAGTATGGGTCTGAAAGTATGGTCGAAAGCGTCTGACCGAGACAACTAAAGCGTAGACTATCTTTTCGATAGGTCGGTAATTAATTTTAGATTCTTTGAGTATTCGACTGATATAATAGATTGACTTTTGTATGGTTCACTCTTGTCTTACAAGGACAGAGCAAAGTGCCCTGTTAGAAATAGAAAGGTATAAATATTGTTTCTTCCTAAGAATAGGACGAAAGAGCAGTGAGAGTGACATGAGGTATTCTTTTAGCTGCTCGAAGGCCATTTGGCACTTGGACATCCATGCGAACCTTTGGTACGTCTTTAGGGTATCAAAGATAGATTTGTACTTTTTTCAGACTTTCGACATGAATCGGTTTAGGACCGATATTCTACCAATGAGAAGTTATACCTCCTTCAATGTTTGAGGTAGTGACATGTCGAGTATGACTTGTATCTTTTTGAAATTTTCCTCAATTCCTTGGTTGATAATCATGAAACCCAAGAACTTACCATACGTGATTCTGAATGTACACTTTGTCGGGTTCAACTGCATGTTGTAACGCTCAAATATCTGAAAATTTTATTCGAGATCGGCAACATGGGCCTCTGTACTGGTACTCTTGATGAGCATGTCGTCAACATATGTTATACATTCCTGTCAAGTTAGTTCTTGAAGATTTTACTAACCAACTATTGGAAAGTTGCTCCAGCGTTCTTCAAACTGAAGGGCATGACCCAATTGCAATACGTGTCGAATTCTGTGATGAAACTTATCTTTTCCTCATCTTCCGGTACTTTTCGTATTTGATTATAGTCAAAATAGGCATCTATGAAACTCAAAAGTTTGTGACCTAAAGAGTTATCCACAAGTTTGTCTATGTTAGGAAGCGGGTACTATCTTTTGGATATGCCTTGTTGAGATTTTTGAACTTCACACACATTATCCATTTACCATTAGCTTTTTTCACTAGGACCACGTTGGTTAGTCATTTGAAATACTTGACTTCATAAATAAATTTGACCGTCAACAGTTTCTAAACTTCTTCTTAGATTTTGCGTTAGAGTTCTAGGGCAAACACCCTTTTTTTCTGTTTGACTTGTTTGTATCTGGCGTTAACGGTCAGCTTGTGAACTATAACCGAAGAATAGATACTGGGCATGTTTTCAGGAGACCAAGCGAATACTTGTGAATGTCGGCGTAGGAAATCGATAATCGTTTCTCGAAGATGTGTTGACAAGTTAGTCTCGACTTGAACAGTCTGGTTAGGGTCATCAGTTAAGGGAATTTCAATCACTTCTTCCACGGGCTCAAGTTTGGTCATTGGTTCGACATCGTCCCTGAACTTTAGGGTGTCGATCGGAACGTTTTCTTGTCCATCTTTGACTGTACGAAGAGCATAGGGATCAAAGTCACCACGGAGAGTAATAATTCTTTCTGGTGTTCTGAACTTGACCTTCATATGTTTTATACCGGATAGTGTCTTTAGTTCGTCCATATTAGGGCGACTAAGGATAATGTTGTAAGACAAAATAATTTCACCACATGGAAGACGACTTTAGCGGCCATATGGTTGGAAGGAGTTCCCAAGATTACAGTGAGAGGAAAAACACCTTCTAGGTAAATGTATTCATCAGAAAATGCTTTGAGGGACCCGATAGAAAGTTGAAGGTGAGACGAACTAAGACCCATTTGTTGGAAGACATCCTAATTGAGGAGATCACAATCTATTCCTTGATCGATAAGAACTCTCTTAACGACGTGGGACTCCACTCTTGTAGTGATAACCAAAGGATTATTGCAATTAGGTTCAACTCCAATTAGATCATCATCATCGAAGTCAATTGGCATTTTCTCTTGACTGCTATCATATTTTAAATGGTAGCAAAAGGCAGATGGTATGTTTGTTTATAAAGTCAATCTGTCCTTCCCACAGATAGTGCAAATCTGTTGGAGGTGAGTTTCAACTCTACAAATTATGACTCTTTCGACTCGAATGGTTGCTTCTGAGAATGATTTGAAACCTGCCAAAAATCGCCAAATGATGTTCTAGTTGTGGAGATTTCGATACTCAAGTCAGAAAAAATAGTTTTTGATAGAAATAAAACAGACTAAGCACAAGAGAGAGAGAAAGCGCTGAGAGATGAGAGTCATGTGATTTGTGTGTTAAGTGTCTAGTTTCAGAGAGCATACCTGGGCTTTGGTATGCTAAATGCTTTTATATGTAGGTCTCTTAGGAGCTATGTGTACCTGAGGTGTTGTAACCCTAGTTTTCTTGTGAGGAAATTCTGAAATCTGGAGACTCCATTAGTCAAATATTTTGGAAAGATTCAGAATACTTATCGTTTGGAAAGTTTGTCTTGCTAAGGAGATTCATTCCTTATAGGTTAGATTTCAAAGATTTTCTTCCGTGTTTCGTGATAAGATAGGAAACAAATACTAGTACGGATTTTAGTTAAATATTATCTTCAGCCGATGAGGGTCGAACGATCGGTTCTTTAGTGGCCCATCAGTCATCGATTAAGGAGAGAGGGATATAAACTTGAGGATACCGAATAACTCTACGGACCAATCGGGTTGCTACCGTTAGATACTAACTCAAAGATTAGATTATGTTTGTTCTTTGGGGAGATAAGTCCCGTGCTACGGTCACATCGAAATGCTAGCCTACTTACAGGCCTTTTGATCTTTGGGTGCTACCTGATGGTCCTTTAGGTCATGTCCTATCAATTATAATTATACCAATAATTTTATATTTAAAACCCATTTAATCTTAAATTTCTAAGCTGACTCATTAAAAAATTCTTTTCTTTAATATTTAGATTTCTATATTTGTTGATAAAATATATCCATGAGATACTTTTTACCATAAGTATTTTAATTTATGTTAATATTAATTAAAAGATAACATGTAGTTAACCCATTATCTCCAACTTCTTAAAATCTTGATCTCTCTCTCTCTCTCATATATTGGGTTATCTTGTGAGTGATAGAGGAATCGAAGCAATTGAGAATTGCTTGTAAAGAGAGATTGAAGGATCTAAAAATACATATTTTCTAAAGTGAAAATATCAAGGGCATTGAAAAAAATTTCGAGTAAAAAATTGTTTCCGATTATTTGTGGTTTATTAGATTTAGAGTTATGATGTTATGAAATTACGATTTATTCAGAAGGGTTCGCAGTTTAGATTTTTTTTAGAGACCTGTATATTGAGATACCATTCAAAAAACCAATCCTATTTATTTTGTGATTTTTTACACTTTCATTTAGTTAAATGAATCTAACAATATTTATATGTAATCGTAACACTTTAAGAAATACAATATAAACCATAATCGTAAGCATTTGATTGACCAACTTCAATTCATTTTCAAATTTGAACCATTTTTTTTAATTTGATACAATAATAGTTATTTAGATTTTGGCTTTATAGTTCTCTGCTTATACCGATCTGCATGAATCTTCTTATGAAAATTTGTATTGGCTTATTGACACGTGAATACAAATATCTCCACTCATGCTACTTTTATTAGCTTGTGTCTTGTGTGGAGAGTTTCGAAAAATTAGTAATAGTAATGATAGTTTAATTAGACTAAAATTTATTTTATATATTTTTTACTCTTTTTTATGTTAATTAAAAATATTAAAAATAAAAAACAAATAATATCATGGGGCACAAAGGACACCAACAATGGTGGGGGACAGGAGACCAGTCAAGGTGGAGTGATTACTCGGTGAGAAATCCTCTCATAGTTACTGGGAGCTGACGGGGAAGGGCCCCACATGTCGTGATCATTAAGAAATTGACACCTAGAATCCACCTACCCAAGACAAATCAAACCACAAAAACAAAACATAAAACACAAAATACGAAAAACAAAAACAAAAAAACAGAAGTAGAAACAAAAGTTTCTGGCTGATTGAGGGTTCCTATGTGCTGGGGGTGACCTTATTTCGGGCTCACCAAGGTTGCTGACTCATTATCGAGTAGCATGGACGGCCGAGGTTGAGCCGACGCGGCCCACAGTTGTCATATTTTCTCATCCTCTGACGTGGATCCATGCGAGGTGGGCCGCCATTGGTTTATATGTGGCCCCTCATTTTGGTATTAAGTAATTTTCAAAAGTTTTAGTTATTTTAGGTTGTCTTAATTTAAAGCTTTATACGAATTATTTTTATATTTTATAGAAAATAGTTATATATTATTAAAAAATTACAACTTTCTAGTAAAAATGATCTGTTTGGGACTATGAACTTTATGTATAAAATAAGACAAAATATTATAGTATTTTTTTTTTTTTAAAAGAGAAGCTTAGTGAAGTGCCTCCTTGAAAATATTTTTGAAGGGAAGAAAATTATATAATAGCAATTGATCTGATGAGATTTAAGTTAGATGTTAGGTACAAGTCATAAATTGACAGCAGAGTTTAATTTTTGAAATTTATTATTTAAATAAATAATTTAATGAAATTCCTTTTTATTTTGGATAGGACACTAGGGTTTGAGATTAAGTTTTGCTAAATTTTGATCACGTTTAGCATTAGCTGCAATGCTCTACTGCTCAACCACCCGATAAAGGAATCATGTTTATCGATTGATATTCAAAATTATATTTTGATTAATCTGATTAAACTGTTATTGGGTCCTTTTTCAAGAAAAATTCTCTTCCTCCAATATAATTTTTTTCATTTCAACTATCAACTCCGATTAAGATATCTATTTTTCTTCTGACTACGACCAACTACCAACTCCATAATTTTGCACCATCAATGTCATGACAATTACGTAATGGCCCGCCCATCATGTGCAAATCCGACATAGTTAATGCGGCACCATGTTGATTTTTTTTTATTTTTAAAATAGGAATCGAATTTTAAATCATAATATCGAAAATATAAAACTATTATCAGGCTATTACTTTGAAGGCATGTTGCATCCTTAAATGTCGTAAAAAATGATATGTAACCAAAAATATTAAGTATTGATCGGTTTATCTATATTTTTATTTTTAATAATTTTAATTAAAATAAAAATTTTAATAAAGATTAAAGAGATTTGCAACAAAAAAATAATTTTTTTTTAAATAAATTAACACCAGCAGTAATTTTTTATATTAACAAGTTTATCATTTCAGCTGTGTGCGATTTCGTCATGGGCAATAAAAGTTACCCATTCAAGTCTCTTGCTCCATGGTAGGGTTAGCATTGTGAAAGTCTTCCCCCCTCCCTCCCAACCCCCAAAAAAAAAAATGATTTTATGTGTTTCAAGAGAGATTAAGCTCCTATAATCATCCCGTGCATTCATTTCGTGTATTCATTTAGTTTTTTAATTTTGTGAATTCACTTCAAAACCAGTGACAAAAAATTTTCGTTATCATTTGGGAAAAAAAATTGCATTACTTGCAACTTAGTCCATTTTGCTTACTTCAAATACAATCTAATAAAACAATTCCCAATTTCTAATCAAGCTAAAAAGGTGTGATGATGAAGCATAAGCAATTGGGTTGAGAAACATAAGCAATTGGCTTTAACATTTACTTACTTAAATGGAAATTAAGAAAGCAATTACCATTAAATTTAGGGATTTGTCTAATTAAGCAAGCTAGAGAAGGTGGGATGTGAGGCATAAGCAACTTAATCAATCAAATAATGAAGGAGTTGCTTATACGACTTGGCAAGTGAATCAAGTCCAACTCATTAATACAAAAATTGTCTACAAATTTCCCATAGCACTGTATATCTCATCCTAGGGGACCCTTATAGTTTGCTAATTATTAAGCATAATGGGTGGCTTGTGACATGAGCGAGAAGGGCTTCTCCTATTTTTTTTATAGAATAACAAATATCTCACAAAAGTCTAGACACCAAACCAAATCTCAAAACAAAAACATGAATTTAGTATTAGTTTAAATCATGTGTCATTTAGCTTCAAACATACAAATGAAATAACTTTGTATAGTTGTCAACAAGAAGACGTTTTATGTTGACTTGCCTTCTCGTTAGGTAAAGTCCTAGCCGCCACACCAAGAGCCACTAAATTTGAGGGTCCAATTATATTAATTTCTCGAAAAATTATGCCTTTGCATTAAATTTTAAATTTTCAAATACCCACAAAATATAAGATATTTTCTAAAATGTTAATTTTCAAATAGATATAAACATATAAATTCTGTCTTTTTTCTTATAAAAAAAAAAAAAAAATTAATAACCCAACTGTCCAAATCGAGATTGATGCTTTCGTGCTCTACTTGCTGATTTTCGTTTCTATAGGAGTTAATGCTTATTAATCTATCATCTGTATTTAATCGATTTATTTACTAGTAAAAGAAATAATAGCTTTTAATTATATGATACAGCTATTTTAATTATATGGTATAACTATATATATTTATATATCGGACTTAACATAAATCGGTTTAGTGGGTAAATCACTAAATTTCATATAGAGAATTGAGTTCAAGTCTTAAATGGAACAAACCATATTGTAGAGAGTTTTACCAACAGAGAGATTTTAACGGCTTGATCCGGAATAGTCAGAGTAGAGTTTCTGAAATCGGACGGTGGCAGAAAAAAAAAAAAAATATATATATATATATATATATATATATATATAGAGGGCCAATAATGTATCAAAAAACCATCAACACTGTACAAGTAAAATACGAATTATTAGTAAGAACATTGAAAGAACCTGGAAGATAAAAACAATGCGCGGTTTCCCTATCTTGCTCCCATACATCCTAAATTGCTTCCATCACTGTCAGAAAGCACTTCTGCTGCTTTTGCCAAAATACAAATTATTACGGGAATTTGGACAAAGTCAGTCAAGGTTGCAGCTTTTTATTTCCCACCATGTGAGCGAGGGTGAGTGCGTTCAAACCAGGACCTAAAATCCAAATGCGGATCAAAATTTTAAACGCCGAACGACAGGTCACCGACTGTCACGTGGAAATCCACGTGTCAACATCTTGATGACCATTCTTTTACAAACTTGCTCGAGATTTAACGTCCAACGTACTATAAAAACCCTCTCGCTTTAGTTCAAGAAATTCAAATCCATCGGAAAAGCGTTCCATTCGCATCTCTGTTTCTCTCTTTCTCTCTCTAGAAGAAGCATTCCGTGGGGGAATGCGCTTCTATTGAGTGGAATTTTATTTGAATAATCATCTCTCTTGCGGTGTTTCGTAGCGAGTTTCCATCAATTGGTTGATTTTATTGTTCCACCAGTAGAAAAGAGACTTTCAGTTTCAGGTGAGATTTTTTTTTTTTTTTTTCAATTCTTTTTTAATGTGAAATTTATGATACGACACTGAGATTAGAGATTTTGATGTTTCAATCTTTTAAGGTTTTGTTAGAGGGTTTGATCAGGGATAATCGACGAATGAATTGCCCATCCTTTTTTTTGGGTTTCAATCTTTTTTAATGTGAAATTTATGATACGACACTGTGAAATTTTGGGTTTTACGTTTCACAGAGAGAGAGAGAGAGAGAGAGAGAGAGAGAGAGAGAGAGAGAGGATTGTGGTGATGAAATTAAATTTCGTTTTATGGATTCGTCAGTCTTTTTTTGCAGACTCGATCATGATATTCTTCATCAGATTGACATCCAGGACCGTTTTACCCTTTTCATCTTTTTTCTTTTTGCTTTTCCACCAAGAACCTTTCAGCAATCTCTCTCTCTCCCTCCCCTTTTATTTTTGGGGGGCGGCAAAATTATATTGTGACTTGTATTTTTTTTTTTTTTTTGATTGCTCAGTCGGTTTCCATCCTTTTTTTTTCCTCGATGGATTAATTAATTTTTACGATATAGAGAAATCCTGAAAAAGTGAAAAACTACGGATATAGATAAATGAAACCCAAATTTTAAATTTAAAGAATTTAATTGAAAATTAGAAATAAGATGAATAAAGAGTATATATAGTTCAATTTGGTAAGTTTTTTGATTGAAGGAGCAAGACCCGTCTGTTCAATTTTGTGTATTTATGAGTTTGATTCGTTGATATAGTTGTATTGTTTCAATATTTGTAGAGTACTTGGAAAATGACGGTGACTCCCAAGATATCAATCAACGATGGAAACCTCGTGGTTCATGGGAAGACCATACTCACAGGAGTACCTGACAATATTGTCCTGACTCCTGGGTCCGGTGTGGGACTTGTCGCTGGTGCATTCATCGGTGCTTCTGCTTCGGATAGCAAAAGCCTCCATGTCTTCCCAATGGGCACTCTTGAGTAAGAGCACAATGTCCCTATTGAATTCCTTTTATCATATTCTATATTTTATTTTTTTTTAAAAGAAAAAATTAACTTGCGTAACTTTCTTAACTCAAAAGTAAAACCTCAATTTGTGTATCAAATGGACTGTCCATCTGGTGAACTTAATGAACATGAGATTAATTGGGAGAATTATGCTAATTGACTCTTAGAGATGGAAAAATGGAATGAAATCTTTGAGATCTTTTCTTCAATATCATTAATCTTAACATTGTTATTCATCTATGTTCAGGGGTCTTCGATTTATGTGTTTGTTCCGATTCAAACTATGGTGGATGACTCAGAGAATGGGCACATGCGGGAGAGATGTTCCCCTGGAGACCCAATTCATGCTCGTGGAGAGCAAGGACAGCACTGAAGGAGCTGAACAAGATGATGTCCCTACCATTTACACTGTGTTTCTTCCTCTACTTGAAGGCCAGTTCCGTGCTGTCCTCCAGGGAAACGAGGAAAACGAGTTGGAGATTTGCCTCGAGAGTGGTGAGTAGTAGATAATGGTCATCAAAGCATCTGGTGTAGGCTAACATGAAAGCCTGCTTCATCATTCCACACATTCTTGTGCCATTTCTTCAATTAATGTAGTCCCAACCGGTCTCAAAGAAAAGGAGACTTTTAACTGCCTGACACTGGGGGGTGGAGATGTTGGTTATGCACATACCACCAAGCTGGAGACACCAATCAGTTCATCTTGTCATTCAATTGAGCCAAATTTAGTGGAGTTATTAGGATTTTGGGTGAAGAAAATTAGCATGGATCGAGCTCGAAAGAACTGGAACGACTTTGTTTTTTTGTGGTGTGTGATTTGATTTTGCAGGCGACAAAGCTGTTGAAACCAACCAAGGCCTTTACCTTGTTTACATGCATGCCGGGACAAACCCATTTGACGTCATCACTGAGGCTGTAAAGTAAGACATACACCATCTTAAAATTTTTCTTTGTACTTTATCTGCATCCACATATTCCTTAGAATAATTTATGATCAAGTATCATTTTTAAAGGATGATGACATATCAATGAATGTTTTTGTATGAAACAGGGCAATCGAGAAACATATGCAAACATTCCTTCACCGCGAGAAGAAAAAGGTAAGAATTTTCATTTGGTCTTTGTTGAGAAATTGCCTAGATATTTGCAAAGGAAAAGTTATGTATCTTAAATTGTTTACCTTTTCCTGGTTGTCTTCAGTTTCCTTCTTTCCTTGATTGGTTTGGCTGGTGCACATGGGATGCCTTTTACACTGATGTCACTGCTGAGGGTGTTGATGAGGGCCTTAGAAGGTAACTAAGCATTTAGTTCATAATTATGGATGCAATTGCTTTGAACCAGGTTTCAAATATATGACTTTGTGAAGGTGTTCTAAATGCTTTGTTTCGTTATCACTGCAGTTTATCCGAGGGAGGAACTCCTCCACGCTTCCTAATCATAGATGATGGCTGGCAGCAGATTGGGAGTGAAGGCAAGGATGCCAACTGCGTTGTGCAAGAAGGAGCACAGTAAGACATTTTACATAACCTACGCTGGCATAGATTATGTCTGAAACCCTTGCTTAACCTGTAAAAGGAGAAAATTACTTCACAGAAATAGACATGTTCTAAATATTTCTGTCCACTCTTTTGTCATAGTTAAAGCAATTTATTTGCGATTAAACAAATTTATTTCCTTGCAGGTTTGCAAGCAGACTGATAGGAATAAAGGAGAACGCAAAATTCCAAAAGAACGGCCAAAAGGATGACCAGACACCAGGCCTGAAGCTTGTTGTAGATGATGCCAAGCAACGACACCGTGTCAAGTAAGTGGTCCAACACTATTATTCTGCTACTCCATTCTCCTCCCCTGTTGATAAAGCTATGTCATCACAAATATCTCTGACATGATAGGAGATTCATGAGTGATTTTCTGAACTTTAAATTTTGATTCAACAATTGAGCTAATCTATTGATGATACTGAATGCATAAATAATGTAATCTTGAGCTTGTATTTGACTTGGTGAAGTTAGTACAGTAGATAATATTTTTCTTTTTGGATTTCTTCAAATCTTTGGTTTTAGCATAATTACCCTTAGAACACTTAAATATTGTGCCATCTAGCAGCTTCATTGTGAAAGAAGTGGACAACTTTATTGTATTCGTCTATCCTTTCAATCAGCTTCATATTTGTAGACTAAGAATCTGTTAAAATTGAGCAATTTACCTAGTTCTGTGGCCAGAGGTTTCTACTAGGGATGTTTACCCACAAAGCATGTCTTTCTAAATGACCCAAACTATGATTGAAAATGCTACTTTGCTCTTCAACCATCCATGAATGAGTGAAGAATGGGTTTTGTTTTTTGGATAACGTGAATTTGACTTGCTTAGCCTTGGATGATGTATCTGGGGAATAAAGAAGAAAAGATTTTCCATTTTGAAGTTCTAACTCTACATTTCTAATGAACTTGATCAGGAATGTGTATGTATGGCATGCTCTGGCTGGTTACTGGGGCGGAGTGAAGCCAGCAGCTGCTGGTATGGAACACTATGATACTGCATTGGCATACCCAGTACAATCCCCGGGCGTGATGGGAAACCAACCAGATGTTGTCATGGACAGCCTTTCAGTTCATGGCCTTGGTCTAGTTCATCCAAAGAAGGTCTTCAACTTCTACAATGAGCTTCATGCTTATCTAGCATCCTGTGGAGTGGACGGAGTGAAAGTTGATGTGCAAAATATTATTGAGACACTTGGTGCTGGACATGGTGGCAGAGTTTCTCTTACACGTAGTTACCACCAGGCCCTTGAAGCATCCATCACAAGAAACTTCCCAGACAATGGTTGCATTGCTTGCATGTGTCATAACACGGATATGCTTTATAGTACCAAGCAAACTGCTGTGGTGAGAGCTTCAGATGACTTCTACCCACGAGATCCTGCTTCCCACACCATTCATATTTCGTCTGTTGCCTACAACACACTTTTCCTTGGAGAATTTATGCAACCTGACTGGGATATGTTTCATGTGAGTATATCTTGATTAATCATAACTTTTTTGTTTTCATGGTATATGTTTTAAAGTCAAAATAAGAAACAAATGCATAAGTTGTTAAAATTTTGCTTGAGGTGTGCGTCTGACAATATGTAAGAACTAAAAGGGGAAAATTCGGAGTCTTTGAAGGTCTTAAAGATTGACATTAATGGAGAGTACTTTGCAGAGTCTGCACCCAGCTGCCGAGTATCATGCTGCAGCTCGATCTGTTGGTGGATGTCCAATCTATGTTAGGTATGGATCCTACTACCTTGAGTACTTACTTTTGGAGGCTTGTACTCCAGCAGCAAAAACTAATCAGTGTACACTTTTCATGTGAATAGTGATAAGCCAGGCAACCACAACATTGAGCTTCTGAAGAAGCTGGTGTTGCCAGATGGATCAGTTCTCCGAGCCCGACTACCTGGTAGGCCAACACATGATTGCTTATTTGCTGATCCAGCAAGAGATGGAACAAGGTTTGCTAGTTTTCCTTTGCTTTCTTCACAGTTTAACCTGAGAAGAAATCCATAGATGACTAATTGTTGGCTATTCATTGCTGCAGCTTGCTTAAAATATGGAATGCTAATAAATGTTCGGGAGTGGTTGGTGTTTTCAACTGCCAAGGTGCTGGCTGGTGCAAGGTTCAGAAGAAGACTCGCATCCATGATGCATCTCCTGGCACCTTAACTGGTTCTGTTCGTGCTTCTGATGTTGATTGTATTGCTCAAGTTGCTGGGCCAGAATGGAGTGGGGATGTAGTGGTTTACTTGCACAGATCAGGTAATTTTCCCTCACCATGAGTAGAATATACATGCTAGGGATTATATCAACATGCTAAAGCTTTACCTCTGAATCTCAGGAGAGTTGATTCGATTGCCTAAAGGTGCATCACTGCCGGTGACACTTGAGGTTCTTGAATATGAACTTTTCCACTTCTGTCCTATTAAGGTGAGTTCCATCTCTTGATCCAATTTATGGTCACTTTGTGACAATATAATGTTGTCCTAACAAAATCATAAATAACACATTTGATGATCTTGAATGCAGGAAATCACAAACAACTCCTTTGCACCCATAGGCCTTCTAGACATGTTCAACTCAAGTGGTGCTGTGGAGCAGTTTGATACCCATTTGGTTTCTGACAAGAAGCCTGATCTGTTTGATGGGGAAGATGCCTCCAAAGTGCCCACTTCTCCGAGCGAGAACCGGTCGCCAACTGCAACAATTACACTCAAGTTCAGAGGGTGCGGAAGGTTTGGTGCTTATTCTTCACAATGCCCGCTTAAGTGCAGGCTGGACAGCGTTGACACTGACTTCAACTACGACATCACCTCTGGTTTGCTGACCCTATCCATCCCTGTCCCAGAAGAGGAGATGTACAGATGGTCGGTTGAGATCATAGTCTAAGTTGTTTGAGATTATATTTATCTAATAAAATTTCGAATGTCATTTAGTGTTGATCTAATTAGGTACCGCAGGGAGGGAGAGAGAGGGGGGAAGGTGAGGGTATATTTCTGATGTTGCATGCAAGAGAGAGCCTGTTAGGGCTTGTATTTGTTCTTCATCACTATGCAAGAGTATTTATCCAGTTTGATGGCTGATAAGCCCATCTCACCAATTATTTTTATCATTTTCTTTTTGTCTATCAAGGCCTGTTGACAAGCAATGCTAGGCCACTAGGCTGAAAATTTTCAGCCCAGCCCGGTCCTCAAGGCCATTGACTAGGCCTAAGCCCGAAAATGTCTCAGGGCAATTAGGCAGGCCACGGGGTTCGTGCTGCTTTCTCCACTTTTGCAAAAGGCTGGCCCACTTGACCACGCTTGAAAATGAAAAAACAAGTGCTCATAGAGTTAATTGTTATAAAAAAATTTTGATATTGAAACAAAAATCTATATCAAAAAGAAATTTGAATAAAATATAGAAAAAATTTTCTTATTTCATTTGTTTAGAAAATTGATTTATAAATGAGGCAGGGGAGGTATTTATAGTTGTAAAAAGGAATGATGAGAAGAGTGTCTTACCTTTTAGTCATGTGCTCAGGTTCGAGCCTTCATGGGAACGAAAAAAATACCCTTGGGAGATCTTTCCCTAATGGACCTGACAGTAGGTCGATCCGAATTAATCGGGATGAAACTCCAGATACCGGATGGTAAATACCAAAAAAAAGAAAGGAGTGATGAGTCAGCACTAAAGTGATAAGGTGTTGACACTTGACAAGTGCTTTTGATGAGTTAGCAGGAGTTGGATCAAGTGATGACACATGTCACAAGAGTTGATAAGTCAGCAAGAGAGTGGACCAAGTGATAACACTTGTTCTACAAGTTGGTGAGTTATCAAAAGTTTGAGTCGGATGATGACACGTGTCCTATAAATTGGTAAAATTGTATATTTCGATGGATATTTATCAAATTATTCAATATTTGTAACATTCCCCATTGGATGTTCATCACACAGAGAATATGTCTCATTAAAATCTCATAAGAAAAAAAAAATCTAATGAGAAAAAAATCCTAATAAAAGAAAAAATAGTACACTATTCTAAATATATTTACTCCCCTATTAAGAATATCTCTTGAGATATTTAAATAGATATATTCCAATTCCTTTCACCAATTTTTCGAATGTAGCAGTTGGTAGTTTATTGGTAAATAAATTTATTCAATTTTTACTTGATCGGACTTATTGCATATCAATTTCACCATTCTTTTGAAGGTCATGTGTGAAGAAAAATTTTAGTGAAATATGTTTAATTCCATCTCTCTTGATATATTCTCCCTTTAGATGAGCAATATATGCAGTATTGCTCTCGAACAATATTGTAGGAATATCTTTGTTAGATGATAGTTCGCAATTTCTCAAAATATATTGAATCATTGATTTTAACTAAACACATTATCGACTTATTTCATAAATTGCTATGATCTCAGTATGGTTCGAGGAGGTGGCGATTATAGATTGGTTTATAGATTGTCAAAAAATAGCAGTACCGCCATATGTAAATAAATATCTAGTCTGATATCGTGTTTTATGAGGATAAGATAAAAATTCAGTATCAGCATACACAGTTTGAAATTAGTTAAATAAAATAGACCAAAATCAATCGTTCCATGGAGATATCGGAATATATGCTTAACCTCATTCCAATATTTTTGTGTCGGGGAAGAATTGAATCTTGTTAATAAATTTATAGAAAATGATATATCAGGTGTTGTACAATTAGCAAGATACATAGGTGCTCAAATGACACTAACATATGATATTTCAGAATCAAGAATTTCTTCATTCTTTTTTTTTTTGTGATCTGAAAGGATCATTTTCAACATCAAGTGATCGAACAACCATTAGAGTACTTAGTAGATATGCTTTATCCATATAAAAACATTTTAAAACTTTAATCATATAATTTGATTGGTGAATGAATATTTTATTTTTCAGATCTTTGATTTGTAAACTAAAACAAAATTTTGTTTTCCCAAAATCCTTAGTTTCAAACTCTCTTTTCAAATATTCAATGGCTTTGAAAATCTTTTCAGGAGTTTCAATAAAATTCAGACCATCAATTTATACGGCAATTATCACAAACTTGCTTCAAATTTTTTAAGAAAAATACAATGATATATTGGATCATTTGTATAATTTTGTTTTAACAAACAATCACTTAAACCGTTATACCATATTCTTCATGACTGCTTTAAACCATACAAGGATCATTGCAATTTAATAGAATAAATTTCTCGAAAATTTTGATAACTTATTTTAGGCATTTTAAATTTTTCAGGGATTTTCATATAGACATTATTTTCTAATGTCTCATATAGGTAAATAGTAATTATATCCATTAAACGTATCTCAAGTTTTTCTTATACCACTAAACCCACGAGAAAACGTAATATAATTTTTTCCACTACAAAGAGAATACGTTTCATCATAATTAAGTTCTGGTCTTTGTGAAAAATCTTGTGCTATACGACATGCCTTATATCACACGATTTCATTTTTCTCATTCCGTTTGCACACAAAAACTCATTTATATCCAACAGCTTTGACACCCTCAGGTGTTTGGATTACAGATCTAAAATTTTTATGCTTAGCTAATGAATCCAATTCAAATCGGATTGTTTTTTTTCCATTTTTGTCAACTATCTCTTTTCTGACATTTTATTATTGATTTTTGTTCAAGATCATTGATTTCTTCCATAATTTTAAGTGTTACATTATATATAAAAATATCATCCATAATTATTTTAATTCTATCCTAACATATTCTTATTGTGGTGAAATTTATAAAAATTTCATTTACATGCTCTTCAAAATGTTAAAATTTTTGCTTTTCAGGAGTTATGTCAGGCTTTACAAGAATTTAAGTTTTGTCATCAATAATTTCTTAAGAATTTTTATAATCATATTCAACAGATCCTTATTTTCATTTTCAAAACTCATTGTTATGTGATATGCAAAAATATCATTAATGTTGACATTATTTGGTTTTATATTTCACCAGCCGTAACATAACTTATTGAGAACTCATGATTATCAATATTTTTAGGTACCTGATGTTCTTTTGGAACATTATCCATGGTTGGTATATCTTTGGAACATGCAATATTCTTGTTTAGACTATCTAATTTCTTTACTCCTTTTTTATTTTAAAAATTTTTATTTTTAGAACCAATTGATCTATCACGTTTTACGTGCGCTTTAAACTCATTAGTAAAATTATATTGTCTTTTAGGGACATCAACTTGAATAGAAGTATTAACAGTCATAACACGTGACTTAATCACTCTTATATGGTTTGTAAATGCGTTTGATAACTGATTTGCTAAACTTTATAAATGAATCATCTTTTGAATTTTCAATTCATATTACTTTGGTCGAGAATCAAGATAAAATAATGATAATTCATTATAACTGATTTTATTTCCAAACTATTTATTCTTTTCTCTCCTTAATGTTGGAAAAACAGATTCGTCAAAATGATAATCAGCAAAGCGAGCTGTAAACAAATAGTTCAATATATTTAATAATCGATAGAGATTCATACCCAACGTATATCTCCAATCTCCTTATCCTTCAGGGACATTAATTTCTTGTGATAGAGCAATATAAACATATATTGCACATTCAAAAATTCTCAAATGGGAGATATTTGGTTTCTGAGCATAAACCAAATGTAATAGGGAGAAATCGTTACTACTTGTTGGCCGAATGCGAATAAGTGTTGTTGCATGTAAAACAGTATGTTCCCAATCAAAAATTTGTAATTTTGCTCTCATAAGCAATGGTTTTGCAATTAATTGAATACGCTCAATAAGTGATTCTGCTATACCATTTTGAGTGCGAAAATACTACAGGATGTTCTACACTTATTCCAATCGACATTCATCAAAATTTTGGGATATAAATTTATCAGCATTATTAAAATGAATTTTCTTGATTAAATAAATAATAATAACAACAACAATCAGAATCTTAATTCCAACAATAGGGGTCGGTTTTGAAGTCGACATATATGTATGTAGTCTTTCCTTTACATTTTTGCAAAGAGACTATTTCTGCGTCTTGAATCCGTGATCTCGAGGTCACCAAAGGAACAACTCAACCGTTGCGTTAAAGTTCGTAAAAAAAATGATTTTTTGTTGAAATAATGAATACCGTAACTGAAAAGCACTAATTTTGCGCCATAACATGTTCCCATCTTCTGATCGATAAATCGAGAGAAAAATCTTGATAGATGCAAAATTTCTTAAAGATTCTTGAAATTGTTACCATAAGAAAAGAGTGATCTTAACAATGTAGACTGTTATTTGATATGGAAATCCATGAAAGTTTGAGATATGATATATTGCAGCACCAAGAGCAATCTCGTTGCTTGTTTGAACAAAGCTAGGACAAGTGAGATCAAAACAACCCGTTTTATTTGAAGAATCAGCTGTCCAATATACATAGAATCTAGTTTGTCTGTCACTGTAAACACTTGGATTTATTGTCCATCCGGATTCTATGCTTTCAAGATGAAAGTAAGGACCACTCTTGAGGGTAACCCTTGAAGTACTATACTCATCATCGGATTCCACACGAGGGTTCCAAACTTTGATGTCGGCTTTGCCTCCAAGATAAGCGTACCCTGCTGTGAGTAATATTGCCAACTAATTTTCTTAATTAAATAATTAAAAAAATGTGCTTGTAATCTAATTAAGTACATAAATAATCTCGTAAACGTCAAATTGCGAGTTGATACATATAATAACCTAGTTGATGCATCATTAAAATCAAAAAATATTTGAATGATCCACATATATAGGTTCACAGATGTCTCTATATATTCGTTCAAAAATTCAAGAGACTCGTAATTTATTTTACCTGGTGATGATCTCATAATTAATTTGTCTTAAGAGCAAACAATACAAGTAAATTCATTGAATTGAAGAATCTTCTGGTTCTTCAAAAAATATCCACATAAGTCATTTATAATCTTTCAAATTATTATTGACTTGGGATGACCCTACCGATCATGCCAAAAAATAATATCATTCAACTTAATAAAATTCTGGTTTATTGTTGCATATGCTTCACTTGCATTAATATATGTTTAATACAAATCTGATGAATATGCTAGTGAGATAATTGAGCTGATTTTGGCCTGAAAATTAGCCTAGCCGGCTCGAAAAAGCCCGGCCTGAGACCTGGACCTGGTGAACAGTAACTCGGAATCAACCCGGCCCGCTACAGTAACCAGGCCGGTCCGATTCCTATTTTTTCTTAAACCGGCCCGGCACGGAACCAACCCGGCCCGATTCCAATAGCTTTTTTTTTTTTATTGAAAATTTTCACTTGAAAACCGTTAAACCGAATCAACCCGACCCGATTCAACGGATCTGGTTCTCCGGGTCGGGCTAGTTTCAAGCAATTTTTTTTTGGAACCGGCCCGACCCAGACCGGGAATGCCTTGGAACTGTGACCGAACTGGCCTGCGGTTCCTAAGCCCGTCCCAGAACCGGCCCGAGCTGGTTCGATGTTATCTCTAGAATATTCTAGTAATTTTTTCTAATTTTCTTTTATCAACTAGGATTATACTCGTAACGTGAAAATACTCAACATTTTCTTCACTTATTGTCTTAATATGATACTTATTTCTACAGATATTTTTAAAACTCAATAATTTTTGTTGAGACCTATGAGATTATAATACTTTATTAATTTCAAATTTAGTTCCCCTGGACAAGAGTATGTTAGCTCTTCCAGAGCTTTCAATTAATTTTATACTACCAAATATATTATTAACACTGACCTCTTGCATTCTCAAAAAGAAAAATATTTCTTTTCTTTTAATATGGTGTGAATAGTGGAACTGTTTATGAGATATATATTTCCACCATTCATCACTAATCAAGTGGTCAATTTTCCTTTAGGAAGACATATTTGTGCTCTACTGAAACTTTCAATTAATTTCGTATTGCCATTTATGATATTAATAGTTGTTTCTCTTAACTTGAGAAGCAATACTTATCATAACACTATCAATGCGGTATTCATCTTTCTCACCTTTTATTGATTTTAGAATATTTTTATAATCTTTTGAAAAATTATCTTATCTTTTTCCATTATTATTGTCCCACTTTTAGTTGTAATGAATTTGCATAACCAAATCAAGTGGTTTGATAAATTTCCATAATCATGACAATCACTACAATTGCGACATTTTTCATATAATAATATTTAGTCACATTCACTTTAGGAAATAGACTAGAACTAGTAGATTGAGTTTCATGATTTTTTATCAATAATATTTTGTTCAGTCACAGTAGGACATAAAATCAATTTAAGATATTTTGAATCATTTTATCCAATATTGATACTGTAGAAGCAAATTTGATACATGAAAAGTAGATAATTTTTCGGTATATATTTCTTAATAATATTTTCTCCACAAAATTTTTCCATCACAAGAGCAACCATCTTCAGTTGGTTATTTTCCATTATTATTATTCATTCAAATTATTTTAATGATTTCTTCAAGATCCATTGCATCTAGATGCATTTTAATATCTAACACTCATGATAAATAATTCTTTTTAGAAATATCGAGAGACAAAAATTCAAGTTTAACAAAATCCGTCATTAAAAAGAAATCAATAAAAACGTATCTCAGAATTCTTGAACAGTAAAACATCCTTTTCTACAACGTTCACAAAGGTAGATTTGTACTTGGTTGATCTTAGTTTTGTGATTTGACAGAGTTTCATGTTGATAACGTATTATAAAAAAGAAAATGATATAAAAACAAAAATATATATCAAAGAGAAATTCGAACTGAATATAAAGAGAGAAAAAAAAGTTCTTATTTCATTTCTTCATAAGATTGATTTACAAATGAGGTAGGGTGAGGTATTTATAGTTGTAGAAGGGAGTGATGAGTTAACATTAGGAGTGGTGAGGTGTTCACACTTGGCAAGTGCTTTTGATGGGTCAGCAGAAAATTAGACCGAATGATGACACGTGTCACAGGAACTGATGAGTCGGTAAGAGTTTGGATTAGGTGATAACACTTGTCCTACAAGCTGATGAGTTATCAGAAACTTGAATCGGATGATGACACGTCTCGTAAGCTAGTGAAGTTGTATATTTTAATGAATATCCACCAAATTATTCAATATTCATCACATTAACCTCTAAATTAGGTCTCTATACCGGTTGGCCCAAAAAAAAAAATCCATGAAGCTTTACTCTGCCTTCCTGACTACAAAATCTCGGGATTTCATAGCTTTATTGTCCAACCGAGTTGCTTAGTTTGGAATTCGAAAGAGAAAAACAGACGGTGCAGACTTTCGCAAATTCAGTTTACCATTATGCATTTTTAGCAATAAGGCAGTTTCATCCCTTCATTAACCATGCAACTAAAGGCAAATATGGTGCTCAAATTATTTGTCTCAATTGTTAAGCATACAATTTGGAAAACTAAAAGCCAAATACAAAGCATATGACAGACTAGTGGTCAAGGCGTAAACCCACAGAGAGAGAGAGAGAGAGAGGGTCTGGTGGTCAACGGCAACATAAAACTGTGCCTCGGGTGGTGCTGTGGTTTGGATACATATTTGTTTACACAAAACCTCTATACCAGTAGAGTAACCCAACCATAAATGGAGGGGGTAGTGTGGGAGGCACTCTTTGCTAAATATAAACTAAAAAATATAAAAGCGTGGGTATTTGAGGTAGAGAAATTATGAAACTATTGTAATCAGATTATCTGGTATATACAACAGGCGATCACACCGGCAACAATTTCTGATTTCTAACAATTTATTAAACTAAAAATCATCCATGTTTTGTCTGTGATCTTCTATACTTCGCTACCATGATCATCTTGATACAAAACTAGCATACAACAGCAGCACAAGTACTTGATAAATTAGATGAGTATTTCCACTGATTTAAGACAATGAACTTGGGGTGATTTGTATTATTGATTTTATGACTGTTTCCTCTTCTTCTCTACCATGATATTCTTGAAAGTTCCAATATGCCGCCAGCACGGCCTTATCCCGCTCAAAGATTAATTTGTTGTTTGGTATGCTTGCGATCAAAAAAGTTTCACCTTCGTTAAGGTGTGGATGTGGAGGTTTGGTCCCAAGTATTCCCACTTTCTGGCAACATAGAAAGCCAGTACCTTGCAGATCATTTTGATACTTCTCTTTCAGCTAGAGATAGGATCCGGCAACCAACATCTCAAACCATATTTGCAAGACTGGCCCAAAATGTAGGCTGCAGAAAAGGCACGTCACTCACATGAACTTTCCATGCTTCAGCTTCTAGCTTCTGCAGCAAACAACAGCAGCAGTGAAGCGAGGCCAACCATTCACCAGAAGTCCTTGCAAGAACAACTACCTTCCACAAACTTATGAAATCGAACTCGGTCTCTTACGATAATTTCCCGCCCATATAACTTACTAATGATCTTCGTCACTTCATGGCAGTCTGGACATACCCTCAAATTCTTTATCACCCTAATTACAACCGGTGCTTTAGTCTTCAGTAGCCCAAATGCAATGGCTAGCCTCTCACTATGCTCACAAAGAGCATTCTCTTTTTCTTCATCACCCACATCATGCAATACAGCTGCAACCCACGGCTCATGCCCTGCTGCATGGACTCGCTCTGAAATTTCCCTCAAAACATTCCTTATATCCTCTGCCTCCGGATGAGTCCAACAACCCATTACAAACTCATGAACAAAACCATCAACTTCAATGGAGCTGCAGCCTGGCACTGCCTTGATTCCTTTATTTTTCATCTTTTTCCTTACAAGGCTCACCTTACTCCACTGCAAACAAGCTGCAAATAAATTTGAAACAAGAATGTAGTTCTCTGCATTGAGAGGCTCAAGTTCAAGAAGCCGCTCAGCAACAATCTCACCTCTATCTAGCATCTTATTCTTCCTGCAACCCATGAGTAAAGTGCGCCATATTACCGAATTTGGGGAAATAGGCATTGCCTCTACGAATTTGTAAGCCTCTTCAATACGATTAGCACGGCAAAGCAGATCAACCATACAGCCATAATGCTCCATCAGTGGTTCAACATTAGACTCAAGCAGCCTCTCCCAATACTTCCATCCTGCTGAAACTAGCCCACTGTGGGCACATGCAGATAGAACACCAAGAAAGGTCACTTGATTGGGTTTCGCCTGAAGAGATTTTACCCACATCAATTGCATCAATTGCTATAATCAAACATACTGTTGATTAATTTCATGAAATCTGCTATTAAATTTAAAAAGAATTACTAAGACATGTTCATGGAATGCTAGCTTCTTCACATAGAGTGTTATAATGACGGCAAAGAAGTGAAAATAACTGGAGAAAAGAAAAGCAGAGGACACGATCATTTATGTGGTTCCTACTTCCATGGTCTTAGGAGGCAAACATTCACTAATCACTGAAAGCAAAGTCTCTGTAAACCATAAAGCCCAATACATCCAAGAATACAAGATAACAGCTACTCAAACCATAATGTATTGTTTGGAAGCTTTGAGGAGGGGGGGGGGGGGAGTATTCACAAGGAGAGCGAAGGACAGAGAACTGGAGGGAGGGGACAGATCATTCCTTCTTCTTGTTTGGATGTTAAAAAATTATTGAAGGAGAGGCGAAAAAATATTTGGTACTTACTAAAAATTTTCATTAAAATCTGAACCCTTCCCTCCAACACCCCCTAAATTAGAGAAGAGTATTTTCTAAAGAGTTAAGAGGGTATTGGAAGTTATCTGAATCCCCTTCATTCCCTTCTCCTCAAAAAAAAAAAAAAAAAAAAAAAAGAATCCAAACATAAATCGGGAGTTATATTGCCTCCTTTTCTCTTTATTTCCCTCCAAACTCATTCCAAATAATATGTAAGGGATTAACATACATATGACCCACAATAGAACCTAGAAAAATGAACTGGGTAAGGTCCAAGCAAAAAATTTCAAGGCACTAACGTAGTCATAACTTCTGCTCCTACTTAAGCGAAAGCACAAAATCAATCAAAAATATGCTGACTCTTTACCTCATTACCTTTGCTTCTTCCATCCCGGAAAATGTCTCCAACGCATCCTCTGCAAGTCCATGAATCGCGAAGCCCATGATCATTGAGCTCCAAGCATACGTATCCTTCACAGCGATCTGCTCAAAAACCTCTTTTGCCTTCTCTATACACCCACACTTCGCATACATATTCACAAGAGCAGTACTCAGCTCAAGATCAACCGTAATTAATTGTTTCTCAATGAAAGCATGCACCCACCTCGCCGTATCCAACGCCCCTGCAGCCGCACAAGCTGAAACCACAGTCACCATCGTAACCTCATCTGGAGCAACACCCACCATCTGCATTTCCCTAAATAACTCCAAAGCCTCATTAAGAAACCCCATTCTTGCATACCCACTAATCATCGCGCTCCATGCAACGGAATTTCTCTCAGAAATTTCGTCGAACGCTTTTCTTGCCAGCTGAATCTCCTCGCATTTTGCATAAAAGTTCACCAATGCAGTCTCCACAAAGGGGCTTGAACCAAACCCAGATTTCACAACACGTGATTGAACCTGTTTTCCCTCTTCAAAGGCAGAAACAACACTACAAGCCTTCAAAACAAATGCAAATGTGAAAGTATTAGGACAAGGGTAATTTTTGGAAATCATTCTGTTGAAGAGAGAAAATGGTTCTTTAGATGGGTTTTGGATTTGGGAACAGCCCCGTATGAGGGTATTGTAAAAGAAAGTGTTTGGGTCCGGGTTTTGGTTAAATAGTTTACGAGCGTAGTGTATGTCTCCCTGTGAAGAAAGTGCACAGAAAGTGAGGAGTTTGGAGAGAGAGATGAAGAGAGTGGAGGCTGGGATTGGGCGAGTGAGGAGACGAGCGTGGATTTGCCGGAGGACTCTCATGTTTGGACATTTTTGTATCAGTTTTAAGATTCGTTCTTCTTCCGGTGGGTTTTCCGGTGGCGGGGGACCCATTACCACATCATTCGGGGAAATTTGGGTGTCCTTCGATTCCCGCCTTCATTAAACGTCAAGCCAGCAATTGTGAAACGTGAAACCCTTCAAAAAATAGGTTTTTACAATAGTTGTAGACATGATGAATCCATGTCAAAGCCACTACTTCATACAATTGACCTTATTCAACTTAAATAAAAATCTTCTCGTAAAAGATATTAAAAATTCTTATTTTTATTTATAAAATAATATGAGAAATAAGAATTTTAAAATGTAAGGGAGAAATTGTTTGTCATTTTTGCTTTAAAAAGTTATTTTTCTAAATAAATTGTGTGTCAAAACAATTTAAATAACTTTTAATTCTTAATGAAATTATAATAAAAGATAATTGCTATTAAAGTTTCATAAATAATTCTAAAATATTCCTAAATTAAAAATAAATATTTAAGTGCATAAATATTCTAAAATATTCTAAAATATTTAAAATTTATATATTTTTTAATGGACAATTCCATATATATTTAAATTAAATATAAGTGTAATAATATTTATTTTTGTTATGTTAAATATTTTTTAAATATTCATAAATATCTTATTTTTTGTGTTCATATATATATATATATATATATATAATTTGTAATATTTGAAATAGTTAGTAATAAGTATATGGGCTTGCATTTAAAAACTAATCACAGCTCCCTTTTTGTATACTTTCTTCTTTAAAAAAAAAGCCTTTTTAAACAGAATTTTAAAAAGCTATTTAACCTAACTTTTAATTTTAAGTTAGATTTAAACCAAAAATAAAGTTAGGTAAAAAAAAGTATTTAGTTTAAATTGATAATTAATTTTGAAAACACCAAACCTTTTCTTTTTCCATCTTAACCATATAACAATCTCTTTAGATTTATCACATGGTGCAATGAGAGAATTGTGACATTTCCACTGATGCAGATGTATCACAAGCATTGAACAAAGTGCTTGACAAAATTGAGCAGCCATTGTAAATTTTGTGGAGTTCCTTGCTATAAACCCTCTATAGCACTATATATATATATATATATATATATATATATATATATATATATATATATTTAATACTCAACAAATTTCTTTGGGTGTATTAGGAAATCTATGAGTAGGTATCAACCATGATATATATTCTCCTTGGAGGGTTTCTAAAACGGGAGGGTGGCCCATTTTTCTTTTCCAATCCTAATCAAGTCACGCAATGGAGAGTGTCTCACTCCCTACTTATTAATTCCTAAACCTATTTTTTTTTTTAAATAATCAACTCATATTTAGAGTCATATTCTGATTAATTTTATTCGAATGTTGTTACATTTAATTTAAGATACATTTAATTTAAGAAGAGCTCTCTCAATATAGTATTTTCTATTTTCAAATTTTGAATCCAAAACTTAACCTTACCTATTAAATTGACTATCTGTTCGTTTAACTTCTTTTTTTTTTTTTTATGCTCTAAATTTGATTCATCGCCTAATATCTTAAATTTCATTTCGACTAATCTAGGTCAACACGCGGTTAGATCCTTATTCAAAGATATCTCTCCCAACTTCGTTTTTATCACTACTAAGACTCAAACCCCACCATTTAATGTGAGAATCTAATGCCTTTCCAACTAGACTAACAAAACGTTGGTCCGTTCGTTTAACTTCTAAACCTATAAAAAAAAAACTCATCTCGTTGATTACATTAATTGCTTTCTCCTTTTTTGGTGGATGACTTCCTCTTTTTTTTTTTTGGAAAAATTGTTGTGGTAAAAAGAGTAAACTACATAGTATAAAACTAGATATGTATTTATATAAATTATCTGGTATGAAAATATAAAGTTTTAACGCTAATAAAAGCTGCAAAGAAAATCATAATACCTTTAATATGCGAGAGAAAAGTTTCAGCTCATTTAGGTTTTCGAATGTAAATTATATCAATTTGCAGACGGTGAATATCACTAATCATCAATAACATTATTATTGCTGATTAAAACTTAAAATTATGGCAGTTTAATCATGAGTTTTTTCTATTTTTCTTTTTACCTCGTTTGTTAGATATAAATCAAGAATTATTTTTATAAATTTTTTAACTTAAAATTAGTAAGAAAATTACGGCTGTTGTGATTGTGAGGATATAAAGGCTAATTTGATTGCAGACTTGGAAGGAACACAACAGCTTCTTACAAAGGGGAACTGTGACTTTGTCTTATTTCGCGAGGAGTGTTAGCCAATGCCTAACCATTGGCCTGGTAGTTTGTCTTGTCCTCTGGTAGTTTGCACTAAACAAACTACCAGGCCAACTCTCTCTCTCTCTCTCTCTCTCATAGCAGAGCAAAAGAAATGTGAAAGAGAAACTGAAAGAACTACAACTTTGTGACGTTATGAGATTTTTCTGGATAAAGGAAAAAGATCATGTGCATAAAAGGAGCATATGTTGTTTGATGACAGAATTCATTTGGATAAATACGACATTTACGTGACCAATTCGCCATTCTCAATCTAGAAAACAAATCATCATTAAAGTCAAAGAAAAAGTACATTAGTTGTTATTCAACAAAATGGGTCTGCATTTAGGCATTTACATTTGCATTGCATGTACCCTATTCAAAATATACTTATGTCCATGCATGAAAAAAAATGTTGTATGCACAGCGAAAATAATTGGATAATAAAATTTTCAACTATTGCTTTTTAAATATGTATATTCAAAATCTTTATCATATAATTAATTAAGATTAAATCTTAATTATTATCGAGAGATGCGAATTCTTGTACCAGCTAACTAGAGGATCGCTAATGAGTTATAATTCAATTGATACCATCTCTCGCTCCCTTTTTAGAGTCTCGAGTTCGACATTCATTAATTATGTGATATTAGATAATGCAAGAGAGTAGAAAACACAAAAACAAAAACAAAGTTATTAAGATTTTTAATGTTAGAATAACCCCAACTGCCTTAAAGAAATTGTTTGAGATTGTTGTAAGCAAATTATATGGTGGAAAACTCACCCCCATGATTTGAAAGAAATAATCTTCATAAGTTCATTTTTCAGAGATTGTAATGCTGATATGACACCATGCATCATACACCTAATTCTGTATAAGATCCACACGCACACACAAATATATATTATATCTTGTTGCCCATGCAGATATGATGCATGAAAGATTGAATGGAGCAAAAAAGTCACGGAGACTACTCTAGGAGATCCTTTCGTCTGGGTTTCAACCGGAAACCATACCATAAAAGCCACAAAGAAAAACCATAGCACCTCTCTCTCTCTATTATAAATACAGAAGCTCATTGTGACATTTATATCACTCCCACACCATCTTGTCACTCTCGCAATCTTCCGTACTTTTAGTAGATTCACATCTTCTTGTTTTCTCTGTACCATAAAAGAAGAAATGGCTTTGAGAGGAAGACTCATCCCATTTTTCTTGACCTTATTGATCTCTTCTTTGTCCTCTTACAGCCTTTCACAAGAGGACCCTCATAGTTACAATCAGGAAGTTTGTACAGGTTATGACTTTCAAGCATATCCTTCATATTTTGGCAACGTTGAAGATGATGATGAGTTCAAGGACTTTCTCAAGGTTGGAACAGAAATGTGCAGTTTAAAGGGACAAACTTCATTTAATGTGGATGATTTCGGAGCTAAAGGCGATGGTCATACTGATGACTCGAAGGTACACATACAAATGTTTGTGTCCTCCTTAAAAGAAATTTCATCTATTTATGTAAATTATTTCTATTCAAACTTGATTTGAGATGTCTAATCAAGAAGACTCCTTTGTTTCTATTTGTACAACCTTTCAACTCTGCTGAAGGCAAGAATTCAATCTCTATAAGGTTGGCATAGGTGAAAATTGATATTTGTGATTTGAAATTGAGCAAAGTTTTGTGAAGAAGTAATCAAAACGGATTGGAACCTAAATGAGACAAAATAGTCCTTCTCCATAAGGTTTTAGAAAAAGTGTATGTCATTCTACCTAAGGTTTTCTTTTTCAGGCATTTTTGAAGGCTTGGGAAGAGGCTTGTTCTTCTTCTGGAGCTATTTTTCTAGTACCCCAAAACAAAAACTATTTTCTTAAACCAAGCAGATTCTCAGGTCCTTGCAAACCTGGTCTAAGAGTACAGGTGAGAGACTTCTTATGTTTTATTTGTACATACTTTTTTTTTAAAAAAAAAAAATTAATTTCTTTTTTCATCATGAAAGAAGAACTTCTCATTCAATGTTTCATTGCAGTCACTTGTCTTGTAATTATTGGATAATTTCCAACATGAAAAGTAGTATAAATGATTGTTGATAAACTCATGAAAAATTTCATGAGAAAAATTATCATAACAAAAATTCTTTTTTTATTGTGAGATTCGATGAAAGAGTTTTAAAAAATTCAAGCTGCTAAAATAAAACAAATTGAAGTAAATTATATATATTCTTTTACATGGTATATATTAGATTGAAGGAACCATTGAAGCATCCGAGGATACATCAGACTACGGCCAAGATAGAAGACACTGGATTGTGTTCGAGAAAGTGCAGAACTTCATTGTTCAAGGGGGTGGAACCATCAATGGAAATGGAAACATATGGTGGCAAAACTCTTGCAAAATAAATAAATCTAATGTAAGTATCAATTTATCAGTCTGGTATGAAATTACTTTTGTTTATAATATAATTCTCATCCCTATTAGGATTACTCAATTTTTCTCCTTTTTCTTTTTTTTCCACAGCCCTGCAAGGATGCACCAACGGTATGTTTATGATATGCATGGTTTGCTCTTAATTTGTCTTAAGCCTTCTAACGTATCTTAACCAGAATGAAAGTATAATTGAATTCAGTATTTTTATTTATCATAGTTGAATTTCAACACGAATCTTTAATCAATCAAATTATATAATTAAATGAATAGGAGAATGGTAATAACTCTCGTCAATCAAAATGCGTTAGGGTCATAACATTATTTTCCGTTCTGTAAATTTGATAACAGTAATAAATTATTAATTATATTATCTATTTTGCTTACAAAAATGAAGTAAATCTTGGCATTCACAATTCTTCTTGAAAAGAATTTTGTAATTTTGGCAGGCATTAACCTTCTATGAGTGCAAGAACTTGGCTGTGAACAATCTGAAGATCAAAGATGCACAGCAAATCCATGTCTCTTTCCAAAAATGTGTGAATGTTCAAGCTTCTAATCTTATCGTGGAGGCGCCAATGAAAAGTCCTAACACCGATGGCATTCATATAACAAATACCCAGAATATTCAAATAAGCAGCTCTACAATAGGAACAGGTGTATGTTGTGAGAGAGAGAGAGAGAGAGAGACCAAACAAATAAAGCTTTATCTTACATATATCTTTTTTCAATACTGATCAAATACATTACTTGTTGAAGGGGATGATTGTATATCAATTGTTAGTGGGTCCCAAAAAGTACAAGCTACTGACATAACATGTGGACCCGGTCATGGAATAAGGTCTCATTTTTCTTCCCCATTATGTTTTCTTTTCTCATTATTAAATTCCAATATTTTTGGAAAATAAATAATTAAATAAACTTTTTTGTTATTTGTTTTGTTGTGTCACAGCATTGGAAGCTTAGGAAGTAAAAATTTAGAAGCTTTTGTTTCGGATGTAGTGGTGAATGGAGCTAAGCTTTCTGGAACCACAAATGGAGTCCGAATTAAGACATGGCAGGTAATCAAACTTCTCAAAATAATAAAGTTGTGATGGACTTTGCTTTTCTCCCTCATTGTGTTGCACAGTATATACATATAGACATATAATTTAAGTTTAAAAATCATATTGAAATGCAAAAGTATATGAAAATAACGTTGCTTTACACTCAAATTGAATGATGATGACGACGACGACCACTGAATGTGTGCTTATGAAAATAAAGATAAAAGGTTGATTTTTGATCAATTTGCAGGGTGGGTCTGGATCTGCGAGCAACATCAGATTTCAAAATATTGAAATGAATAATGTGACTAACCCCATAATCATAGACCAGAATTACTGTGACCGAAAGGGGCCATGTCAAAAACAGGTATTTTTTGTGAAGGAAATATAAATATAAATATATATATTATACTATTTACTTGCAAAATTATGGAAAATGAAAATAAGTTTTTGCAGGGATCAGCTGTTCAAGTGAAAGACGTGGTGTACCAAGACATACGAGGAACAAGTGCTTCGGATGTGGCAATCAAATTCGATTGTAGCAAGGAATACCCATGTCAAGGGATAGTGTTGGAAAATGTCAAATTAGTGAGTCTGGGCACTGTCGCCAAAGCCATGTGCAATAATGTCAAATTGACCGAGATAGGATTTGTTTCCCCACATTGCCCTTGAGGATAGGTAAGACATGTTAATTATATTAAATTTCCTATAATTATTATTTTGTGTCTAATTGAATTTTAAATACTTCCCATAACGTTGAGGTCAGAGGATGTTTCATGGTGTCATAATCATTTTTTTTATTATAATTCAATATTATTATTATTTTGTGTTTAGTTATTTTTTTTTATGTTTACAGATTTCACCGGGGTTGATTGGAATGGAAGGATAAGTCTCCCGCGCTGTGGCTAAGGCGCTTTCCTTGTTGATCATATGTGTAATGCAATGCAAAAATAAAACTCTACTTAGGAATAAATAAAAGGACGATGTATTTCTTGAAGGGTGCTACTCAAATTCTTTGTACAGAAAAATTATGTTAAAGTAAAACAGTTGTTCTTAAGTTGTGCATGCTTGATTACTTGGTGTTTTCCCATTTAATAATTTATTTAATTATATTCAAACCTGTATTTTTTCACTATTTTTATATTCTAACAAAAATAAATAAATAAAGATTATCCAAGTTAAATCTATCTTCCTCTTCTTCTCTATTTCGTTCCCTTTCCCTGTCCTCCCTGAATTTCACTCCCTAGACACGAACCAGTGTCTCTCTATTCTCCCTCCTCCACCTCGTCTCCAAATTAATTCTCTCTTCCTCCCTCTCTCTCTCTCTCTCTCTCTCAAACCCAATTTATCTGTTTGACTCTCCTCGGTCCTCTCTACTTGCGTTTCCCTTTTGACTCTCATTCCTCCGGTTTTAAATAGTTGGCATCTTGATTAATTTACATACAATAGAAGAAAAGAAAAAAGCAAGACGAGACAAGAGAACAAGGGAAAATAAAACATGGCTGCTAAGAAGATCGAGTTTTTCTGTTTCCTCTTCCTTGCCTTCATCATTTTTGCTCATTCCGCCGCTGGTACCCCTCTCCTACGTATATATTTGCTTTGAAATCTTGGGGAATAACATTTGATGCTACGTTTGTGCAGAAGCTGAGGAGGAGTACTGTACCAATATTATTGGGGGCATTGTTTGTACGATAAGGACTGTACCTCCAAATGTGTAGAGATGGGCTAGCAGCATGGCAATTGTGCTCGTAACGACCCACCAGTTGGACCTGTTTGTTGTTGCACAAATTCATAGTCCTTATATCAAGGGATTGTACCCTTGTCTTTGTAATAATTCACTGTTCTCTCAAATTTCTAAAATAAAATTTTATCTATCATTTATTATTCTCTCTCTCTCTCTCTCTGGTCGATATTAATATCAAAGTGTTAGTATTCATACAGAACATTTTTTAGAGTATCTGTTATGCAAAAGTTTACAAAATATTAGAAGTACAGTATTAAAAATAATTTAAAATTTTTAGTTCGTTAATGAATATGTTTTTTTGTTATATGGTGAGTTTATAAATTCATTAAAAGAAATTGAACTAGTGAAATAGAATTCTTTATTTGTATTGCTTTGCCTAGATTATTAACAATTGTTTCATTTGACTTGGATTTAATTAATTAACTGTTGTTAAACGTCCACGTTTCATCTTTTTTTTTTGGTTTTTCATTCGGTATCTGGAGTTTTACTCTGATTAATCCTAATCAATCTATTATCGGGTCCTTTTTGAATAGAGGTATCTTAATATGATTTTTTTCGTATCCCTAAGAAGTCAAACTCACGACCATAATTAAAAAAAAAACTCAACTCTCTACCAGCTGAGCCAACTAATATTGATCGTACATGTTTGATCTTATACCCCATGAATTTCACTCTCTCTAGACTAGACACGAACCATGTCTCTCGATTCTCCCTCTTCCACCTCGTCCTCCAAAATTAATTCCCTCTCTCCCTCTCTCCCTCTCTCTCATTTCATTCCCTCTTTTTTTTTTTTTTTGGTTTTCACCAGTATCCAGGTTTTACTCTACCAATCTGATCCGAATACCATGGAGTTCATTTTAGAAATTAACTCCTCCAAATTTTTTTTTTCCATTTTCAAAATTTGAAGTCAAGATTTTTGGTTAAGGAGGTAGGGACAGAACGACCGACCAGACTCAACTTTGATGCTTCATTCCCCCTCTCCTCATTACTCTCTCTCTCTCTCTCTCTCCCCCTTCCGTTTCCGTCTGACTTTCATTTCTCCGGCTTTAAATAGTTGGCATCTTGATTAATTTACATACAGGAGAGAAGAAAAGAAAAAAAGGAAAAAAGCAAGACGAGACAACAGAACAAGGCAACATAAGACATAGCTTCTAAGAAGACTGAGTTTTTCTGTATCCTCTTCCTTGCCCTCATCATTTTTGGCCATTCCTTGGCGAGATATTCCATGAGATTTCTATGTCTATACTAATGGGTAGAGGTCACCAGATATTCCCTGAGGCTTGGGTACCTCTGCAAGAATTTGTTCATCATCTGCTTTGCCCATTTCATCTATTTAAATCGTTTGGCCGATTTTACTCATAAACTCACAAACTATTTAATTAAAAAAAAAAAGTAAATTAATGACAAACTTTTCATATCCAAAACCCCACATACAATGATTAGTTACTAAATAAAGATTATCAACCTAACGCCAATGCATCTACCAATTCATTAATCAAATTTCGAGGATTTTTTAAATTTTTAACATTTTGGAATAGCTATCAGGAAATTTGGCTTTTCTTTTTCTCATTCGATTCTCCTCGACCAGTGGCCTTCTCATAATAATTTAAATATTTTTTAGTTTTTAAAACAATCTAAAACTTAAATTTAGATGTGAACCTTTAAGGGTGTGTTCACAAGTCTAATATATGGAGTTGAATCTAACTATGTTTATAAATAATTATTTATTCACGATCATAAATATTAGTTAATGTTAAATTATATAATTTTAGAGATACTTTTATTTAATGAGAAATAACTAAATTTAATTTTATATTTTATTACGAATAAGGCTTTCATAATAACTAACACTTTATTTGGAGATCTAGGGTTTTGCTTCTGCTTTTTTGAGTTTTCGATCTCCTTGCCTTCTGTTGGCATCTTTAGTAGCTAGAGTATTCTAGATCTTATCACAATGTTAACCCAAGCGGAGTTCATTGTTATTCAGGCTATCCCTTACCTTGCCCGCAAAACCTAATCAATGGGAGAGAATAGTATCAAATCGATCCATGTCCTCTGGTGCGGTGGAGATTAGAACAGCTGGTAAAAGGCTCTTTTATGTGTCTGAGCTAGCCAAGGATACGATCGAAATGATCGAAATCGACGACGGTAAAGATTCAAAACGACGCCGTTTGAGAATTCGGATCGCGAGCGGGATAAAACCCAAGTTTTAGGGACTTTCGGTGTTCGGTTTTCTTCGAACCCTAATCGTTTCTTTTCATATTAGATCTATTAATACATGTTGATGAATGACAATTTTGGAGTTTGATTTGATCTTCGGGTTGTTTAATCGATCTGTTGCTTGTTTCGATCAAAGTTTGGTTTAGAATGCTTATCTGTGTCACGTATTAATGCATTTTTCTGTTGGTTTCATGGTCTGTTAGTGTTTTTGAAATTTATGTGAACCATTAAGCTCTGCGCATAAATGGAGATTCTGTTTGTTATTTCCAGAATAACGAAGATTTAAGTGATTCCATGTTTGAGGTTTGTTTCCAAGATCTTTTCCGTCGTTGTCTAGCGGTCTAGAATGTTTTTGGTTCATTTCATGTCTGCAATTACTTTGAGCAAGTTTCTGAATCTTTCTTTTGATAATTATAGTTGGTTTACGCTGTAAACTTATCTCTTGCTGATATTTCTTGTTCACTTTATCAAGATATACTGATTGAGCTGTCTTCTGATATGTGCCACCCAATATGTTACAAATTAATATTTCACCACACTGAAGTCAAATCCATGGCATCTGCATCAGAGAAGCCCCATATTTGCACTATCAACGGTCTCTTTGAGAAGGACTAACTACATTTCATCTGTATCCTGTGTTTAGTCGCATTGGCAGGTTGAATATATTTGATGGAATTGCGATTCTCTTTCACTGTATTGAAACGAGGACCACCTGATAAATGCATTCAAAGGCACATGCCGAAGTGAAAGAACATGGCCGGACTGCCATTTTCAAAATTCTGATTTTGATGGTTGATACCGGTGCTCCTAGAAAGCTATAGTCAAGAATTTTCTTATCCGTTTTCATTTCCTCTTCTTTTGTTGGCTGTCTTGAACCCTGGTTTTATTCTTCTATAGATAACCTACCGCCAACAAAGCCTCAAATTCAGACTCTGATACTAGCTGATATTAGTTTTTGGTTGAGTTGTGATCTGTGACTGTTTTGGATGCTTTGTTTTAAAGATGAGCTGATTTGAGCGACATACACCTGACCACTGTAACAACAATTGCTGTTTACCTATGTAACCATGAAGGCAAAAGGCAGTATCTTTGCCATAAATTTCCTTTTGCAGTGTTGCAACTTCCTTTTGGACTTCATGTCAGGAAACGGATGCTGTGTCCTGATGAACATTCGAACAGAAGAGCTGACACTGGACAACTGTAGTTCCTATTGCCAAGAAGAGTTGAAGCTGCAATAGTTCTGTAATATTGTCAATCTCCAAGTTATATCGATGTTCATTTTTTATTGTTGTTTCTCCTTGTCATCATCAATGTGACATTTGCAGTCATAATCGGAAAACATTGTGACTTCATCTTTAGGGCTTAAGGCTTCTTTATGCATTTTTCTCTCGTGAAAACATGAACCTGATGTAGCCTCTGCTTCATCTTTCTTGGAACAAGAACTTGCAATCAAACGTCTCTCTCTCTCTCTCTCTCTCTCTCTCTCTCTCTCTCATATCATGTATGTTAGAATGCTTAGATGTTCTTGTGACGGCTATTTCTGTAGAGATGATTTGTGACTAGCGGTTTGCTTGGTGATTATATAACTGTGGAGGTAGACAGACGTGAGTTCAGAAAGGAAAAATTAACTGGGGTCTCTTCAGTTTTAAGGACCCCTCCTGGATGGCATGGAGGGATCTCTTTCTCTGGACATAATTTGGAGAAAATGATGAAAGATCCTGTGAAACAAAAATTGAAAGGTAGTTTGGAAGTTGATGGTGGGAAGGGAAAAGAGTTGAAATAACGGAATCTTCTTACTTTCGTTTGCCCTCCACCCCACCTTAAGTGGTTGTCACCTGAATTAGCCCTTCTTTAAGTGTTAATAATTGTGAGAATGGCTCAGTTTCCCATGCTCCTTGATGAATAGAATTTTAGCATTAAAGGGGCAACAAAGCTGAGCTACTATGATCAATTCAATTGAATTACAAAATTTTTTGTCATTTAGTACAAAAGGAAAGGAGATTACATATGATCATAACCTAATCTAGTGCACTTAAATGTCATCTTTGCCTTTGTTACTTCTTTTCTTCTTCTTTCGCAGGCTTTGATTCTTCTGCTGCTGGCGCTGGCGCTGGCGCTGGCACTGGCGGTGGCGGTGGCGGAATTGGAATCCCACCATCAATGCAGCTTCTGCACTTCCTCTCTACCCATCCTTCTATGTCATGCTCTCCACCGCCTCCAAAATGTCTTCCACCACAAAGCCTTGCGATGATCCCTGCAACAACACCAACTATAGTGATCACTGCCAGCACCACCAATAATGTCTCTATTGAGCTGTGTGTTGAGTGCGGTGGCTCCATTACCCTTGGTGGGCATTCAAATAGTGGGGGCGGCTGATCTCTATCCATCTTTGCTGCTGCAGCAGTCCTCAGAAGCACAAACATAAAAAGACTGTTGATAGAATAGTTTCAGGTAGTTCTTCAACTATATATGCTGAGAGAGAGAGAGAGAGAGGACTATAGTAGAAGAAGATTAAATTGGTGTTGAAAATCTAGAAATGGTGAAAGGGCAAAATGAAGAAATCTTTGTGGCATAGAAGGAAGAAAGTGATGAGTTGAAAACTGTAAAAGGAGAAGAAATGAACCAATGCGGTCAAAAAGGGCTGGGCCTACTACGATATAGAATGAGAGGATAAAAAGATAACATTAGAATGAGTCTGCTACTGATTAAAGTTAAAACAGGAGAGAGAGAGAGAGAGAGAGAGAGAGAGAGTGAGATTTGGTGAAGGAGGTGAAATGGGATTCTAAGATTGAAATCAATGCTACTCCAACTTTGTCTCTTGGGATCTTCTCAGTGTGATAATTTCAGTAGCATCTTTTGCGCACTTTTCCCACCCTGTTTTCACCTTGAATGAACTATTTGATTTGATTAATTCTGTTTCTCTGGGGTGCAAAACACAACTACAATGGCCCCAAAACGTACACTGCTTCACCCAGTAAAAGTTAAGGGTACCTGGCTAATCTGTCAAATTGTTTGTGTGTGTATTTAGTTGTTTTATGTTTCTCCCAAGTGAAAATCTTTCTGATTTCATTTCCCAATTTTGTCCTTAGTGTCACATGTCTGTTCCAGCCTGTGACCTCCCAAGACCCCATTGGATTTTATATATTTCCCTATTCTTTGAAATCTTCCCAGTCTCTTTCCATACTGATTTTCTTTTATTCTGTCTCTTAGATATGAGAGAGCAATCTCTCTCTCTCTCTCTTTCAACTCCCTCCCTCTCTCTTTTGTTTTTTTTTTTTTTTTTTTTTACATGGGCCACGATAATCGTAAAATTACACATGTCAATGAAAATTCGAACACGAAATCTTGAGATAGCCTTTAGAGTAAGAGTTCTTAACCACTAGACTGTGTATGATATTGTTGGTTTTTTTTTTTTTTTTTTTTTTTAAAGTTGTGGTGAAGGACGTAGATATCTTTTTTGTAGGAAATCTTTTGCGTTGATCACCGAGAGTGAATATTGACCAAGGAGCAAGCATGGAAAAGAATTTCACAGGTGTTTTGTATTTGCTTGTTGAGGCTTCCATGTGTTGCTTTCGCAGGCAATGGCAAATGGAATTGAAATGTCTTAGATTGCTCATTGAATTTTCAGTAAGACAAGTTACCTTATCATGTTGAGGTTAAGTAATTTCAGGTGTGTTTGGGAAAATAGGTACCATAAATTCAGCTTATCTCTTGCTTTCCCCTGTGGGAATAAGTGACTCTGATTAATTTAGTTGGTTAAAATTCTTATAGTTGAACAAAAAAAAAAGATTAAATTATACTTGCTCTAGGGTTGGAGGAGATTTTTTTGTACCGGGAAAAAGAAAAGGGTCATCTCTAAAGAGATAGTTTAGTTGTTATAATTTTTTTTTCTTAATCTGATAATCTCGAATTCAAATCTTGATGAAAAAAAAAAAAAAAAAAATAGAAGAAGAAGAAGCAAGATATGGGTAAGTACGTTAACACTGTGGACAAGTCCACTGAGCTGGCCCAGGAAGAATTGTGGGACATTAACTATGTTTTCTTGGGCTGCCCAAGTTGTGGGTTTTGTTTGGAGGGCATCTGGGGAGAGATATTTGATCCACCTTTTTTATGAAAAATAAAAATGTTATCAATTGAATTACAGTTCCTTAACACATATTTGATTCACTGACAAATTGGCCTCAATCCAGACATAAAGATGGTAAACTCGGGTCACAAGATCTAGCCCACTGGCTTTGCTTGCCTCATCTTTTCCTCATCTTAATCTTCTACCCAAAGCCATGTATATTTTGTAAGCAAATATAACAAATATATGTAAATAATAAAAAAAAAAATAATGGCCACTTCAATCACTCAACACATAAATCACGACATGATATATGTTCAGCAAATAAGAGAAGTTTTACCTCTTCCCCTTTTGTTGTCAAACGCATTAGGAGATACGAAAAAGAAAAATTACATAAATATGTTTTTCAAAAATTATGATTTTTTTAATTAAAAAAAAAAAGGAGCGACAAACTTATGTGGACATGTGCCTTGCATGTATTATCATTAATTTATATTTATATTTGTATTTATCTACTTATATATAAAATCAAGTTTACCTTTGTTCCCATGTTGTCACATCAACAAAACCACTACGTGGTCTCTCTTATTTAATTCATACAACCAAATTTATCTCCTAGATCCCTCTACCTCTCTCTCTCTTTTTTTTGGTACACGAACAAAGAAAGAAAGGAAAAAAAAAAACAAACAAAGACCAAACAACAAAGCATAAAGGCTAACCCCGAGCCGAAACCCCACTTCTAAACCTTAGAAAACCTCCCTTGTCTTCCCATAAAAGTTTGAGAATGGATGGTGGAGGATCCTCCATCTTGAAAACTCCTGACTCTTTAGAATGTCCTAGGGAAGCCAAATGATCTGCACAAAAATTGGCTTCCCTGAAGACATGCTTGACAGAACTGACCTCCAGATAATCCATAGCTTCTCTGCACTCCTAAAGGATATGGAAAAAAGGGTGGTCAGTTGCAAGAGGGTGATCCGAAGGGCTACCAATGAGGCATAGTCAGATTCCACCACCAATCTTCTAAACCTCTTCTCCTAGCCATAAGCAGGCCCTCTCTAAGACTCCATAACTCTGACACCAGAACTTTTACCTTGCCAATATTGATAACAAACCCTGCAATTCATTCTTCATTGCAATCTCTAAATAGGCAACTCGCATTAGCCAACCCTGACCCCTAACAGACTGCCCAATCTGTGTTTAGCTTAATGAATCCAACCGGAGGAGGAATCCATTTGATGCTCAAAGATTCTCTTGAACTAATAGCAACTTTAGCATTCCAAAAGAATTGCTTTCCTTAGCAAGCCTAAGAGCCGAGGCAGCTAAGTCCTGAGGGGATTAACGAAGGTTTTGCATCACCTCCTTACATCTTCCCTTCCATAAGGACCAGACTGTGAAAGAAAAAATGACACTCGCCCTCAAGCTCCCTACCGTATCCTTTCTGCCTATTCCCACCTTCAATCACTCACTGGTGTTAAGATTCCAAAAGGCATCCTCTCTACTTATACCAGGCTAAACTAGCATCCACACCTGGAGAGCTTTCCTGCAATCCCTATGGACATGGATAACAGTCTCCTTTTCCTCCTTATAGATAGGACAAGAGTCATCTTCATAGAACTGTCCCTTTTTTCTCTCAGCATTAGTCATCAGCTTCTTGATCCTGGCTAACCAAAGGATTTTTTCAGCACATTGGGCCTTCCATATCTAGCTCCACTCGTCTGACTGATGATCCTCTTGAGGGTTCGAGCCTTCACTTGAGATCAGCTTGTAAGCCAAAGATACTGAGAAGGAACCCTTGCTCATTCTTCTCCAAATAATGGTATCAGTAGCTTTACCATTTGCAGGCACTATTATGCCTTTGATCTCTTCGATCTTGTCTATAGGCAGGATAGCCTTCAAATTGGATAAAAAGTTGTTGACCATTTACCCTTGATCAATTGGTCTCTGCTGACCCTTAACGCAATTACTAAGATAACTTTCCCCAACCCAACAATCACTCAAGAATTTGTTGTCCCTACCGTCTCCCACCCTCCAAATCATACCTCTCCTAATGTAGTCCTTACATTTAAGAATTCCCCTCCAGATATTTGATCCACCTGGCTTCTTCTCATACTCCATGAACTTGGAACCCTTAAGATATTTGCACCTCAAGACCTCACACCAAAGGGCTTTATCCTCCCTAACAAGCTTCCATTCCAACTTGGCCAACATAGCAATGTTACTCTCCCTCATCTTTCTTAGGCCTAGTCCTCCCTCATTCTTAGGTTTACACACCTTATCCCATCTTACAAGGTGGACTCTATCACCCTCTGCTACATTTCCCCAAAGAAACCTCCTATTGATAGAGTCGAGTTTATTATAGAGATCCTTAAATAGCCAAGCAAATTGCATGGTGTAAGAGGAAATTGCAGATGTCACCACTTAAATAAGGGTTTTCCTGCCTGCCATACTTAAGAGTTTGGCTTTCCAATTGCTAAGCTTCTTCTGAACTCTTTCTAGAACATGGTGAAAATTTTTTCCCATTATTTGGTGGCTATTATAGGCTCCAAGATAAGTTCTCAAACTGTCTGTCAAGGGGATCCTACTAACCGCAGCTAAGGAATTTTTGAGAGACATTATCGGCCCTTAGTGTATTAAGGCCTCCATTAAGGCCTTCGCATGATCCGGATGGAAATAACCGTCCCTTAGTGCATTATTTACAAACTTATATATGTGCCCTTTCATTGTGCTCCAATATCTTTGAAAACAAATTGGTTACATCTTGTAAGAACCCGGAGCTTTTAGCCCCTTCATAGAAAAAGCGGCTTCTTTGACTTCCTCTTCCTCTATCGCTTTGGTAAGATTGCCATGCTTCTCTCCTATAACTTTCAAAACTTGTCTGCTAAGTCTGTCACTGGGAGGCTCTACTTGTTTGCTGGCAAACAAATATGAGAATAAGGAAACTGCATGCTTCTTAAGCACCTCCTGGTCATAGCACCAGTTCCCCTCCACCTGCAATGCAGCATTCCTATTAGCTTGCCTTTTTATTTTCATGGAGATATGAAAAAACTTGGTGTCTTTATCCCACATCCAGTTAATCTTAGATTTTTACTGCCAAAACACTTCTTTTCGATTTAAGATATTATGATAATCCTTCAATAATTCTTGCTTTAGATTCTTGAAGAATGTCAATCTTCCATAGAACTTTGATCTTTGAATACCTTTTAACCTCACATCTATGTTTCTTTATCTTTTGAAAATGTTTCCGAAGACCATGTTGTTCCAGGTTTTAAGTTACTCCACCGTTCCCTTAATTGAATGCAACAGAGGGCCCTCTGAAGACTCCCAAGCTTTGGTGAAAACTTCTGAGAACTTAGGGTGATCAAGCCAGGCCGTTTCACATCTAAACGGTTTTTTCTCTCCCTTCTGGGGAGAGGTCATATTGGTGCAGAGCATGATTGGGTAGTGGTTACCATGCAGTCGAGGAAGGATTATAGTCTTGTGCTCTGGGAATGCAACTCTTGCTTCTAGGTTACAAAGCACTCTATCCAGCTTTTGTTGAAGAGTAATCCTACCTTTACATCTTCTAACCCACGTGAATTCAGCTCCAATGGTCTCGACTTCCAAAAGGTTGCACTTAATCTAACCTTCTCTGAGTTTCTGGCACTTGTTCCACACCTTTCTCTTTTTATTACTAGTTTTTTCAATACTGGCAATGTTGAAAAATCTCCTATAATGAACCACGCTCCCTCTATTTCCTGAGATAGTACATTAAGCTCCTTCCAGAATTTTTCTTTAACAGGGGTACAATTGAACATAGACATAAGTTGCAACCCATTTTGAATTTTCATCTTCAATCAACACGTGGATCCATTGATCTGAATGGTTGATAATTAACAGATTAACCATATTTGACTTCCAGGAGAGCCATAGCCTACCCTTAAAACCAGACGCTAGCACCACAAATTCTTCATACATACCGCAACCCTTTAAAAATGTAGAGAGCCTATTTCTGTCTATCTTAGTCTCCAATAAGACGAGAATAGCAGGTGATGATTTATAAAAGGAGCATAAAAAACAATTAGAATGATTTCTTGAAACCTAACTGTTAGAGAAATTGTTGTGAAGCCTAATATTTTGATGATAACAAAACCCTTATATGTGTTACTAATAAATTTACCAAATGTGCAGGCATTTAGAATATGTAATACAAACTTATTTATAAAAAGTTTCAAGATATAGAATTAATCAGAAAATTCTGTCACAGAAGCTGCGTAGAAAGAATATGGGTAGAAGCAACGAGAATGGTAGAATCAGCTGAAAATAAGAACTGTACTTTCTGTTGTGATTTTATCTTATTTTTAAAACCTAACTCAGTATGTTGAGTACAAATTAGGTGTTGTACTTGATCAGTAAGACTATCCAAATTAATGATTCAAATTCAAGTGAAATCCAATTATTTACTCAAGGTAAAACTCAAAATTTAGAAATTTTCTGAAGTTAAGGCTAATTTATTGGAGGTTTTTGATCACATATAACTTCTCCAACAACTAAACTATTTGAAATTTGAATTCTCCACACTTTAAGGGGATTGTTGGTATTTGAATTTGAAAAATAATAGCAGTAAAATTTAAAAAGTTTGGTGGAGAAAATCAAGCACAAGGTATGGAAGTTAAGCTAATTTTTTTACTGCAGTAAGTGTGTAAATGAGCCAACTTTGTAACTTTACATCTTCATATTCGTGACCAGTTTTGAGGGCTCACTTCTTGGGATTTAAAGTGCTATATACAGAGATTATATAGTATATTTTACAGAGAAATTTTGAGAAGTTGGGAATGAAATATTAGATCTCAAAATAGGCTGAAAAACAGAATTTGGAGTTGTGATTTTCTTGTGTAGGCCGATTCTGATAGGGTTTTGAGAGTCATATATCAACTCGATATAAGAAATCTTTAGATGCAACTTGAAATGGACTTTAAAGAGATATAATCAATCTTTGTTCAAAAGTTTTTACAGTGTTTATTCAAGTATTGAGTTGAGAGAAAACAGAATCCAAAAATACCTACTTGTTCACAAAGTTCTGACGACTTACCTTGAATTCCTGTTGTCATATCAGTTTCTTCACTTCTGTAACTATTGTTTTAGATCTTGTATAATCTTACAAGTCTAAAGAGAGTGTGAGGAATATTTTCTTGGGTCGATAGACTAGGTGTGTGAGGGTTTGGATTGGATTAATGTTGGACTAAATCATTTTCAAAGGTGGAATGTGCAGATTGTCAACATTGGAGTATTGTACTTGCTTTTATAACTCTCATTACATAGTGAAAACTAGCTATCGCTAAACCCTGACTTGCTGAGCTGGAAGAATGGACGTAAATACAAGATCGAACCACTATAAATTAGGCTTAATATCTCTATCCCTACTCCTTAAATTTATACATTTTCATTTGCTTATTTTATATAGTTTGGCGTTATATTTTAAGTTAGATTTGAAGTGGAGTAAAATCTATAATTTGAAACCAACCAATTCAACTCCCGTTCTTGGTTGCATAGAGACCAACACTAACAAATATCATAAATTCTTAAATTACTTGACAATAAACAAAACAAATAAACAAAAGCAAATCTCTATATGTTTTGTCTTTTTTATTTCTTTCTATATTGTTTAAGACAGCAAGATATTCAATCAGAGTCAAAACTATTAATTATCACTTCATCTAATTAAAAAACAAAGCTTGAAACAAAACCCCCACATGTATCATCTCGTATTCCTCCAATAGTACTCGTGGTAATGGCTTGAACAAGAAAGAGAGAAAGAGATCCGTTAGAGTTATAGACAATATATACAAATAAAAATATAAAATGTATTATCTTACAATTTCATTTAATTTAAAAAAAAAAAAATTACGTCGATAAGTTTTTTTAATTAATACTGACTAAAATTGTACTCTATAATAATAGTAGTAAAAAAAGTCATGTCTTTCGAAACAAGTTGTAAATTCTTAAAGATTTTAAATCAATACACAAATATACAACAATAACAACAACAATAACAGTCAAGCCATGGTCCCAATTACAAACATAGTATTAGAAATATATAAAATAGTTTTTTCAACAAAACAATTTTAAATTCTAATAATAATTATAAATTTTTTAATAATTATATGAGAAAGTTCACTTTTATTGTGTAACAAATACCTATATACTTTATTAATGAATTATAAGTCAACTGACACAATTCCCTTTCTCTTAGAGATTTTAAATTTGGCATTCTCTTATATACTAAAAAAATAGACTTTCCAATGAAAAAAGAAAATTTTATAAAAAATTTTTCATAAAAGTAATTTCAAAATTAAGATGTATAATAAATTTATAAAAACATGTTTAAATGTTAATAATTTAAAAAAATTCTAGTATTATTAAATATATATATATAGGTATATTATTCAATTTATAGATAAAAATAAATTAAATATATTAAAAATATAAAATTAATTTATGAAAAGAGGTTAAAATACGTTTACTATCCATAAAAAATTCTTCCGGTCAAAACCCACCTAATAATATATACAAAACCTTGTATTCCATCATTAAAAGTCTAAATTAATTCAGATTTTTTAATTATTAGTCTGAACTCATCTTGGGCCTGAACTAATCCGAACCCAAACACTTTGGATTCGGACAAATCACGGGTTTTGTTCGGTCTAACCCAGCCCAGATGACAAAGTCCCCCCAAACCCTACCTCGCAGCCTTTATAAATTCTCGCTCTCTCTTTCTTGCTCGCAGTTTTTCCGTCGCCTGTGTTATTCCGCATTTTCTCTCTATATACACCCTTACTTACTAAACCCTAGCAACCTAACATGGCGGAGAGAGGAGGAGAGCGCGGTGGATTCGGAAGGGGCTTCGGCGGTCGCGGTGGTGGCCGTGGCGGAGATCGTGGTCGTGGGCGCCGCCGTGGACCCGGAAGGCGCGAAGAGGAAGAGAAATGGGTTCCAGTGACCAAGCTCGGCCGTCTCGTCAAGGAAGGCAAGATTCGGAGTTTGGAGCAGATCTATCTCCACTCTCTTCCAATCAAGGAGTATCAGATTATTGATACCCTTGTCGGACCATCGCTCAAGGACGAAGTCATGAAGATCATGCCGGTTCAAAAGCAAACACGTGCCGGTCAGAGGACCAGGTTCAAGGCCTTCGTCGTCGTCGGAGACGGAAACGGACACGTTGGACTCGGAGTAAAGTGCAGCAAGGAAGTGGCTACGGCGATACGTGGCGCAATCATATTGGCGAAGCTGTCAGTTATTCCGGTGAGGAGAGGTTACTGGGGAAACAAGATCGGAAAGCCACACACTGTGCCTTGCAAGGTCACCGGAAAGTGTGGATCCGTAACCGTAAGAATGGTTCCTGCTCCTCGTGGTGCTGGAATCGTCGCCGCTAGGGTTCCTAAGAAGGTTCTCCAGTTTGCTGGTATTGAAGATGTGTTTACATCTTCTCGTGGTTCGACTAAAACCCTAGGCAATTTCGTGAAGGTATAATTTCTAAACTTAATACAATCGTCTAGTTGGCAGATGATTTGGTTTTAGGAAAAATATGTTGTATGTGCTTATTTATTGACTCGGTTGTTTGTTGGATTGATAGATTTGCTTGATTACACTTGTAGCTTAGAGATATAAGTCTGGTATTATTTTGATATTGTCATGATCTGCAAATGATTTAGTGCGATGGGATATTTCTGTTGTAAGTGTCACAGAGTTGATGGTTTAGATTGGTTGTGGCATATGCCGTGTGATTTATAATGTTTGTGTGAAGCTTGGTGGTCTTGCTAGAGTCAAGGTTGCCTTTGATTGATCAGGGTTTTAATCTTAGGACCTGTGTAGGGTGATGCATATCTTCTTGACTGCTCTTAGAAGTTTGTTGCTTTGTTTTGTGGGGATCACAAATTTGGAAATGATTTAAGGGGATGATTTTTGGATTAAGGTCGTTTCTCACTTGTTTGTCTCCCTTTTGTTAACAGGAGATCAAATTTAATTATGAACAGAATATTGTAGCATGATGATAGATTGTGCTCAAGCTTATAGCTTTCATGGGTCCTTGTGCTCAGTTGTGTAATGTATATTGTAATAGTACTCTGCAGAATGTAACCTTCTGAATAAGGAAAGATGTCCTTGAGCTGTCTATGTGTTTTGCTCTCTTTGCATTCTTTCTATTTTGTAGTTTTCCTTCTTTTTACATTTGTTAGAAATGTAGTGAACAATTGCTTAATTCAGCCTTTTGAATATTGATGTTATCAATTTTACATACTCCCTTCACTATGTCAGGCATATTCTCAGCGATCTGGGAAATTGTGGCCTATTCTAGTCTTAGTGTTTAGGAATTCTTGGTTGCTTGTTAGTTGTCTTCCATGCTTTGATTTTTGGAAATTTCTTTTTGGTGAGCCAATATGGCTGGCAAGCATGGAGTTTGGTTCACGAGTTGTTCATTCAGAACATATTTTATGTATAATTGTGGAGGCATGTTAAATTTCTTATTCTCATATGGGATGACTGAAGTGCCAACACCATATTGTGATAAAGTTCTTATTGTCATGTAATTTTGTGTTCTTAAATATAGAGGAGACCTATTTCAGTGTCTGATATATTTGTGTGTTCTTTTGTAGGCAACATTTGAGTGTCTGTTGAAGACCTATGGATTCCTTACCCCAGACTTCTGGAGGGAGACTCGCTTCTCAAAATCTCCATTCCAAGAGCATACTGACTTCTTGTCCAAACCCACCAAGGCCCTTTACATCGAGGATGCTGAGAGAATCCCTGCTTAAGCTTCTAGATGCTGTGGAGGCAGGTCTACTATATTTTGCTAGGTCCTTATATCTATAGGGTTTTGATGGTTAAAGATGTTTTCTGTTGTTTTGAGGAACAGCAAGTTGCTTCTTTTTGGATTTCCGAGACCAAGTGAATTTTCTTTTGTTTGATCATCACTTCTGGATTCTTTTAATTGTGGATGTTAGTTCTTCTTTAATGTTCATGAAATGTCCTCTCCTTTCTCTCCTGCATGCCCTGCTTGACTATGTTGTGTATGAGAATCCTGTGCCCTTGTTACAAGTTCCATTCCTTCTAGGTTGTGTGATGCCTTTGGTGCTGCTGAGCTGCGATGCGGAACAACTTTAAATTTTCTCGCCAAATAAATTAATCTTGCATCACCCCTCTTGGTTTGATGGTCTCATTGGCCAAATGGTGCAACATCATGACACTTGACTATTGGATGGTTAAGCGAGTAGAACTAATGGATACCCTTGGTTTGTGTCTGTATAGTAGTAGTCTTGGGGGAGAAATTCTTGGAATTAGTAAAGTCAGATAAAATGGATTTGGATATATGAAACGCATACATAAATGGGACTTGTTCTAGCTTGTGAGATGGTGCGAGCATCCATGTTGTGATAAACAAGCGGGGGCAACAAGGTTATCTTTAAGGCAAAGAAGACACCGACCAACCTAGTCCTGTACAAAATCATGACGTGACGGCTATTACAGAGTATGTGGAAAGAAATGCTCACGAGCCATCAAGTATGGGGAAAGTTGAGGATTTGATCAAGTGGTATGGGTCAGGATAATTTGATTGTGCTTACATAGAATGTAAATGATTTCTGATTTGAAATATAGTTGCCCGATCAAAAATATGGACAAAATTAGCACAAAATTGTGTTTACGCTAACTGTAAATGATAAAATTTTCAGTCAAATTAGTTATGTAATCGAGTCGAGTACGAATAATAAAATTTTAAATTTAAAAATTCATCGAGTATCCATAATATATATTAATATATTTATATATTACTATAATAAAAATTTTAAATTAAATATAATATATATTATTATAAATATAAATTATTTGTCAAATTTGAGTTCGAGTATCGTTAAAAATTTGAGTTTGAGTTGAGAGATACTCAGGTTTCACTCAGCTCGAATACACACTCTCCTACATGAGTTTACATGAGTTGAGTCTGGTGAAGACTTTGGAAGCTTCAAGTAGAACTTAATTAAGCATGATCAAGAAGGGTCTTTCAGACTTCCATTCCCTTCAAAGGCAAATAAAAAGGTCCGGAGAAGATTGACAACAGGAAGTTGGGCTTCAGAGGCTAGCATTTTGTATATAAATTATAAAAAAAAAAAAAAAAAATCTTCTGCAGATTAACTACTGAATTTTGGTCACAATGGGAAGTGGGCACACCCCTTTTAAATTCTCCTGTAGATTTGCCAATGCTTCTGGTGTTAACAGCGATGGCAACCCCGAAAACGTACTAGGCCTGGCTTTTGTTTGAGGGGCTTTGCCCTTGGAGGGAGAGGGAGAGAGAGAGACAGAGCGCAGGTGCAACTGCGCATCATATCGTGGCAAGCTGGATTTCTTTTTTTTTTTTTTTAACTTTGAAAAAGTAACAATCACTATAATGAAAAAAAAAATCCTATTACCGATTCTTGACCCAAATATATAAATATATATTTGAATAATATGTCCCTTTTTCTCTCCAAAAGAGAAGGAAATGAATAATAATAAAAAATGGAGACGAGTTGGGGTTGGAGAAGAAGACGGCCAATGACTCCTCGTTTCGTCATAGACCTTCCTCTCGCCTACCCCCCCCCCGCTCTCTCTCTCTCTCTCTCTCTCTCTCAAAACCTAAATTGCACGGAAAAAAAAACGAAAAAACAAAAATGAATGCAAAATAATATAAAAAATAACATTTTATAAAAATATAAAAAATAAAATATTAATTATTTTATAAAAATAATAAAATGATTATATTTTATAATAAAAATAAAAATAATTAAATATCTAATTATCAATTATAATATAAATAATAAAAAATTATAATTAAATAAATAAATAATTTATTAAATATAAAAAATACATATATATATATATATATAGAAAATTTAAAAATTTTTGTATAAATATAAATTAATTTTATATATTAAAATATTTTAAAATTAAAAAATATTTTAAAAATTAAAAAATATTAATATTAGAAGTTTTCGTGCATCCAAACAACAAAAAAAAAAAAAAAGAGATTGTGAGGAGAGAGAAGTTTCTACGAAAAAGCATCGACTCTCTCTCTCTCTCTCTCGTCTCTTCTACCTCTTATTCTACGCGGACAAAAAATCAAATTGCAATCATACGAGAAACTTGTTCCCCTGGAATTCGCAGCAAATCTAGGGCGTTTATTTTGCTTGCAAGGGCATACTTCATCATACGTTACGTTAAAGAAATTTCTTTTCTTGTAATTTGTCTGTTATTGAGAATCTCTTCCAATCCTGAAAAATTGAGGTCAATGGGAACGCCGGAGTTTCCAAATCTTGGAAAGCATTGCAACGTCGTCGATTGTAAACAGATCGATTTCTTGCCTTTTACCTGCGATCGTTGCCAACAGGTCTCTCTCTCTCTCTCTCTGTGTTTTTGCTTCTTGATTAGGTTCAACATAGGATTCGAGGTTTCTCTTTGGATTTTGTTTTGGTTCATTTGGAATTCGGGTTTCATTATTAATTGCTCTCAATTTGAATTGTTTTATTGATGGAATATAAATCATTAATTTCAAAAAAAAAATTAAGTAATAAGGATGCTTTTGCCTATTCAGGACGTATTGATTAGCTCGAGATTGGGAATAATTAGTGCTTAGGTATTGTGTTTGAGCCAACTTTTGGTAATGAAGTTGTTTTTGGTTCATGAAGTTTAGAGGCAATCAGTTTGAAGCCCTAATGGCATTTTACATTCCTCAGACACTCCAAGAATTTTAGTTCAACAAAAGAGCTTTTAAAATATGCGAGCTTTTTTACTATGGAATGGTGGTATATTTATGTATTTGCTTGCTAAGAACACAACAGGGAAAAGGAGGTCTGAAGAACAATCCATGTTTCTCAGACACTTATAGAAGTGAGCTCCTGATTGTGTCCTTTGGGCGCTTAATGCGACATTCTGTAACATAGACTAGGTAAATTGTGCTAACTCTGTCATGTTGCTGCGTCAATATCGTGTCTCCTTTGCCCATGTACGTTCTACATAGAGAACAATTGATGAAGAGTGAATTGCCCATTCACATGCTTTACAAATGAGTTGTGTCAAATTCCTTGATAGGTCATGAAAATTTGCCTTCTTTTTTATTTTTTATTTTTTTTTTCAAGGCAACATTCGAAACTCATGTCTCTAGTTCCACTCCAAAGAGATTCTACTCACTAAGCTCTTTAATCCAATTGCCTTGCTTATCTAGAATCAAACAGACTTTTCAGCTTGTACACCTTAATTATCTTTATTTGATTCTCATCAAAGATAAGGGGATAGCCACTTTGGTGTATCTCATACTTAATTCTACAGTTTAGTAATCCTGCATCCAAAAGATTTTTTGTCTTATTGCATAATCTTGGACTTGATTCATGGTCCAGGAGAAAATCCCAAGCAACTCCAAAAATCATTGTCGTGTTGACCATATCTTTTAGATCGCAATACTCAACTATGATGTTTCCACATATGGTAGTTTATCAATGATGACGCAGAAAAATCTGATGAAAAGTTTTAGTGAAATGTGAACTAGTGGATCTATTGACATCTATGCCACTTGGCAATCATAATCTGAAGGAAAGGTATAGTATAGGAGATCTAGTGAAATGTGATAATGCCAACTTTGAATTTTGACCCCTCAATATTGGATAAAATAGACCTAAATAGAAACAAGTGGACCCATATTGCTGATCTGAACAAGTTTGGGATTTAGCACTTTGTAGAACTCTTGGGTTTCTATAATTCTAAGACTTTCTGCTTGATTTTCTCACAGGTATTCTGCTTAGAGCACCGAAGCCATGTCCAACACCATTGTCCAAAGGCCGATAGAAAAGATGTAACTGTTGTCATCTGCCCCCTGTGTGCTAAAGGAGTTCGTCTCTTACCTGATCAAGACCCGAACATAACATGGGAGGCCCATGTTAACACTGAGTGTGACCCATCAAACTACGAGAGAGCTACTAAAAAGAGAAAATGCCCCATTCAAGGGTGCAAGGAGCTTTTGACATTCTCGAATACAATAAGGTGTCGAGATTGCAATGTAGAACATTGCTTAAAGCATCGATTTGGACCTGACCATAAATGTCCTGGACCAAAGAGACCAGAGCCTGCATTTCCATTTATGGGTCTTTTTAGCAGGAGTCTGAAAGAGGAGCCAAAGACAAACCGACTTTCAGCCACATCTTCATCCAAGTGGACTAGTAGCATTCTCAATGCCGCTTCAAGTGTCCGAGCCAGTGCAGAAGCTGGCATGTCAAAATTGAGTAGTGAATTTAGCCAAGCTTTGCAGTTGGCAAGGGATGGAGTAGGCCCAAGCAGCAGCAATGGCAATGGAACTGGACCAGAGGTGTGCCCTCAATGTAATGCCAGATTTTCCTCCGTCACTACTCTCGTGGAGCACGTGCAAAAGGTCCACGAAAGAAGTGGCTTCAGAAGTAATGTTAAGAAGGTGACAATTGATGTTTGCCCAAAGTGTAGTAAAGGATTTCGGGATCCGGTATCTCTTGTGGAGCATGTTGAGAGGGATCATGGAGGTACCTCAAAAGCTTAGAACTCTTTTGGTTCACAAAACAACATTTTTACTTCACAGGGTCATATTTATTGTATCTCTATTTCCGATTGCTCCCATTCCCGCCCCCCCCCCCCAAAAAAAAGGTGCACAAACTGTGGAATGTTAAATTCTGAAGAGGAAGAAATGGAGACAAAATTTTCTTCTCTGTTTCTAATGTCTTTTTGTCACTTGTCTGATTGCAGGGCATATATGATTATACAGGATAGGGAATGGGGCCTAGCAAGTTTGCTTCCATTTTAAACTAAGAAGTGTGGAAAAATCTTGAAAGATATTTGGCATTTATAGGAAACTCATGATAAAACATGGATCAAGTCTTCATATGTGTTAAACGATCACAGTTCGAGCTTCAAAATCATAATGTTTGCAAACAAGTGTCATTGTTGCTGTAAAAAGGAATAATCAATCAAGCAATGACACATTAAATTGACATTAAAAGATCAAAACTATAGTTGAGTTGCAATATCTGAGAGAAGAAATAGAATCCAAGTACTTACAAACAGAATAGAGAATACAAAGCTCCAGATTCCAAGTATTCTTCAATGATCACATTGATAATGACTTCAATTGCACACTTAGAATTCATTCCCCCTCCCCCAACTTCTAAAACATGGCAAGAGATTGTGAAGAGAGGGTTGATGAGCATTAAGGAGGAAAAAAAATAGTGATATTGTCTAATCTACTGATCAATTGTTTGATCAAACAATCTACAAGTATAAAAAGTAATGGAAATAATGAAATAACAAAGAATGAAACTGATTCAGATGGCTGCTACTCTAGGAGGCTCATCTTCAGTAGGAAAAAATCTGCACCAGTAGTAGTGTCTCCTCCACCCATGATTCATGTCTGTCTTCATTCGGAATGTCTTTTGTCAATGGGAACAAATCTGCACTAGCACAAGTGTCCCTTCCGCACATGATTCATGTATTCAATTGGACTGTTCCTTGTCTCTGGCAAGAAGTAGACGAAGAGAATCATGATAAACACTGAGGCAGCATTAAAGAGGAAGAGACGGTATTTAAGGTAGCAAAGCATTGTGGGGAAAACCTCAGCCATTGCAGGCAAAGAACATGTTTACTGAAACTGTAATGGATTGTGCAGCTGTTCGAAAGCAGAAAGATCTCACTTGGCACCAACCACCCAAGAGGTCCCCATGACCACACGAATGCATGCACAAACGTGTACATGCAACACTGCACCTTGTATGGAAACCACTCTGGCAAGTATTCCACCTCTTCTGAGGGTCCGAATTTCCAACCTATGAGAATAGCCACAACAATCTACACATACACATACGCATACAATCAATATGTTTGCATTAATACCCTGAAGTGAAGAATTTACGTAACCTGAGAGAAGCATTGGGTACCTCCTCAGAGAAGGAGACCTCTTCCGCCCACCTGGTCAACAGAGTTCATGGGAATCAAATTTGACAAGGCACTGAACATATCCGTGATGACAGCAGACATAAAAGAAGCACTAATTCCAAATCGGGTGCTCTTGAAGAGGAGAGGAGCAAAGAACATGACAGTATTGATGCCTGTGAGTAGGTGGAACAAGGGAATGAGAATGGACATTGTAACTTAGGCCTGTACTTCCTCATGGCTACGATCTTCAAAGGATGTGTAACTCTCTTAGAGCCTCCAGCAGCTGCCCTGAGGTCATTAACTTCGGTCTGCATGTTGTCAATGCCACGAGTCCTGCAGAGCAGCTGATGGGCCTGCTCGGCCTTGGCATGTCCTAGCATGAAGATTGGAGTGTCCGGAAGGATCAAGGTTGAAACTGCAAAGAAGGCAGGAAATGCTGCACCTCCCAAGCTGACGTGCCGCCCCAATGGTACCTTGATCTTGTTGGTGAAGTAGTTGACAATATTGGCAACCAGAATGCAATGGTGATGGATAATGGGAAATGCAAATTCTATGAGCCCCTGTACTGTAGGGAGCCATCCCGAAACATATTTTGGAACAACCAGTCAATTATTTTTATGCTGTCAAACCGGGGGGAAAAAAATATAAATTTCGTGGCATGTTTATCGATATATGAAGAGCTAGAGAACTTGGATATTTTAAGATAGGAACCACAATTCTTAACAGGGTATAAACCCAAAGCTGAAACTCGTTCAGTCAAGTTCAAACTATCTTGGACGCATGGTTATCTCTAATGTACTAACAGTGACACCTGATCAGAGAAACCAAGGCCGATGCCCAAGAGAATCCTACCAAAATTAAGCATGGTAAGATCCATAGCCACGACATTGACGAGAGCCCCAAACAAGGAAACTGTACCTCCAAATGACACCTTCCTGCCCAGTCTTCTTGTAGTAACATGTTGGATTGATTTTCCCCTTTCATGTGGGATGGGAAAATCTTTTGCAGGAATGGAGCCATGGGTGTCACCCCACCATAGATACCAATATCATAACCAAACATCAAACCTCTCATCGTCGCAGGGATGACACAAGCAACCTACACAAGCCCCGTCAGTTATCGGGGTATCCATCAGTCATAATTACTTAGTTCTAACTTAGAAAAAATATATCGAATCCATCCAAAAATGATAGGCCTAACATATGGTCCGGTCGCAATTGGTCCCAACCAGACTTGGTCCAAACTGTTGGTCAAGCTAACTCTCATTCATAAATGTAATCTTGAGATCCGAAGCCGCTGCATTAATTAAAACTAGTTAAATTAATAAAAAAAATGCACGTATATATCTATCTAAATATTTATCGATCAATTTATAAATCAGAATTAAATAAATCAAATCAGTCTATACTATAAATTAATCAAAATAATATCCAAAAGGACTATGGCATAAATATTTGATCCATTTAATTTTTACAATATTATTCTATTTAAATCAATTCATGAAATCAGAATCAAATCAATTTATATTATAAATGGAGTAAAATATACTTTTACATGACTGCCAAGTAAACATTTGATTTACCCAACCCAAAAAGTTATTTGATGCATCTGTGTTTATTCTGTCTCAACTTGGACTGATTTGATGGTTCAGAGTTTTAGATCAGATCCTAAATCAAATTTTGAAATCGAGGAACTTGGGTTAGTCTTCGGGTAGAAACTAGATTCTTTCAGTTGATTATTAAATGATTTTGAAGTGTGCTTATTTGATGTGTTCAAACTAGAATTGGAAATGGTCGAAAGAGAGCTTTGTTGAAATATATTGACTAAGGAAAATGCTTCTGCGTTCAAGTTTTGACCATCACATACATTGTTGGAAGCATGTAGTTGGATAGGATGAACCAACTTAGCCAAATATAATATACGATACAAAGTGAATTTAAATTGGTAATGTTTGCTAAGCAAAGCCTAACCCATCTCCAAAAAATATGAAATACTGCCGCCACCGGATCATTATACTTTTGAAGAAGATTTTTTTGGAGAAATTTGTTCATGGGGTTCACTCTAGTGTGTCTTAAGGGGGCAAAATAAGTAGAGTGTTTCTCTTTTCAATTTTTTTTTTTTTAATTATCGATAGTTGGTAATCATATTAAATTCAATTAAATAGGGTTTGAGTGGGTTTAAACCCTTAATAACAAAAGTCTACAAATATCATTTTACTATACACAAAACTCGAATTCAAAATTTTATTTAAAAAATACTAACGACCAGTTTCAATTAAGCGTCAATTATCTTTTCAAAAGTGAGATCAATATTGATGCCGAAGGCAATTCAAGGTAAAGGCCTATTATTGGGTACCATGATGGCTGTAGGGTGTAACATCACATTGCTTAGCTCATATTATATATATACTATTTTGAATTATTGCTTAGCTCATATTAGTTGGGAGTAATTTAAGCACAATGACTTTAGGTTAAAAAATAAAAAATAAAATCCTATACCCAATGCAAAGAAAATAAATAATAATAATTGGAGAACTGACATTGCGTATTTAATATCCACATGTAGAGATTTCATTATCTAAAGTAATCAATTAATATATATTTTTATGCCTTTGTCATCACATTGAGTTATCCTTCTATAAGCATAAAGTTTTTTTTTTTTTTATTACAATAGAAATTGAATCTCAGATCATGAGATCATAGGAGGAAACTATTATCACTGAACTGTTCTCTTAGGACTCTTTGAATATAAAGTATGCTTATTCAATAATTTCCCCATGGTGATATAGTTATCCTTCTATAAGCATAAAGTTTTTTTTTTTTTTATTACAATAGAAATTGAATCTCAGATCATGAGATCATAGGAGGAAATTATTATCACTGAACTGTTCTCTTAGGACTCTTTGAATATAAATTATGCTTATTCAATAATTTCCCCATGGTGATATTTTGTCACTTTTAGTCAGAGAAAATCCTTTTCTTCGTTTCCTGGCCTGTCAGTTGCCATTCAAGAGTTATGCCTTTATTTTTCCCCCTTTTTTTTTCTGTTTCTTATTTAATGTTCCCAAAAAAAAAAAAAAAAGGAATATCAACCAATTTTGTCATTTAAATGAAAATGATGAAAGACAAGAAATCTATGGCATGCAATATGAAATTTTCCTTTTTCAAACCAATATGTAAAATTCTAAACATACAAACCGAAAATAATTTGACAGTAGATCATCAAATATCGTGTTTATATTTACCAAAAAAAAAAAAAATAGATGCCGTGTTTATGATTCACATGCCTAAACAAGTGTTATATATTTATATATGCATATATACCTTAGTTTTGTAATAATACCATTAATGCTTCATATATTCACAAAAATCATAAAATTTGAACCTTCTTGTTACAGTATTTGACAGACCAAATAAGTTAGGATTATTTTTCTTAATATTGTATTTAAGATTGAGAATGATATTGATATTGTAATTTTTATTCTGATCACATAAATGTTAAAAACAACTTTTAGAAATATGCTTTTTTAAATAGATTTTCTAGAAGCTGCTTTTAAAAAACAACTTTCAGGATATTAACTTCAGTTTGTTTATTTTCAAAAATCCTATTTTTGTAAAAATGTACATAGAGTTTTTTTTTATTTTTTATTTTTTGCTTAGAAAGTGAACTCTATTTAAAAAAGTATAAATTCTAAAAATAGTAACACTAAATTTAAATCAATTAAAAAAAATAATTTGGATATAAATAACAAACTCGTAAATTTGGGAGATGTATAAAAAATATATATTCATTAAATATGTTAAAAAAATAAGTAAACTAAAATTGATTTTCTAAAAATTATTTTTTGAAAGTAGAAAACACTTTCCTGGAAATTGTTTTCAATATTTCTGTAATAGAATAAAAATTACAATATCAATATTATTTCGATCATAAATATAATATTAAGAAAAATAACCCAAATAAGTTATAAATAATATTGTGATGACGAGTTCGCTGTATAAGTAAAATCAATCTTTACGTTCAAAATAAATATCTATATCGAAATCTCTCTCTTCCTTATTTTTTTTCCTCAAAAAATATATAAAACATTTGATTAAATTATTTTATTTTAAAAATTAAAAATTAGTTGAGCAATTCAAATATGTTAATGACATAGAACCAAATTCTATATAAATAGTTCATATTAACAAAATTCAAAAAATAAAATATTTTTAATTTAAATTACTTTGAATTAATTAAAATATTTTCAAAATCACAAATTGGTATATCCCTCTAGTTTTTAACGAAGCAAAACACGGAACCTACCGAGACATCAGGAAAAATTAGAAACAACAAACAAAAATAAGTCTCAACGGTCAAATGATGTCCAGCTGTCACCGGAAACCACGTTGTTTATTTTTGAAAAAACTCCTCTAATAATACATTTTAACCATCCGATCAAATAATCGGACGGCTATAAGAAAAGTCGTGTCACAATTCGACCTAATGACATTTGGATGCGGGGACAATACGGTAATTTCAAAATCTTTGGATTTGATGAACCGTTAAAGGAAATAATGCTGTGGAATGTTTCAAATGATTAATGGCAGACCCCAAAGGATTTTTTGTTTTAACTTTTAAGAGAGAGAGTGGGGAGAGAGAAAAATCCGTTACGTTGGAGAGAGAGAGAGATTAATCAGGGGAATGTAAGAGAGAGAAAAGAGAATAAGAAGAAAGAGGGGGGAAAAGAGGGAGAGAGAGAATCCATAGGCACGAAGGGGATGCCGGAAAATTGACGTAAGTTTAGACGAATTTCCAGCCTCTGATCTGCTTCTTCTAGCATTGGTCCGAGGTGATTTTTCTTAGTAATTTTATTTTCCCAATTGATTGATTAAGATTTCTTTATCTGATTTTTGGTTCAGGAATTGTTTGATTAAGATTTGTGACTTTTCAAATCTTTTTTTTTTTTTTTTGATTTCTTTTTCATTGGGGTGATCCTAGGCTGGTCAATTTCAGAAACCCAATCGATTTGAGAGGATTATATTTCCTTCTTGTTGAATTTTGAGGGTTTTCGATCTAAGGAAGAAAAATTTGACTTTGTATATAAAATTAAGAGATTGAGGGGAAGGAAAATGAGCGTGGTATCAGGTGTGATTTCAAGGAAAGTGTTGCCGGCATGTGGGAGTTTGTGCTTCTTCTGCCCTGCAATGAGGGCTCGCTCCCGCCAACCAGTCAAGCGTTACAAGAAGCTCATTGCCGATATTTTTCCTCGCTCTCCGGTGGGTTTTTCTTTGGTTCTTTTATTATTTGTTTATTTTTTGTGAATAAATTTCTTTTGGGGGTATTCATGTTTTTTATCTACAATTTTTGCATTTTGGTGATCGCGCTGGGTTATCTTGATAAGACCCACTTCGGATTATTCAGCTTTTGTGATTTTCATTTTAGGGGTTTATTTAAATTTTGTGTTGGATCATATGGGTTGAATCTAGAATTACTTGTCTTGCTTGGTCCTTGGACCTCGCGATTTAAGCAGTATTAATGTATCAAAATTTGGTAATTGATTGGGTCAAATCATCATGTAATGAACTGCATTGACAAATGTCTTGAGAAGTGACTTCTCAACTGGCAATTTCCATGCCATAATGGTAGAAAGGCTTTATCAATTCGTTTAGCTAAGCCAATTGTTTTTCAATTTTGAGTTGGGTCCCTGGGTCCCCACAAACGAGTCCTGTAACTCTCCTCAACTAAAGTTAAGTCACAAGACCTTTGGTTTTGTTATATCCTGACATCTCTTTCTGGTCAAATACACAAAATCAGCCTATGTTCATTTTGTCCGATCAAATTTTACAAGGCAAGAAACATGTTATTTGTTAATTAAGAAAATAGTTGAGGTGGTAATTTTCCTTACAGTAATCATGCTTTTTATAATGCAATGACAGGATGAAGAACCAAATGATAGGAAAATTGGCAAACTCTGTGAGTACGCTGCAAAGAATCCCCTACGCATCCCAAAGGTATTTTTTGTTCCACCGCTTTTTAAATTCACTTTATATTGAAAGAAAGATTATACTTTCTGCCATGTCATCTTATACTTTTCTTATAAGTGTCTCAGATAAAGATGACGCATGATAGTGAAGGTTGGGCTGCCTATTGGGAGAATGGTGGGAGCAAATATTATGAATGTATAGTGTGGATTATAGAAATTAGAAGGCGCTAGAAAAAATTAGGGTTAGCTGATAAAAGAGAATTGAACCCCTTTTGTTTCACAGATAAGTTAGTTAAATTATGTCTAATGTTGCATTTCTCCCCCTTTTGGGCGAGTGTATTGAGATTTATAGAGAAAACAAAGAAGGAGATGAAGGTACTACTAAGAAGAGAAAGCAGATGAAAACTTGTTTTTAACCTAAATAACTAGATACTAAACTCATGTTGACTTCAATTCACTATATCTTTTTTACATCAAACCAGGCATATTTGTGATGCTAGAATACCCTAATAACAGTCATAGACTTCCAAAATAGTTGCTTCAGTTAAGATACAGGGGAGACTCAAAATATCATTGATTAAAATAATCAAAATATAATTAATGCCCTAATATTCATTGATTGAATATTTTTAAATATTCAAAATATCTCTGAAGTAGTACTTTCAATATAAAGAGAAATCAGAAGATACAGTCAATTGTAAAAATAAAAATCTACATAGTAGTTTCTAGCTTTTAACTAATATTAATCACACCTTTTTCTTCAAAATGTTTTTCCTGGAGATTTTTTTAATAGTTTTGATCTTTGATTCTTTGGGTTAAACTTTATTACATTGCATTTGGTTCGGAAGTTTTCGTATGTAATGTCCCTATCATGTGTCCATGAAGTGTCAAATACGTGTCTGGATTTAGAAAAGAGTCTGGTTGGAAACTATGCCATATACAATTTGAACAAGGCTAAGAAGTGTGGTATTTGTATATAAGAGCCTTTGAGTTTGTTGCTCTTGATGATGGTCTCTGGCAAAAACAAGACTCCTTAGAAAAGTCTTTCCTATATAGATATCCAAAGAAAATAGTGGCTGCGTGAAGGATCATGGATGGCTACTCATGATACCAGTAAATGTAATTTTATCCATTAATAATGTTTGGTGTTTCCTGTGTGCATTTTTTCATCTTATTACTTCCCTTTTGTGTGCTTGTTGTGTTGCATATGTCTGCCATATTAAGAGGTTCAAGATGATTAAATACTTCTTCTGTTTGGTCTTTTAATGAGGTTGCAAATGTGCTAAACAGATCACAACGTCTCTGGAGCAAAGATGTTACAAAGAACTGAGAAATGAGAACTTCAGATTTGCGAAAGTTGTTATGTGTATCTTTAGGAAATTGCTAGTTTCTTGCAAAGACCAAATGTGAGTTCCTTACAGTAAGATCTCATTTTGCTTTCTATATATGTAAATGCTTGTAATTGTTGGTGAAGTCGTTTAGATTTTTGACCTAATACAATACATGGTGTACTCCATTTTCGTGACTTCAGTAGTTTTGTGTCTTCCAATACGAGTGTTTAACCATATGGTGGAAATGGAATAAAGGGCTCAGAATTTTATCTCCAAATTTAAGCTTGTCCTGAAGGAGCCTTGCTTATCATAAAAATGTCGAAAGCTCCTTAAGGCAGTCCTTTTTATTGTTCAAATGACATGGGTGAAAGAAAGGCTCTTCATGTTCATCTGCATCATAGATAACCTTATGCTGTTGAGAAAAGGAAGGTAATAAAAGATAAGAAATAGCAGCTCTATGTATACACTTAATTAATCCTTTTTAATGACATTTGTCTTGTGTTGGGCTCAACTATATCATTTTAAAGACACTTGGTATAGAAAATAACAAGGACCAAGTTCCCACTTCATTTTTCTGAGTATTCACGTCGAGAGTTGGTCCTGTCCGCTACTCATGGATTTTAATTAGTGACTACTAATAATTATATTTCAAAATGAAGCTTTGCACATGTGGTACATATGCAGGTAGCACACACAAACACACGAAAACAGGTGTCTAAACCTATATATATTCATGCTTTGTAAGTGCTGAGTCGAGAAGCTGTCAATGGATTACATCGACAGTATCAGGAAATTTGCCTCTTCTAATGAAAAATGCAATCCGCAAAGTTGCTCCTCGAGTTTGTTGTAAAAATGCATCGTCAGATTAATCTATTGACTTTTATTGAGATAAATCTCTTTATTGAGCTATGGTTGCGAAATTTACAGGCCTCTGTTTGCGAGTAGCTTATTAAGTGTTATGCACACACTCTTTGACCAATCTCGGCAGGATGACATGAGAGTTATAGGATGCCAAACTCTCTTTGACTTTGTAAATAATCAGGTCAGTGTTGAACTTCCTTTTTATGGATTCCTTAAATTCGATGTTTCTGTGGAGTTTAGTAAGCCAGTATTCATGATCAAGTTTTAAGGATTTTTCATATGGGAGTTTACTTATTTTTTATGTATTTTGCAGAAAGATGGCACGTACATGTTTAACTTAGAAGGATTTATTCCAAAACTCTCTCAGCTTGCTCAGGAAATGGGCAAGGATGACAGAGCACAGCAACTGCGGTCTGCTGCACTCCAAGCCATTTCGTCCATGGTATTTTGTCAAAATCCATTTTATCTTTTATCTTTAACATTTATTTGATCATCTGCTGAAAATGCGACATGTGGATCAACAATGAATTTCAATCCATTTGCCATGGACAGAATGCATATTACTACTAACCTTGTTTAAGTAAAATAATTATCAAATATCTCTGGGTAATTCCTCCCCCCCCCCCCTTTATCTCTTGTTTCCTTAAAATATTGATCTAGATTCACTTGAATCTTTGTCAAACAATGCACCTACTTATCTCTGTCATTACTAAAAAGGGAAAAGAAGAAAGATGACACTTACCCAAAAGACCTTGGTAACACAAGTTGCACACAAAATTTCATGCATTTAAGCTATTAGGGTTTATACTCATATTTGTTGAAAGCAGTGACATAGAGAACAAAAAGGCCATCATACACATATACTTGGTCTGGTTGATGTTTAGTCCCTTTCCATTTTTTTTTCATTCTTAATCATCTCCCAAAATATAGTCAATCAAACTAGGAAACAGTGGCATTTTAAACGTTTATAATTTCTAAACTTCAAGCAAGTTACATCAGACTGCTCACATGATTGAACACTGATAAAGGTGTTGTGAGGGGTTTGAGAATAAGATAAACAACACCATCCAGTTATGCAAAGAACTATCAAAAGACACTTCTTGAAAGCAGTGTATAAAACCTGTGCCATGAAAGCTCAAAAATCAGTTCAATCTGCAATTTTCTTCAAATACGTCATTCTTCACGATAAGTATGGAACATTATTAGCTGTTGTTTAGTACTTGGTCACCTAGATCAAAAGTGAGTTGTTCAAAGTTAGCAAGACTGCATAAAACAACTCTGTTTTGGAAATCAATATGTTACACCTACTTGAGTTTGGTATCTTTTCCGATCCTAGATATACTGTAGATTAACATCTGGATCATCTAATTATGGCCATCCTTTATTTTTCGATTTCTGCAGGTTTGGTTCATGGGTGAACACTCTCATATTTCAGTTGAGTTTGATAATGTAAGCTTCAAAACCTATTGATCTTCAATTTTATTGACTGATTTTTATCACATGGTAATTTTATGTCAATTCCAATCATATCTTTTGGCATTACTATATAGACTTGTATCTTATGTGCTGATTATTGCTGTTATATAATCTTATTCACAATCCATGATGAATTGGTTGTATAGTAATGAATTTCTCCTTTTATTATTCCATTCTCTTGCCATTGACAATTATTATATAAAGACAGAATATAAACCTGAGCAGTGACTTCCTGTTCATGCCATGGTATTTGGGGAGAAGGAGCACATTAGGATTTATGTCCAATTGGAATTGTTGTGTTGATGATGAGATAACATCAGAAGTTTGTTGTACGCATGTTAAAATGACGTGCTGCCAATTTTTGACATTGTACCTCCAAGGTTTGCAACATGCTGCTCTTGTTCCTGGAGTCCCTCAACTATAATTGAACTGTCTAAGTGCTATGGAGGAACCCTCTTTGAGTTTTGGTAGCAATTTGGAAGCAGAAAAATAACATGCGTATGACAGAATGTGTATATATATATATATATATATAGAGAAAGAGAGAGAGAGAGTTTCAGAAGCATATGGGTTAAATGTTTTGATGCAAGAACCTGCTCTAATAGAGCTATATATTGCTTCTTTCATAGACATGAAGTTAAGGCATAGGGGTGGAAGAACAAAGCACGGAGATGAGCACGGCTGAAAAAAAATAAAATAAAACAACGCTCTCATAAAAAAAAATTCCACATGACAAGTTTCCAAAACTCGTCATGTACTCTGTTCATATAGTGCCATGACGTGTTTTCAAAATCCATCATGCACACTACTATTCAAATGAACAGTGTAATATATTACTATTCAAATGAATAATATAATGATGGGTTTTCAAAACTCGACACGGGATACTATTCATACATTCCTAATATCGAGTTTTGAAAACCCATCATTACTCTGTTCACATGAACAGTGCGGTTTTGAAAATTCGACGTGGGTGTTAAAAGTAAAATTTTTTTTATTCAGTGTTGTTTTAAAAAAAAAAAAATTCTTTTCATACCGATTTGGAGCATTTCTCGAAAGCAGGATCACCTTGGTGTCAGAGTGGAATGGGATAAATTTACAGTTCTCATCAGCGTTCTTGTTTGATACCAGGGTTACTTTCTCGAGTGTAGAAAGCTCCAGGGGTTTGATAATATGTCTGAGTGTAGTTGGATTAATTCTATCCTAAGTTTTCTTTTGCCTGTTCATTTTATCTTTTCCAAATGTCATGATGTTTCTATAATTTCTTTGAAGATTGCAAAGTCTGAGATTACCCTTATGCTCAGATAACCCTATTCTAGATCTGAAGTCTTCTCTTGGGATCCTCACATGGACTATTGCTAAACCCGTTGCTCGTAGAATAATGTCAACATATTGGGTGACAACTGCTGATGCCTGCCGTGCCAGCATGGTTGCAAATTAGTCCTACACTGATACATTTGCCCATAACAGTAGTTGGAAATGGTAATTATCATTGCACAACAGGTGCTTGTGACTAGGGTGTTATAAAATTCGAATCCAATTAGATAATGTCGATATCTGAATTCGACTCGAGAGTTATTTAAGTGAACTCAAATTTGAGTTTGAACTCGAAGTGTCGTCATGTGGTGTCATCAAATAGTATCATCGGGTAGTGTGAACCGAGCTTCATTTCTCAAGCTCGAACTAGAGATAGAGCTCAAAGTGTCATCGGATAGTGTAATTAATATATTTGAAAGAATATACTTATAAATATAATTTCACATATAAAAATTATTTTAAAAAAAATATAATTACTTGATATCGGATAGGTTGTCAAATCTTTAAATTCAACACAATTGAACTTGAGTTCAAACTCAATACAAAACTATCCCAGTCTGATCTCAAACTCGAGCTTAGTTTGATCAAGCACGGTCAAGCTTTGACCGGGTCCGAGTTTCATACCAAGCCTACTTATGACCCCTTTTCCGGTCCACGAAAGGATTGTCTGGTTTGAGTGGCTTCTTTTCACTGCAACTGGCTTGTAGATTCTTTTTACTTCCTGATAACAAACCACCTGCTAGATTCAAGGTCCACTTAATCATTGCCCCTGAAATTATTTGAACTGGATTAGTTTTCTTATGAGATCAACTGGGATGGAATCAACGGTATCCCATCCATCGCCTCACTATCGCTCTATAGCATTTTTTTTTCCCTTTCTTTGAAGCTCACATTGGAAGTCATTGAGGTTTCTTACCTTGTATATGAAAATTGCTTTCATAGCAAAACTTGACTTCATTTATGTTACGCCTGTTGGAAAGCTTTGTGTCTGTCCCTCCCTCCTTTATATCTGAAAATATTTTGACCCTCTTGACCCTTTTGCTGGGGAGCAGATTGTTTCAGTAGTCTTAGAAAATTATGGAGGCCTTGCGAAAGCCTCAGGGAATGCTGACCATGATGAGGACGGATGGGTTCAGCACATGGCTAAAGTTGAAGGTCATAACATTTCGTCATCACAAGATGTCATGACAAAGGTTCCTTCATGGAGGACAGTTGTGAATGAGAAAGGCGAGATAAATGTTACAGCGTAATCTTCTGTGCTTCAATCATCTAATTACATCTAAATCCTTTCATGCAGTTAGTTAGGTCCTGATATTCGAAATTTCTTTCCACAGGGAAGATGCCAATAATCCTTGCTTTTGGTCTAGGGTTTCCCTGCGCAATATGGCCAATTTAGCCAGGGAGGCTACAACAATACGGCGTGTTTTGGAATCTTTGTTCCGCTATTTTGATAATGGAAATTTGTGGTCTCTGGATAAGGGAATTGCACTTCCAGTTCTCATGGACATGCAGTTGTTAATGGATAGTTCTGGTATGCACCCTTGGCTCTATTACCACACATTATTTGTTTTACTTAGGCCCTGTCGCCCTGAGATATCTTCTTTGTCATTGATTATTTTCTTGTTCATTTTTGTTAAACTATGCTTGGATTATCACCTGACCTTTGCTTTTCAATTTATTGGGCTTCTCATTGTTATACAGGGGAAAATACGCACTATCTGATATCCATCTTAGTTAAGCATCTTGATCACAAAAATGTCCTTAAACAACCTGACATGCAGCTTGACATTGTTGAGGTTACCACCTCTCTTGCTCGGCAAGCAAAGGTTCAGAGTTCGGTAGCAATAATTGGTGCAGTTAGTGATGTCATGAGGCATTTACGGAAAAGCATACACTGTTCAATCGATGATGATAATCTGGGTGCTGATGTAATAAAGTGGAACAGAAAGTTTAGAGAAGCAGTGGATGAGTGCCTCGTGCAGTTGTCCTGTAAGGTTGTGTTCATCTCTTGCATCTTATTTCAATAGCCACAAGGACATCTTTATGTGGTTGTTTTAAGTTATTGTCTAAAGTAGTTGTACTATTTTGAGTAACCAGGTAGTGAAAATTCAGATATCTGTTGTCAGTGTTGGGTTATGTAGAAATGCTTAAACCACAATGTCACTAAACAGGTAGGAGATGCAGGCCCAATTCTTGACTTGATGGCTGGAATGTTGGAGAACATTTCCACAATTACAGTAATAGCCAGAACTACAACTGCTGCTGTTTATCGCACAGCTCAAATTGTGGCATCTGTACCAAACTTGTCATACCAAAACAAGGCAAGGGAAATCTTTTATTCCCCTTCCACCTCTTCTTGATCTTCATGCTCAATCTTGCGTCTTAAATTTTAATGTTGTTTCCCTTGTTAGGCATTCCCTGAGGCATTGTTTCATCAGCTACTTCTATCTATGCTCCATCCAGATTATGAAACTCGTGTAGGAGCTCACCAAATATTCTCTGTTGTCCTTGTGCCCTCTTCTGTTTGCCCTCGTCCTACCTCTGGAACTCCTGAGTTAAAGAATGCCTCAGTTCTTCCGAGGACTCTCTCAAGAACTGTTTCTGTCTTCTCTTCCTCAGCAGCTCTTTTTGATAAATTGAGAAGGGAAAAATTTTCCTCAAGGGAGAATAACCAAGACAAGGAAAAAAATCCTATCGAAGGAGAAGCTAAAAGCAGTGTTAATGGCATGTTGAATAGGTTGAAGTCATCCTATAGTCGTGTTTATAGTTCAAGACATCTCAATGTACCTTCAACAACAGAAGGAAATTCTACAGCTATCCCCGAGAAGGAAAAGGTGGGTAATGTTGATTTCTTATTTACTTTTGAAATGCATTTTGGGCTGGCAGTGGAAATCAAATATTCAGTCCACTGTAGCATCATTATGATAGTGTTGGCTTTTGTGAGGGCTTGGTCACGGGATAAGCTATAAACCAAAGCTCAGACCTGAGCATGGCTTTCGGCAGGACTCCATCAACAATACAGAGTTCTACTTTCTTAGTTGACCTAACAAGTCTTATTCCGCATCAATATTCATGCTGCTTTCTTTGCCTTCAATTCATATAACGTGCTCATTTGTTAATATTTCAGGAGGCCTATTCCCTGAGGTTGAGTAGCCATCAGATTAGCCTCCTACTTTCATCAATTTGGTCACAGTCAGTTTCACCTGCTAATATGCCCAAAAATTATGAAGCTATTGCTCATACCTATAGCCTAATTTTACTGTTCTCCAGGGCAAAGGTAAATTCTTCTGATAACATTTAAATGAGTTCTTATCATCTCTATTGTTGTCTTTGTTTAATTGTTGCTCCTACTTTGGAAATAACATCTAATGGCCACTTTCTTTCATAGAGCCTCCCTCACTATGCCAGCTTGATGGATTCATATAACACTTATTGCAGAAAAAGGACAAGTAGATGATTTTGCATCACATATTATTCTCGGAGTTGTGTAAACTGGGAATAGTTAACGATGGGTTTATGAGGTTGCAAAAGCCTTTTCCTATCATTATTTATGTTGATTTGAGTTCAACTGATAAACCTCTGTCCAAAAGGCAAATATCTATCCTTGAGTTAACAGTTTGTGTTTTTCTAAAGCTTGTTATATTTTTTGCAGACAAATTACTATTTGATCAGGAGTCATTATTTTTCCCTCCTTTCATGGGTCTTCCTTAAATTTCCTTATTGGCTTCCCATACCTCCTTGTAAAGCGTTCAACCTGCACCACAGAACTACTTCTGGTGCTGTAGTTGGTCAAAAATTTATATGAAAATTTCCTAGTTTACTATTTGCTGCTACCCTTAGGATTTTTAATGCACTTGATACTGAATTAGAATAAAGATCCCAATGGCTGTTGCATGCAATCTAGCTACTGTCATGAGCAATTACTACTCTTTCACTTAGCTTTTTAGGATGTTTCTCTTTTCCAATTGCACTGACCTGTATGATAACACTCATGTCTGATGGCCAATGATAGATGATTTTTTATTTTTTCTCGCAGCAATCCAGTCATGAGATTCTCGTTCGAAGTTTTCACCTAGCAATGTCCTTACGAAGTATTTCTATTAGTGAAGGAGGTAAATTCTCAAAGTCCGGCCAGCTTTTCTTGGATGGGCTAAAGTGTGTAACAATACCACTTCTTCCCTTTCTTCTTTTACTCCGATCTGATACTTGGTGTAGCTCTTGCTTCTTATGTCAACAGTTGTCATTAAAGAATGCATCTGTGTGGTTGTTCATTAGAGATAGTGTAGTAATAACTATCTTGCGTCCTTGACCGCATTGGAAGTTATAGCATCATAGGAATTGAAAGCCGCATCATGTATTGAATAGTAATTTATTTGTTAAGTGTCATCTAGTAGGAACTGGTAATGAACAATTTAAAATTTAGTAAAGGATGTTTGTCCAAGTTGTTTTCAGAATTCCAGGAAGAGTGGTCTAAGGTGGTGGAAGTTATAGATTCTTAGGGTGTATGTACTAAACAAGTAAAAGTATGATGCTATGCTACAGCTGCAACATTTCCCATCTATAAGGTGTCTGCTTCGTAGAGTAAGTCCATGTGATCTTATGTTCTCTGCAGATGATAACTTACATTTTCTATTTTTAACTCACATCTTAACTTTGTATCACATTTACTGGAGATGGTCTGTCATAATTTTTATTTATTTATTTTATAAGCAGGGGACCTTCCACCTTCACGTCGCAGATCGCTCTTCACATTGGCAATTTCTATGATGATCTTCTTATCAAAAGCTTACAATATTCTTCCACTTGCTTGTTGTGCCAAGGCAGCACTTACGGATAAAATAGTATGTCACTGGCTAACATCTACTCATAATAGAGGTCTTCCACTATTCACTGAATGGGGAAGGATTTCCTTTCCATCCATCTATGATAATACTTGTAGAAAGTTTTTCTTTCTTTCTTTCTTTCCGCTTTTTCCATGTTACTATGCAAATGGAGTATCCTCTATTTTGGGTTTCATTGTTTTTTTGTTGTTTTATTTCTATCAGTTAACCAAAATATAGCACTGCATTCATTATCAACTTCCTTAGTGACCACATTTCTTTTCTTCTTTTGTCAAGTAACCCACATTTCAGTCATTCTGAAGTAGCTTTCTTTTAGGGCAATTTGGTGTTACATGAGTGCTCACGCATTCCAGGCCACCAATCCGTGTTGATGACATCCACTGGGAGAGAATCAGCTATCCAAATAATAATCTATTTGTTGACAGCCAACATACTGTGTGGAACTTGCTAGCTAGGAAATTATCAGATGCCACTGAGCATGATACAATTAAGCAGTAATTACCCATTACTGTATGCTTATTATGTTTCTCCATTCTTTTGTGATAGCTCCCAATTCATCGGGTTCAAATTTTAATCAAGCCAGCAACTGAAAAGCCCTGGCTAGGGTAGACTTTTGTGACATGTTTATCAACAATTTAGTGAAAGTGAAACAATAACAATGCTGTTGCTGTTATTATGTTAGTTGATGTTATCATAAGAACAGCTGAAGTCATGTTCATACTTCACTTGGAAAGATAGAATAATAAAATCAACCTGATTAAATGAACAATGTCCTGCGGCTCTCCATCCATTAGGTTGAGTTTTGAACTCTGAATTAACTGGTCAATTGCCCCTGTGGTGGGTTTGGGTTGTAGGGTTTTAAAAGCTGCCTCAGTGGCTACTTTTGTATCCAATGATTGAACTAGAATAGATATTGTAGGATTGTCAAAATATTTCATGTAACACATTCAAGAGGTATTCGTTAATTTCTCTGACATTATTCAAATCAGTAAGCTGGAATTTCACATCATTTAGATTCACACTTTGTTATTTCCCTATTATATTTTAGTACACTTGGTAGATTCTTGCTGTTAAAGAATTACATTTTAAATTTATGCCTTTCATCTCTTACTTGCCTGAGAATGTTGCAACTTTGGGAGAAAGTTGGAAAGTGATTGTGAAGCCTATTTTTGCTCACTCGTGATAATTGCATTTATCCAAAATATCTCTTCCCTTAGGAAAGAAGTGGAAAAAAAAAAATAATAAATAAATAAACAAATCTATGTATCTAATAGAAGTTGGCATCAGAAAGCCAGATGAGCCTACTGGTTTTTATGTCTCATGGAAGTTCAACTCCGTTGTCTCAAATTGAATCATGGCTAAATGTATTACTATGTTTCTGGCAGGTTGATCGGTATCTGCAGTTGGTTGGTGATAGCAAGCTGCAAGCTGTTAACAGTGAATCACGGGTTTATGGATCTAAAGAAGATGATAATTCTGCCATAAAATCTCTTTCAGAAGTAAAAATCAGTGAGGACCAGACAAAGGAATCCTTTGCTTCTATGATCATCAGCAGCTTGGAAAATTTGTCAGATGTAATATTTCTTTGAAGAGTTCTTAAGCTTTAATATCAGGATTATTGAATAAGTTAATGAATTGTGTCATTATTGTGCAGTCTGAGTCTTCCAAAATGAGGGAGGAGTTGTTGCTGAATGAATTTTTGCCTGATGACGTGTGTCCTCTAACTACTCAATTGCATCAGCTGGACTCGAGAATGAATACAATTAAAGAGGAGGTTAGATGCCTTAGCATCTAAAAGTTTTCACTTTCGACATCAAGCTTGGCCTTACATAATTTCTATCATTATTCTGCAGGCTACTCCTCTTTTCACAATTGATGATGATGGTTTGCCCGATTCTTTTGAAAGTCAGACCAAACCTGATGAACTCGTAACCCTGGAGAACCCTGATCTTTTGAGTGTTAATCAACTTCTTGAATCGGTATGTTGCACCATTCTTTTTCTTTATTCTCTCATGGACATTGGGGAAATCAGCAACCTCTATTTATCCATTCGAAGGAGATTGTTAGACTAGAAACTAAAATGGTGTTTTTGCTGAGTCTATGTAGAAACTTGAATCCTGGAAGTAGTTTGCTTGTTTGTTTCGTTTTGTTCTTTCCCTTCTCCTTTTGGTTCTTTTCTGCCTGGCCTGAGAAATGGAAGTTCCCAGTTGGGGGCTTTGTCATTTTGGTTAACAAAGGAGCGCATTTTTACTTTGTGACTTGAACATCCTTGGGTTTTGATTCACATCATCATGCTGAGTTGAATTGGTTAAAATTGGTCCTTACAGGCTGCCTTTTAGTCACTAGCAGCTTAACCATTATTGTGGCATTAGTTTCTGATTTGAATTTGAAAATGAATCGATAAATCTCTTTTCCTAATATTGGTTCCTAATTGAATCCAATAGTCACATTAGAGTGTGAATTGCTAAGTTCGGAAATTAACATGGTATAATCAACAAAGGTCGCTTAAAAAAAATAGGGCAACTAAGCATCTTGAAAATTTACTGCAAAAGTTATTGAAGAGTATGGTTCTAGAGTAAGTGATATGTGTCCTGAAATGGACTTGAGATGATACCTAAGTGATGTGATCACTAGAGAAACCAACACCATATTGAGCCTGATGTTCTTCTTGCTGATCGAGTTGTTTGTCGTTGTTACCACACGGTTAACAGTTTTGGCAAGAAAGCAAGTTTAAGGAGTCAGTGCTCTTTTCAGATTAAGCAGACCTTATCATTCAAACCTAGTTTTCATTCCGATTTTTGACTAGGAAGGCTTCACTCTGCTCCCTGAAATTTTCTGCAGATTCAAAAGCTAGCATCAAAATTGCTGCATATGATATGCATATTCTGAGCTAGAAGCCATGAACACGTCTCATGTTGTCTTACTCTTTATTTTATTCTATCCATTGTATTTGTGGCTTTTGTAAGTACCTACAAACTTTTTGTACTTTTGGAACTTTGCTTCACAGTCACACACGTAGAACTTCCTTGGCAATAGCAGTTACCTTCTTATTCTGGACACTATATGTTTTGCCTGGAAATCTGTTTTTTGGGATAATAAATAGTAATGTTCCTTCTACTGGACTTCAATGATGAGGTTATCTCTATTCCTTGTTGGATGTGGTAACTCTGGTTGGTATCATTCTTGTGTTCGGTATTATTTCCTTCACCTTTGAACTTTATTTTTTGTTGTGGAATCACCAAGATTATGCTTGCAATGCAACAGATCCTTGAGACAGCTCATCAAGTTGGAAGGTATTCGGTCTCAACAGCACCTGATTTCTCTTACATGGAAATGGCTCATCACTGTGAGTCCTTACTGATGGGAAAGCAGCAGAAGATGTCAAACTTGATGAGTGTCCAACAGAAACCGGAAAGTTCAATTATTAATGCTCTACAAAGTCATGATGATGAGGCAAAAGTATTAGTTCATGGGGTAAGTCCTTGCTTTTGTTCTCCTCAACCTGCAACTAAGCATAACATGATTCCCAAAAGAAAAAATGAATTTAAGCATGAAATATGGAGTGAAAATTGGTTCCGTTTCCTCATGAAATGTTGTTAATTATGAACAGATGTTGGGTACATAATGTTGTGTAAGATACTCATATTTTTGAATGTCTTATAAGGAAAGAAAGGGATCTATTAGGGATAGTGGGCGCACATATTTTCTCATGTGTGGTATGTTGGTTTGCTTGAGGTATTATGTGTAACTGTACAAATTTGAGCATATGCGGTGCTGATTTCACAATGTGTGTTTTTCTTTTCTTCTTTATGGAAACAGAAAGAAAAAATTTATTTTGCCTTCAGGATTATCTATAGCTTCTTCAGAGTGCTTCTATTCCAAGCCCCTGTATGGATTAATTAGGTGCCCATGTTTCCATATGTCTATAGGAGCATGAAAAACACATTGCCGGGTCAACAGAAATAGATAAATCTTATGAAATACTTCATGCCCACCTAAAAACAAATTTGGTTGGAAACTGCAGTCCCATGGACACAGAACTATTCCAAATAAGGAGTTTTACAGATTTTGAATTCCATATTAATGATTGCATCCCCCTCCTCCTCCTCCCCCCCTCCCAGGGAAACTGGAAATAATCCGTAACAGAGGTTAAATTAAGAATACATCAGCCAAAAAGGAAATTCCGCAAAATGAGGAATTTTTACTACCCGAACTACATAATCATCAATATTGTGAGGAATGAAAAACTTAAGGAGCCTTTTTGCCAACTACAAACTTAAAAACTAATATTTCGTTTAACCTCTCTTGACATGGATGGTGTGGTGTATAGGAAAAACTTTAGATGCACCTTTGGAAATAGAAAATCCTTATGTAAGACCGCAGGCCCCTTGGACGAGTGCCTCCTGTCTCCTTTATCCTTCCCTTGCAACTGGTTTTGAGCACTCCCACTGCCTTCTAAGACATAAGTTTTAGAAATCATATTACTTGAGAACTTAAATGGCTAAAGAGCATGATTTAGGAATGGCAATGTGGAATAAATTTAAATATGGAAAGATCTACTTGGCATAAGGCCTAGAACGTTGGTCTTTTATTTTATGTTTATTTTTAAACTGAGACTACATTGTGGAAGGAGCTACATGAGGTGGCATTGATGTCAGAAAGCAAGCCTATTTTTAGCTGTCCTCATTTTGTATTTTATTTTATTCTATTTTTTGCTATGCAGATGACAATTGCATGCTCCCATACATATATGTACAACTGTTCACTTGGTTATGTTGGTACTAATTGGTGGACTGCTTCTGTAAAATTCCAGAGATGTTTACATAGGTTATAAGTATTTATGAGGTGAAAATATTAATTGGTAAGAAATTATACTATTATCAACATCCAGTTTTATTGCCATATCATATGGTATTATATCTTGCTCTTTGTAATAAAGGGTGATGCATACCGGTAACAAGCAATTTAATTGCGCATCATGTTTGCCTTTGTGCTTGCGGGGAGCCAAGTCTTTGAGTGTCAGGATCTTTGCCTCATACCACCGCAGCACTATATTTCTTCCCTAAATCTTGAAAGAGTTATCTAATTTGTAATGCAGACTGGAAATCCTTTCATTGATCAGCCGTGTGTTAACTCACAAAAACCACCTCTTTTTCCAATGCCGTGCGCTACTGAGTTCCAGCAGCAACCCCAGTTCTTCAGACTACCAGCATCAAGTCCATATGATAACTTTCTAAAGGCTGCTGGGTGTTGATCTGAGTCAGGCATAGAAAGGGTGTCTTTAGGTTCCAGATGAGAAACTGATACTAATTGGTGTCCAAAGCTTTGACGTCTCCCAATATGCGGCCATACACACTTTCTCTTGCAGAGCTTATACATCTTACCAAAAGAGAGGTCCAGCTCTAAATCAACAGCCGGGGATTAGTCATAATGATTCTTTTATTTAATTTTTGCATTGATAATGATTGTTTTAATCTGTACTCAAAATACAAGTCCGGCAAAATCTGGATTAGTTTTCTCAGAGGATGGTTGGTCTCTACAGTTTGTCGGTGCTGACCATCCTGAGTTTATTCTTTTTGATGTATAAAGAGGTCTTTGTCTTTTTTTCTTTTTTTTTTTTTTGGTTCTTTTTTTTTAACACTTGATGATATGTATGTAGATCCAGCAAATGTAAGAACTTTGTCTCAGACACATGAGACTTCTTGCGCGTGGATTCTTGTTAATTATAATACATGCACAGTTACAAAATTTAAATTGTGATGTCATCTATTATTCTTTCATATTTTACTTGCTATCTATATATTTCTAGAAAGGGGCTCAGCTGTCAGGTGCAAGCTCCATGCCCTCCGGACCCCACCGTGGCGCCTTAGCGAAGACGTGACGTGGGGGTAAGTGACTCGTCTGCAGTTGAGGAAGATTCAATATTTTCCTTTTCAAATGGATCTTGAATGAGCATGTCACCGATGTCCCCGTGTATTTAGTGGCAGGGAACTAAATTTCTCTTATCAACGTCTTAAATTTAAGTTTTGAAAATGAAAAATAAATTTTGGGAGAGTCAAAACTACTTTAGTCGGATTTCTAATACCTGTGTCAAGTATCCAAAAAAAAAAAACAAGGAATGAGCATATTATCTATCAGCATCTTAAAGTAAACAAGGAACCGTACAGACATATGAGTGATTCCAACTAGTTCATCCTGCTAGCTTTACTGTTTATAAAGCTCATTAACCAGCACAAAAAGCACCTCTGGAAGAGAGAGCGCCACCCCAACAAAACAGGATATTTGTGCAAAAGTTCTAATTTTTTTCTGGGGATGGCTATTGTAGGTAATTAAAGAACCAAGTTTTACCTTCTTATGAGTTCTTTAAGAAGGTGTTCACGCAACCATGAAGCTCGTTTCAAATAGGTTCACAAATGACTTTAAATTCCCTGTTTAGCAGTCTTCGAGTTGTCTTCCGTCCCATTGCTAAGCACAAAAAGAAGGGGGCGGGTGCATTTATTTAGTTCAGAGAATGACGAAAGGCCCTCTAAGGGATAGCTTAGTGGTTATCCCGTGATCGGGATTCAAATATGGTGTAATCAAAAGAGAGAGAGAGAGAGAGAATGACGAGAGGAAGAGATTTGCTCATTTCCTAAGGGGTAGGGATTATCTTAAAGTTATTGGACAAGTTCTGCTTATAGAACTTAAGATATTGTTCAATTTTTCCCTGAACCCTACTGATCCATTTCTGTGGAAGCCCATATTTATTGGACAAGTTCTTTAGTAACCTCATTACACATATCAACAGTGCCATATAGCTGAAGCCAACCACACCAAGGCCTGAATTTTTCACTGAATATAGATTGCAAACTGCTTGGTGGGACTGCGCTGAGAGATCAGGAGATAGTGTGCAAGCATCTTAAACATCTTTTCTCAGGCGATAATTCTTCCCAATAAATAAATAAATAAATAAAAAGAAAAAATATTAGAAAATTGTCAGAAGACATTATATGAGAGCTGGATGCTGATATCATGGTATGGTATCCTAAATGTTAAGGTAACACTTGACTGGGAATTCTCTAACGTACAAGATCATTTCCATTTATGGCATTCGAACTCTCCATTGTTTATATTCATCTCTCCACATACATAAGGAGAATGAAGAGCTCTTTAACCTTCAAATTACAGCCATTATACACAGAACCTCAGAAATCCTTTTGAAGCAACCTTCTTGCAATATTCTATAAACTAATCCTATTACCAATCCATATGAACCAAAAAAACTTCATTTTCTGGGCCTTGATATAACAAAATTAAAATGGGTGTCCCATAACATGAACATGCATACGTGGAACATCTGACCTACATTTATGACATTTGAACTGAGGTAGTTCATTGATACAAGTATGGTTCACTTCCTGAATGTTGGTGGTCTTTCTAGTTGTCAGATTTATGAACCTGTCATGGCTTTAAATTGAGGGAAACTCAGAATCAAACCATGCCTCATGAGCTATTGTTGATCTCTTGAAGCATTTCCACCACCTTCTTCAGTTTAGGCCGCTTGGCTGGTGTGCTGTCGGTGCACAGTAAAGCAACCTTTAATGCAGCAAGCATTTCTCTTCTCCAAGTAAAAGAGACTGTACTAAGTTTTGCATCAAGTATCTGCTCAGGGGTTTCACCTCTTCCTGGAGCACCATGAACCCACTTCACCAAATCTATCCCCTCGCCAAATTCCTCCTCAACAGGCTGACGGGTTGTTAGGATCTCAAGCAACACAACTCCATAGCTGTATACATTTCCTGGTGCAGTTACTTGCATTGTGTAGGCATACTCTGAGTAGACAGACCCAACAAATGCCAATGTCAAAATCCAAGAGAGATAAGACAGGGTTTTCAAGGAAATATTAAGGTAATTGCTAACAAATCAACTAGCAAAAGCTTAAGCCTACGAGGAGCGCAATGTTAAATATTTATATTCCAACAGGAATGGTAAAAGATCTAGCTACATGATTAAGTCTGTGAATACCTGGAGGAATATAACCAAATGAGCCTGCAACTGCACTAATGCTTGCAGTTCCTCTGGAAGGATCAAGGAGCTTTGATATCTCTATCTCGCCAACCAAAGGCCTGAAATCAGCATCCAAAAGTATGTTACTTGCAGAGATGTCCAGGTGGATAAGAGCCACATGATGAAGAAAAGCCAAGCCTTCTGCTACTCCAATGGCAATGGAAAGCCTAGTAGGCCAATCAGGTTTGTAACTCGACTCCTTGGTAGATTCGTGAAGATACTGAGCCAATGTCCCATTTAGGAAATTATGATGCAACAAAAGAACAGTGTCTTCATATATTACAAATCCAATAGGTCTCATCAGATTGCCATGACAGAGCTTACTCAGCCTCTCAAGCTCTTTAATCATCTTGTTTTGATGATGAATTATTGTTCTGTCCATTGATTTTAGTCTCTTCACTGATAAAACAAGCCCAGAAGGCATAACTGCTTTGTAAACAGTGCTAAAAGTCCCATTATTGAGCTTATTTGAGTCCTTTAAAGTTGCTTTCACAACAGCATCAAAGTCTATTGCTTGTCCTAGATTCTCAACGAAGACATTTCCAGCAATTATCAATGGCAGGCTATTAGATCCTTCTTCTGCAACTCCAGCTTCTTTAGCAGCCTTTTCTCGTCTCTCCCTTAGCATAAACAGCAGAACTACAATGGTAACAGAAACGAAGACTGCCAAACCTGAGCCAATGACTGCCAATATGATCTTGCATGAAACTTTGTGATGGTTGTTCCCACCGTTGGAACTGTTAGAGAACCCACATGGAGAACTCAATGGCTCTCCACATAGTCCTTTATTGCCTGAAAAGCTCAAGTTTGAGCTCTTCTGAAAAGGCACAAAGGTTGGTATTGGACCTGTGAGAAGGTTGTTTGAAAAATTAACTTCAATCAAACTCTGCATGCCCTTGAGTGCAGATGGGATATTCCCAGAGAGCTGATTATTAGAAACATCAAGAGAAACCAGCTTGTCGAGCTTTCCTAACTCTGGAGGCAATGATCCATGAAGATGATTGAAGCTCAAGTTCAAGCCTATCTGTAAGTTCTTGATATGACCAATCTCGGGAGGTATACTACCAGTAAGATAGTTACTTCCCAGTTCCAAATCAAGTAGTTTCACACAATTGCCAATCTCAGGGGGTATCTCCCCTCGAATTGAATTCTGACCCAAAAGCAAAAACTGCAGTCTTGAATTATTGCAGATATCTCCTGGGATTGTTCCATTGAATCTATTATTGCTTAGATCAAGCTTGCTAAGATTCTTGTTCTTCAAAACGGTTGTTGGAATATCACCAAATAAGCTATTGCCGGAAACAATAAACTCCTGCAAATTTCCAAGCTGTCCAAGCTCTTGAGGAATTGTTCCTGTAAACCCATTAAAGGCTAAATTCAGGAGTGTGAGATTGGAGCAAAGAGAGAACTCTGGAACAATCTCACCAGAGAGATTGTTGTTATCTGCTTCAAAGTATCTAAGACTACTGACATTACCAATTGCCTTTGGTATGGTTCCTACAAAACGGTTGTTCCCAATCCGAACATTGGATAAGCCCGTGCATTTCCAAATTGAATTGGGAATAGTGCCTGTCAATCTGTTTTGTGTCAGAATCAAAACCTCAAGCTTCCCAAGTGCAAAAATGCTCTCGGGAATCGACCCTTCAAGGTAGTTAGAATGCAGGTTCAGCAGCTGAAGTTCTGAAACTGAGCCTAAGTTTTCAGGAAGTTTACCCTCCAAAACATTCTCATATGCTGTGAAAGCTATCAAATGGGTCAAATTCCCGACCCAAGACGGTATCGAGCCATTCAACCCATTACCAGAAATATGAAATTCCTGCAACATTTCTAGCGCCTCAAGTTCATTGGGGATCTTTCCTGTAAGCAAATTGTCTGACATGTTCAATGATCTGAGGTTCCTTAGCCTACCCAATTCCATGGGAATTAAGCCACCGAATTTATTGGATGACAGATCAAGAAATTCGAGCTCAGATAAGTTACCAAAAGCTGAAGGAATTGAACCGTGCAAGAAATTATTGGACAAGTCTAGCCACTTCAAAGCTCTGAGCTGAGAAACGGGAGTCACATTACCTCGGAGCTCGCGGTGTGAAAGATCAAGCATTTCCACCGTTGATTGATCCAAACTGCAGCGGATGCCAATCCAAGAGCAGAAATCAGAGTTGTTGGAACCCCACCATGAAACTCCAAGCTCATCTCTGATCGCCAACATTGTCGCTTCATCATTCCCTTGAGCAATCACAAGCTGAGCGCATGAAAAGGCTCCAATAAACAGAAGACAGAACAAGAACAAAAAGCCCATTTTGAGAGTTGAAATGAACACAGACCGACTTTGTAATCTGACTCAAAACCCTCAAACAATCACCAAATTTTCACTTTTTTGTTCCATCATCAATAAAAGCCACTTCTTGATTTCTATGAAATCCTTCGTATAAATTTGTTCATTTTTCACATTTGAACAAAACCAATATCAGATTTCTTGAAATGCAAGCATCTGGGATCGCAAAAACCTCTTAATTTCAGCAACAAAGTCTGGGAAACTAAGGGTTTAAGTCAAAACTTTAAGACATGTTGTCTGGTCAAGTTCTGGGGCTCAGTAAGAGGAAAGACTTGAACACACCAAGGAACAACAAACTGGCAACGTTACAGAAAAAGGGTTTTCAAGAAAAATACAATCTGATCAAAGATGGGCGGTTTTTGGAAGAAGCTGAAACTCAGACTTTTGAAGGGGGAAATGAAGAGGAAATAAAGAGTACAACAACAATGCAGTGGTACCAGGTGTTTTTCTGCCCTCCAGAATTCCAGAGGGGAGAGAGAGAGAGAGAGAGGGAGAGTTGGAGTTAGGGTACGGTAGGATAGGAGGAAATTCTGCACACGCAGCCTTCACGAGAAATGAGCAGTAGAATGAATGGAGGGGGAAACTATATGCATATGCATATGCAAATGCAAATGTCACATCTAAAGACATGATACCTCCACTGACATGTTTTTTGGGCATCCAAAGGATACTTCCAAGTTAAATAATTTATTCCGCTTCCTCCTGGTCTTATTCTTTGGAGCACTCACTAGATTTCCTATTACCATATTATGGGACTTTTGACAATTTTCATGTTCATCAGTTATTACCGTATTATTTGTTAAAAAAAAACGATAAGTTATAACTTTTATGAATAAAATATGTGCAATTGCCCTCATATGAATTGTACTTAAATTGTGGAAAAAAAAAGAGTCAATAATAAAAAAAATAACCAAATCTCTAATCTAATTTTTAAAAACTTTTATAACATACACCAAATTTAATTATTCTAATTATTGATTTTATCGATTGCACTTGGTGATTGTACGGATAGAGTAAAGTAATAACATAAAGGAGAAAAGAAATAATACTAGAAAAGCCATTTTTTTTTTTTATGAAACTGTTGGGTTAATTATTTTAAATACAGATTTTGAGTGAAACTAACTTGTCAGGCCAACAAGATTTAGCATATAAATCTCCTCTGAGAATAGAATTCATGAAGAATGTTGAATTTTAAAATGCATTTAATTAGCTAATTTATATATATTTTTTTGTTATATAACGATTTGAATATAGAATCTCAGAATTAAGGGGGGATCGTGACTATTAAACCATTCCCTTAAAAACGTTAATTTACACTATTTGCATAGAAGGATTTTCACCTAAGTCTTTGAGTGACTTGAAAACTTAATTTTGTTATTATTTTATTCTGATCATAATATTTTTTATAATTTAAAAATAAATTTTTCATTAATAAAATATAGGGTCTTGTTATTATTATACTATTAAGTTTTTATATTATAATTTTCTATTTCAATAGATTGGAATCTCAATTTTCCTAAGTGATTACATGAGCTACATAGATTATTTAGGAATTCTCTTAGAATTTTTTAATCACACACAACGGTTAAAAACAGAAACGGTGACTTTTATCTTTGGTCCCCAATTGGGATGATAGAGATAATACCAATAATGAGAGGGAAACGACAGAGTCCAATTCAAACCTGGTTTTCCTCCCACACAGGTCATACATAGACGTTACTTTCAAGGGTCCTTTCAAATTTCCCTCGCAACACTTATTAGAATTTGGGGGCAATAAATAGCTATAGGAAACTATTTTTTTGTTATTTATATCAATTAATAGTTGATTTAATAAAAAGAATGCTAAATTTTAATTTGAATCTTGAAAATGGAAAGAACTATATTAAGAGAGCCTTTTCTTATAGAGAATCTAACAGTAATTTAAACTAAATTAATTAAAATATGATTTCAGATATCGATTAATAAAAAAAAAATTGGTATGTTCAGTAAATATATATAATACGTATGGGACGAGAAGAAGTTATCAAACAGGATCGATGATTTCACAGGTCACATGGATTTAAAAATAATAATAATAATAATAAATCTTATTTGATTGAAACTATTTTAATAATTCGATTCAATTATTGGATATTAAAATATAAATATTGTTTGGTGGGTAGAGGGTGAATCCAAGTCTTATTACTTTGGTAAGAGAAGTAACCATTTCTTGATCTGTCAATTTGTAACCCAACAAAATTTCCAAAGATCAAGGCAATGCTCATACAGATTTGTAAAGATGGATTCTGCGTTAGAAAAAGAGAAAGAAACAGGAAAGATGGACTAGTCACTGCAATGGCCTAACTTTTCAAAAGCAATTCAGTTTTTCGAATATTTCCACTTTTCTTTTTGGGATTTTTTCACTACTTGGAGGAGTCGTAAGAAAGGTTAGACCAAATGTTTAGTAAGGAAAAAAATGTTACTTGTGGGCATATTTTTTCACCCCTTTTGGGACAAAATGTTTACTGATGTTACCCCAAATGGTCTCTTTTCCATATAATTTATTATTATTTTTTTTAAAAAAAAAAAAGCAAAATTCTCTTCTCGAGCACAAAAAGTTATGAGAGTTGAGAGGATTACTTGGGTTGTTCTTAGAATTAATATAAACTTAATATTTTATTTAAATTATTATTATTGTTCTTATAGCAAAAAGTTCTTGCATCTTTGAAAGTCCATCCCCACAAAAATTGGCTATAGAATTCATTTTTTAAAATTTATAATAGAAAAAGCACACTGCTCTACCTTTATAATAATCATCGTATATGTGCATGACCAACCTATCCGATGGGTCATACCTCAACTTACAAGGTTTTTTTTTCTTTATAAAATCTTTAATTTGAGTTTCTCAATATATTTTTTTTTTAAAAAAGAAGCTAACATGGTGTTTTTTCTTTTTCTTTTCTTTTTCTCTTTTGCCCTCTTCCCAAAGATTGATGCTAGGGTGGTACAAATTTTGATGACTTGCATTCCAGTAAAATTTCTCTCTCCTTTGATCCTAATTGTGTTCTGATTTATGTGTTTAATTGTTGTTTGAATTTTGTTAAGCATGCCTTGAAAAGCGGATTTTGTCCTCTAATTGTCCCCTCCCCTCTCACTTCTCCCCCATTTATATATATATATTTTATTACATTTCTCATCTTGAAGTTAATAACGAATATCTAGAATAATCTTTATTTACAAAAGAAAAAGATAAAATACTCTTTTCCGATCAATACTTTAACAAATATCACCCACTTTTTAGTATTAAAATATATTTAGAAATTAATATTTTTCTCTTAAAAATAACAACAATGCATAAAAGTCTCTCGTTTTTTCCATTCATATAGATATTTATATTTTTTTATTACATAAAATTAAATCTCAAATCACAAGATTAAAAAAGAACGGTTACGCAATTAAACTATAGATGGGTATATGCGTATAAAGTGAAGCTTTGAAGAGGATAATTGCGGGTTTCAAGTAAGGTGTTGGAGAAAGTCTACAGACCCACCCAAACCAAACCCCTGCTCCTTCCCAGGGAAAAATTCAAACTAAATTCATATCTATCTCCCAAATAATTTCCCTTATTTTCAAGATAAGGTGGAAAAAATTGTTTTTTTCCAAAGGAATAAGGAAAATCTCTCCCTTTTTTTTTTGCCCTTTTTCCAGCACGCTCACAGAATGTGTACAAAACATTAGTATATGTGAAAGATACAAAAATTAAAAAATATATATATTATGCGAAAAATCTAAGGATAAAAAAGATACATTTATGTCTTAGCTCAACTAAAAGACGTCCATGGAGGAAATATTCAAAATTTCCTATCATGACAAATACTAGAATAAATAAATAAATAAAAACAACATGAGCTGCAAGGTAAAGCAGACAATGCATCATTCTGCATATGGTTTGTAGGACCCACAAGGGATGGCTGAAAGCACGTGGGACCCACGGCAGTGGAAAAAGGTCGGGGGCATTTAAGAGACAGGTGGGGACACGATGTGTCAGTCTCTCACTTAGCTGACCCTCTACTCCCCCTTTTTTTAAAGGAAAATAATTAATTAATTAATTAATAATTAAAAGGGTCTATTAATTTTTACATCCCCCAATGCAAAAATTTCCACATTAACCCTTTCTTTTACTTTTTTTTTTCATCTAAAAACTTTTATTTTTATTAAAAGGTTTTACTTCAATTCAAAATAGTATAAATAAAATAATATAAAATAAACCAAGTTAAGATAAATTAAAATAAAATAAAATTATCAAAATCAGAATATAATGATCGAGATATGAACAAGTATTCAAAACTATGCTGTTTAAAAAAAAAAAATCTCAAATTTTATTGTGATTAAACAAATTCATTAACTACAGTGAGCTTTAGATTATTTAAAAATAATAAATATAATCTCAATATTTAGTAACCATATTTTGATTTAAACAAAGAAGTGAGGAGTACTTAGTTTTGAAGCAAAAGCGTGATAAAAGTTTATCGATTTTTAAGAAACAGTTTAGTGATCATAATTTTTTTTTTTAATTTAATGATTCCGATTTTAAATCTCAATGAATAAAAAAAAATGAAGCTTACCAAATCTCCTAATATAAAATTAGGTTGCTTGATTATCTAATTGTTGGGGTTATAATTAATCATCATGCATGATTACGTGGGAATGAGATGTTAGTTTTAAACTAATCAATACGATAAGTTTTAAAGATATTATTGCTTTTTATCCACTAATGATCAAGATAATAAATTTTATATTATAAGAGAAAATTAAAAAAATATTTAATTATGATTTTTTTAAAAAAAATATCAATACACTTGATTTTAAAAATTTTAAAAGTTTTAACATTCATATAAGGTATGGCAGTATAAGATTTTGGTCATATGTATGATTTAATACAAAACATTTGTATCATTTGTATTCACTTTGTCCGTAAATCTAGAATTACTCTTTTTGCAATTTTAGAATCTATTCGCATCAATCTACCTATCTCTGTATTGTCATTTAAAATTCAAATTAAGTTTAGACTTCGAATATAATATTACACAGTTACAATTTATTATCTACGAACAGTGAATCTAATAGAATGAGTTGTTAAATCTCTTAATCAAAATTTAAGAATAAAAAATACTACACTAAGAGTTATGTCTCTTAAATAGGATCCACAAATACTCAAATCAATTTAATTAAAATATAATCGGCGATGGTAAAAAAAAAAAAAAAAGGCAATTTGTCCCGAAACATCTTTCCTCCTTTTCTTATGGCTTTTGATTTTTATTTCCATTCAATTACTTCCATCATCTTGTCTGGTACATGCCACATACTCAAGTGGGTATGCTTTAAAATTAGGTAAAGCTTGAAATTAGTTGGTCTTACACAAATGTGTGTTCATATTTTATTAGCCACCTAATATGATGCAATAGGCCATAGCCAATCCGATGGGACAAATGATAGTAACATTAGTAGTAATGGGACAGTGACAGGGTCATATAAAACTATGTAGTTTTCATCAGCAAACATGTATCTTTGTTTGTACCAGAAATTTAATTTAAATCAAATGAAAAACTTCACCACACCAACCCCAGATTAAATCCACTTAAAGTTAAATAAAGAAATAAATAATTAAAAAAAAAAAGAGGGAAGTGACTCCACTAGCCTATAGCTTATAGGCTTACCCCAATCAATAGGATGTGGTAGGGGTGATGGGTGTGGGGAAAAAAGATACCCTCAGGCGATTGTCATCCAAATGACAAGAAGAAAAGGGGGACTGAAAAGTAATGGGGATTTCACTGTGGAATCTCCTTTGATTGAGATTGCTCCTTTTCTTTACTGGACAAGCATCATGAGCCTTGTATCATGGTTTGTCTCACCCCCACGGGAATCAAGGGACCTCCCATTCTCTCTCCCTCCATCTCTCTCTCTCTCTCAAAATGCTATTCCTTTTTCCTTGACTATTGTATTAAAGAATAAAAATACAAGACATTTATTTATCCTTCAATCTATAATTAGTTATTAGAGAGTAGACATGCTCTCTCTCTCACGTTGATTTTTCTTTAGTATTGTTCAAGGACCAAAAGAAAATCTAATATAGTAGAACACATAATTTATCACTCATTCTGTGCCATTTTTAAATAAAAAAATTTCCCAAACACGGATATTAAGAAAAGAGGATTAGTTGCTTTAGTTTTATTCACAAAAACTATTTCTTTCTTTTAAAATTAACCTCTTAATCAAGCCAATCAATCTACTTTTTATGGACAAATAATAAGATCATATGTTTATTATATCAACAAAATAAATTATTGACCCTCATTTTAAAATAAAAAATCAATTCGGACAGAGTAATTATAAATATGAATGAATTTTCAAAGATTCGTCACATGTCAGCTAGTAAAACAATTTTCATGGCCCATATGGTGATGGTGGGGATACACAACAAAACAAACCCACATATTGTCAGGTGGTTGTTGTCCATGAGCCTGCCCAAATCTGGCCCATTTATTGAAATATACAGTTAACTGTTATGGTCCTTTCTTGGGCCTACCATCATATAGGGGAAGTAGAAGCTGTTATGGTCCTTTTTTGGGCCTACCATCATATAGGGGAAGTAGAAGCAGCTTCACCTGATAATCGGTTTAATAGATAAGCATATTAGATCTCTTAATCAAATTTTGATTTAAAACTTGAAAATAGAAAAGATTACATTGGAAGAACTCTCTCTCTAAATTGGATCCAACAACGCTTGAACTGCATTAGATAGAATATGATTTTGGAAATTGGTTGGTCCAACACCACAAAAAAAAAAAAAAAAAAAAAAAGGTAGCACCATCTCCTGACTACAAGTGGTATAGATAGCAGGGATGTGAAGAAGGTCAAGCGTTTCAATGGGGCTTTTGATTGGCCTAACTATATCGCATTGGTCCCTAACCATATCAATGCAATTTCAATTTATTAAGAAAAAGAAAGAAAAGAAAAAAGTTAGAAAAATTACAGAAGATATTTTTCTCACAAAACTATGTAAAATAAAAAACCAATTATAGGGTTCCACAGTCATTATAAAAGAGAGAAAAAGGACATTTTCCCCTAACAATATGAAAAGTTTAGGCTAGACATTCCCAAGAGGAAATTCCGAAAAGCTAGGCAGGGTGTCCTACCTAAGGTCATTCTTGCATGGGATCAGGGCCTTGAGACAATGTGTAATCAAACTTGTCATCAAGGTCTCGTATAAGTGATAACAGATCATCAACCCATGCAGCGTCGGAACATGAATTGCCAGAGTCAGCATCTTGATGATCAGACTGCAAGTTGTTAAATTGGTAAGAGGTTGCTGCCATTATGTTGTTGCTTGCATTAGATTGTATCCCAATTTCTTGTACACTTTCAAATGCCTTCTCTGCAACCTTGTCTTCAAGATTGTATATTTTATTAAGTACCCAGTCTATATTTTATTAAGTGCCTTATCATCCAAAAGGGATGTGCAAAATAGTATATGTTTAAAAATGCAGAAAAACTAAAGAAATAACTAGTGGAAAAAACTAAAAATTTACCCGCTTCATCATCTTCTTGTTATAATCATCAAATAGTTGTTTAACAGTCTTGTACTCATACATAATCCAGCTTGTCGTCTGACCTTCTCCATCTGAAGGAGGTGGAAGGCGTTCATAGAAACTCGGTGCCATTTTATATCCGATTATCTCATTCTTCCGGTTGTAGATTGGATGATCAGCTCCAGTTGCCTTCCAGTATCCGGTAGGGGTTGTCCGGTTTTGCCGCTTACCATTTGGATGCTTTGGATCCCTCATCGATAAGAAGTACATCTTCTTCTCCGAGCTTGTCTGCATGTCTGCATGCATTATTCTTGGTGTGAATATGGCATTAAATTCCAAAAACCAATGAAAAATCAAAAAAAAAAAAAAAAAAAACTCCCTTGGTCATAATTTGGAAATCGTGATTGACCCGATTATTTTCTACAGATAATTTGACCAATCACAACGTGCCACTTGTAACCCTAGACTAATGGCCATGTTTGCTAAAATTTTATATATAATAACATTCTTATGAAAGTCTTAACTAAAACCCTAATTAATCATTCAATCTAAGAGTTTAATATTGCTAAGAAAAGAATTTCTGAAAGTACAAAAAAGAAAAAATCTAAAAACTAATTTTTCTTATTAAACAAGCTAATGTACCCTTATGTGTAATATATTTATTTTCTTCTTCCTTTGAGGGATAATGTAAAATTTTCTATCTGCTAACTACAAAGCAAAATATGATTTTCCTCTTTAACTTTTGTTTTGCTAATTTTTATTTTTTAAATTCTTATTTTATCTTCACTTTGTCATAATTGGAATAAATATTTGAGATCTAAATTTATTTTTTATTTAGATCTCAAATATTTATTCCAATTATGACAAAGTGAAGATAAAATAAGAATTTAAAAAATAAAAATTAGCAAAATCAAATTACACTTTGAACCCTAGTTTTGGGCGCAAAGTATATTTCACCCTTCTTTTGCCATTAAAAGAAGGCTAAAATATTTAAAGAACAATTTTCAAGAATCAAAGACCTACTTTCACCTTCGGACAACAAAGAAAACCCATTCTTGATACGGTCAAAACATGATATTACACGAATCCCATGCAAGAACACACTTCGGAAAACATAGAAGATGAAAAATAAAAAGAAAAGATATTTAATTTAATTATGAGGGATACCAGTCATACATCATGCATGTACACAGTTTTGGAGTTTAAAATATATGTAATCAATATCTAAGAGAATTAACAGTACGAAAGTGCACCAACGTACAGTTAGCTCATTGAGACGGGGTGCTTGTATAAAATAAAAAAAAAAAAAATTATGGAGAAAATCATCCTCATATTCTTTGAAATTGTTGAGGATGGAACCCGTAGACATTCATATCTGCGATTGCGGTGTATGACAATGGTAAATTAAGATTTTTGTTCTTAACATAATGCAAAATCAATTCTTCGTCAGTCGGACAAAATCGATAACCAGGTGGAAGATTTTCCATGCTTTCTTCTTCTTCTCTAGAAATAATGCTTGTGAGTTGTTGCAGGAAAACCCTCACATTAATTTCAATATATAATGAGGACTAACGTACTATGGGACTCGAATTTATTGGTCGGTTTGGATATCTTGGAAATCTAAAATTAAAAATAATATAAAAAATTTAGTGTACAAGATTAAAAAAATAATAATAATTTTGAATTTCATCTTTTAAAGATATTTCAATTGTGATGAAACTCATCTCTTCCTTCAGTCCCTGCTTCTCTCTCCTTCTCTCCCTCTCTCTGTTACGTCTAAACCTTTTCCCGTTTGTTCAAATGTTTAGAAATCTTGCTTTATGCTTGATGTTCTTGGTGTCATTTATGAAAATATAAATTAACAAATGAAAATATAGGATATCAATATTATTTTTCTTTTGGGCAGATGCTACAAGTTTGAAAGGGATTTGCTAGTTAGAGTCCTGATTTTATTTTGAAGCTAATTTGGGGCAATAATCTAACACATTATAGAACCATGCATAATGACATTGAGTTAATTAGTTTACTTTATATAAACTCTGAAATTATATTAACTCTGAAATTATAAAACTATTATTTTCTTTTAAATAAATATATTTTTTAAGATGCTTCTACTTGTGTACCTAGGCACCAATTCCTAGTTTGATAATATGTTTCCCTTTTCTTTTTCGACCTTTACGGTCTGTTTAGATAGAGGATTTTAAGAAGAAATGAAGAATTTTTAAAAAACCTCTGACAAAATAATTTATTAGAGAAAAGGGTTTTAGAGGGTTTTACAAAAACCCTCTGAATCCAATTTTTCAATTGGAGGGGAAACACTCCCTTTAAAATTTTAATTATTAAATTTATTTTTATATTCTCTATTAAAAAAAAAATAAAAGCATTTTTTTAATATATTACCCTCCCTTTTCCTCATCTAACCAAATATGGTTTTTTTTTTTTTTTAAACCTCCTTTTCTCATCATACTTTTTATTCTCAAATATGATTTTTAATTTTATCTCCCTTTTCCTCCCTTTCCCTTTTTCCCTTTCGGATGAGCTAACCAAATACACTTTTAAGCTCTGCCAGGTGACAGAATCTGGAAGTCGTGTAAACTTAGAGCTCTGAATGAGTTTCAATGTGAAATTAGGGTTTCTAACTTGGGAGAACCATGATCGAATCCACTAAAGGATTTGGCTAAAGTTCACTAGAGGATTTTTATTGTCAATTCTTCTGGAAGGATGATAGCTGTTGATCATAACAAAGCTATCACTATCACCTATTGATTGGATCGTGCACATCAAAATCCTAACAAGATCTTCACTCACCCCTCTTGTTCCTCTAAAGTGCCCAGGAAACAGTTGAGAGATGAGAAGAAATGAGCTCATCCATACAAGATGTGCATACCCTATTCAGGAAAATGCTCAACCCCAGAGGCATGTATATTCGGTGCAAAGGGAAAGGGTAGAAAGATATTTGGAAAACATAAATATATATAAAATAAAAAATTCAAAAGATATATATATACGACTTCTAGTTCTGCCTTTCCCAAGGCATCTGACCCTGTGAAGATTCTCGCGGATACATTGTTGGTAAGCCAAAATACATGGATATTTTGAGGAATGAATAGCATTTCCTTTCTGTTTCACATGAACTCCAAAATACAGGTGACAACACAAATAAGTTAGCTTAATACAGGGAGTCATTGTAGTTGTCTACAGGTGGGGCAATACCACTTCCCTTTGAATCTTGTCTCCGGTGTGAGCCCAACACATGAGTAATGGAACCATTCACCTCCTTGGCACTGTCAAGAGAAAATAGCCCAACTTCAATCAAAAGTATCCAGAGAACTGAAACCAAAAGCAAGAATTGCTACAACCCAAAGCAAATAAATTTTAAGGTGCATTGTCGGTCCATATGGGTCATGCAATATTCTTTTGTATGCCTACTTTTCTGTGTCCAGTAACTACACAGCCAATAAACCATATGGTGCATGGTCATTCCATACAGGTCGAGCAATATTCTTTTTGTATGCCTACTTTCCTATGTCCAGCCACAAAATAACCTATAAACCATGTCCATTTTAACAAAAATTGCTCATCTGCAATATAAATATCTTAAGGTAACGATTAAGAGGACCAGTTATTTTTATTCACCAAATCTTGCTGCAAAGCATGAGTTAATCACAAGGTCAATGGAAATTCTATAATAAATTTATGTTGCATTCTAATAAGGATAGATTCATATACGGGTATTACATTGGGCACAATATGGATACGGAAATTTAGAAAATTTTCAAAAAGGAGGATCCAGTTACACAACCTTTAAAAAATAAATTAAATATACTAATAGTAACTAAATTTTACTATTTTTGTATAATCCTTATAAAGAAGTATAATTCAAGTGGAGTGCTACTGAGAAACGAAAAGTAAAATGATTAGTTTTTCAGATGAAAAATAAAACGATTATATGCGTTATTAGTAAATAAAATTGTCTTAAGAAAGTTCACATGAAGTATCTATGAAGTTTACCATTTAAAAAACAATAAAAAGATAAAAATGCCACATGAAGTATCTAACAGGTATCCTACAACTCTCATGTTTAATATGGGCATGGCTTTTGCATTCCTGTCTGATATCTCTCTTTGGGTTGCAGGCAGGCTTAGTTTCATAATAACATCCTAAAGGCACAACCACATCCAGATGGAGGATTGTGCTTCTTTCTTCTATACGACACTTGTGTGCATTGTATAACCTGATGACGATTATTGGCAGATCACATAAATGCCAAACATACTCTATCACATTCATATCTAGTCTTCAAGAAATTACTTTTGTGATAGGAAGATGCATAACAGACTCCAAGACAGCCAAGAAACAACAGTGAAGAGGGATCAAAGGGACTTACATTTTCATTGTCACACGCAATCATATCCCCAAAAGATACCTGAAAGGGAAAGAGAATGCAAATAGTATAATTAACATACCCAAAGAAAAAAGCACAATATCAAAAAAAAAAAAAAAAAAAAAGAGACTCATCCATTGATCTTATAACCTGATGGCAGACACAGTATGTAGGCTCATTTGGATCAATGGGCTGATCAACATCAAAAGGGGTAGCATAATCCCTCTTATGACTGCCTGGTGGAGGCATGAGCTCAAAATCCCTGTCACGCTCCATGTCCCAACTCCGGTCCCTGTAATCAAACCTTCTTGGCTGGGGAGTTGGATAGAGAGATTTTCGCTGTTTCTCATTTTTGGGCACAATTGGAAGTGGGGGAAGAACTGCAGGCTCATCATGTGGTATTTTTCCCTCTTGAAAATTGAATAAAAAAAAAAGGAAAGGAACACATGTAAATAATATAAAAAAGTATTTAAATAAAAGAAAGACAACTACATCAAGCATAATTTCAAATGGACTAGCAAAATGAAAGAAAAAAGTATAAATTCAAATGGACATAGATGCATGAAATAATCATTGTAGTTCTACCTCATTTATAAAACAAAAAAAAAAAAAAAAACAGAAAACATAGAAAAATCACAAAAAAGAGGAAGGAGAAAAAAAAGAAAAAAAAATGATGTACACAGTTTAAAGTTCGAGCTGCCTGACACACTCACCAGGGGGAGAAATTTCACACACCATCATGGGATATCACCCTTTCAAGGAAAATATTTTCCCTGCATACAACTTTTCCTAGAAAGCATTTTCCAAGATCACATTTTTGGTTGGATGAATGAAATATTAAACATTACCATCATTTCTTTATTATTTTTTTTTTCCTTTCAGTAAAAGAATAAATTTATTATAGGCACCAAGTGGGTACCAAACCCATACTAATTACATGCTATCATGTCCAAAAAATTCACGAAGCTCAGTCCATCGCATGTATTTCTTGTATACTAGAAAACAAAAATTTGTAACCATCTAGTCTTAAAACTATCAAAATCCGTGGTTAAATCTTCAAATGCCCTTATGTTCCTCTCTTTCCAAACTCGCACCATCGCAATTAAACTTGACCAAGTCCAAACTTCATCCTATTATACCCAGCCACCACCCAAGCTACCCCTGTAACTTGCAAAACAGTCTCACGCAAGGGTCACACCCGTGCACAACGTAACAGAAGATGAGGAGCGGACTCAGCCTCACTTTTACACAAGAAACATAATGATTACTATCATTTCTTGATTTGGAACATATAACAAGGTTATTTTGCTGACTTGGGAAATATAATTTGTTGACTGGAATAAATCATAGCAGCCAAATATCAAGAAAGGAAAAAGATATGAAGCAATCACGTCCGAGGGTAAGTTCAGCATTCCTCTATTAGTCTTTGAGTGCAGTTATAGCACAATTCGTCCAGGATGCAAAAATTTATCAATATTACATTCGTTCACGCTTGAACCAGATACTACAGAGAATTCATGATGTTAGATCATACCCTGTTTTAGATCTTCTGCAAAGTTGGCCAGGTCCTCGTCAAGACGTTTTACATGGCTATCTATCTGAAAGAAAGCAAAGATGCAGAACATTGATAGTAGAAATTGCATACTAAAAATTAAAGAAGAATTATCAGGAAATACAAATTCTGAGCCATATATGGCACTGATGCTGTTAAAAATTAAATCCTTCAATCCCATGGTTCTAGGAGAAGGAATGGAGCACAGAGTCCTCCAATATGCACCTTGATAATACCCCCTTGTTTCAATACTGTTAGTGCTATTTTTCATTCTTTTGGTCCTAGCGCGTGGTTTTACTATCAAGTTACACATTTGACTTCTCTCAGTAGACATAATCAAGTCTTTTGAGATCCTTTGTAAGGACAAGAGGAATAATCCAAAAAAAAAAAAAAATGAAGACACAAAACTGGAAGAGAAAACAAAACAAAACCTAAAGGGGTTAATAAAAAGGAAGGACTAGCATGTGCGTCACTATAATCATGCTGTGAATTCCCAAGGGCCATGTGACCTGAGTTTGTAGAACTCAGTCACTTGATTGGCTGTATTATCTGATACATAGTGGTTTTGGCAAATGCAGTACGGCATTGGCGAAATATGCCAACAGCTGATGCGCTGGCATAGATGGCAGTAATATGGCCAATATAAAACCATGGTGGCCATTATGGCTATCAAAGTAACCGATCACCCAATAAAGGTTTAGCCGATTTAAATAAACATAGCCAACCAGGTGCGGAACAATTAGACCATTTTAATTCTCAGGAAGCCCAATGTGCTTACTTCGCCAAGTGCTTTCTCCCATATAAAGATGTGCATGAATTTTGGTTCAGGAAGAGCATTGGACAAGCACATTTGCAAGTGGGAAAATGTTATACTCTTCGCATAACTAATGGGGCCAACAAGTATTCCACATTGCTAGGGTCGGGTAGAGAGAAGAGACAAGAGAGGCATACCAGGTCATAAGCTTGGCGGGCTAACAAAACCTTCTCAGTGGAAAGACTTAAAGCATTTTCTTGGGACGATTCAATTTCTTTCCTCAATTTTTCAAATGCATCCTCTTCATCTTCCTCATTATTATTATTGTTTCCTTTCCTTGAGATCTGTGAAAATAACCCCAAGCAGTACTTTGTCTGCTGCCTCGTTTGATTTATCATTGCTGCAACGAACATGTGAAAAAACATAAGATTATACATATAAGTACATACATACATGCATAGAAAATGGTAAAATTAAATTGGGGGTTTTGAATTTTGACAACCTTGGGATCGTTCGTCGAGTTCTCTGATGGTATTGAGAAGCCTCTGAAGCTCTGCAGACAATGTGCTTGCATCTTCCAAATTGCAGTTCGAACAAAATGAGATGCAGATTTATATACAGAGAGAGAGAAAGAGAGAGAGAGAGAGTGGGGTCTTACACTCAAGATAGTCATCAACGAAGACTCCCGTTCTCGCAATCGCCATTTTAGATCGAGACTTCTGTTTTAAGGTTTCTGATTCCTCTGATTTTAGAACCCTCGGAAACTGTGGCTAGGGTTTGGGGAAGGAAGAGAAGATGGCGAACGAACAGTCAATCGTATACTGCTAAGGACAATAATTTATTATTCAATTATTTTGGACATCAGGTATTGTCGCGGAAGCGAATGAAAACTAATTTATGTTAATTTTTCTATTTAGATAAAAGAAAAAAAAGAAATTTAATTATATTATTTTATATGAAATAATCAAAATTAATTAAATATTTAACCTTAGAATTAAGTTTTAATAATATTATTTAAAGTCACGAAAATTATGACTAAAATAACAAAATCCAATCAATTGTAAATTTTTGATCGATTATTTAATTATGCGAATATTACTACCATCTAAATTAAACTTTTTATTATTTTTATGTTATTAATTTTAAAAAAGATGCATTAAAATATAAATAATTAAAAAAAATACAAATCTAAATGGATAAAAGTCGAAGATATAAAAATATATAAATATAATATAAAAATTTATATAAATATATAAAGTAAAAGAATAAGTTTAATAAAATATATAAATATAATATAAGAGTAATATTAATAAAAAAATAATTCTGTACACGTGAGTTTTTTAACACCGAACTGATAAAAGTAGCAATGATGAGGATTTGTAATTGCGCGAGAGCTTTACCTTTTTTTTTTTTATATAAGAATTATAAAAATCATAAAAATATATATATTTTTTAAAATTTATATTAGACCAGAGTTCTTATTTATCTATTTTTTATTATGTCCTTGTATTATCTAAATTATTATATTAATTTTTTAAATTATAAATAACATTTTCAAAATAAATTTAGTAGTTTATATGAAAAATAATGATATTTTTTATATTAATGATATTTAATTATTAAATTCAATTATTGCTTCCTCCCCCTCTTCCATAAAAAGGGTACCACACGACAGGTACATATAATTGCACTCGCAGTTCTGAATCTTTGCCATAATTCCAATTTCATCCCAGCCATCTTATGAAAGTTACAATCTTACCATGCTTAATTAAAAAAAAAAAAACAAAAATTATAAACATAACAAAATTTATCATAAAATGATTTAAAGTTGGATACCGTAGTCATGTTGTCATATTACTAAGTTAAAATATATAAATACTTGTTGGAATTAATCGAGTCACATGCAGCGGAAGCATTTATTAATAATTTTCGGAAAAAATAAATATGGATTGGGTATAGGGTAAATACCTCGAATATGCAGAACCAAAAAAATCGACCGTGCGTCCCTCGATCGGATCTCGCGGTCGGGATGGTGATCACGATGTTAATCGAACCACCACTGCAATGCCACGACGCCGCAACCCTCAGTCCGATGATCAACGTGACGGGAAAAATTCCCTACGCGGAATTTTTCTCAAACCCTCTATATTCTCTCTCTAGAGAATATTTTTCTCTCTCAATTTTCATCTATGACTGCTCTCAAAACAAGGTCATCAATGGTGAACTCCATAAGAGAGTAAAAAGAGATTTTGTCTCCCGTACGCACTCAAAATGTGATGCTACCAACATGGAGAGTATCATGGGAAGTGGTTAAGGTGTGGTTAGTGGGAGTTACCCCACTAATCCTATTGCTAATGTCTAAAATGCCCCTCGTGGGCATTTTAAACTAATATCTCCCACTTGCACACGAGGGCATTTTAATATTCGTCACAAGATCACAACTCATGCGATCACATCACCCTGTTGGACTTTCATACAAGATTGGGCGTCGTGCGACCTGCGAGTACACCTGCAAGCAAAGACCTCTCGATGCACCTGTTAGGATGATCGAGAAGCCATCGTTAGTATCAAAAGAACTCGCTGCACCCCAGATCCAAGACTAATTACATCCATCGAGCTACTTTCCTCAACGAAAGTAATCCCCAATAAATGCTCGACTGTGTATCCACTATTATGTTTACATCCCAACATGGACAGACATAATAGGCTAGCCGGTGAATACAACACAATGATGTAATGTCAATTGGTCTTCCTTTTCCCAAACTCGAATCTATTAGCCTCAATTCAGCTGCTTTCCTAGACCGTCCCTCAGACCTCAATTTATCTTCCGGGCCATCGGTAAACAGACTAAAGTAGCAACACTGAACCAAGACTTCTAAAAACAGCCGAAAGTGATAAGGGTATAAGAGATCCCACCCAATGGATCTCAGGTCTCACATAGTGGGAACGGGGATCTAAATCACATCAATGCCTCAAATAATGCTCCCACTATCCCTGGTTGATGTATCATACGCGGTATGAAACGCGTGCCACAGTGTTATTCCCCATCTTTCAAAGGGCATATGTCGATTTCTCTAACACGCTGTGCGGTATGGGACTCAGTCTACACATAAGATTTTACTCAGAGATCTCAGAGAGTATCTTAGAGACAATATCACTAGTCGCAGGTGATATCTAAGATCTCAAACTTGGCTACTTACAGGCAATATGGATGTGGGTACCTCCATGCCGGTCATATCGCATATGACCTCATCCTGAACACATATCAGGGCGACTTATGTTCTAGTAGGGTCACTCTCAAAGCCTCTTACAATTAGAAACCGTCTCATCTCTGCTCACCCGAGTGGAGGTGGTCACTGGTGTGAGAGAGTCGACCACGCCCGCTCGACATATCATTTTTCACAACATATCACAAAATATATGACAATTAAAATAATGCAATAAATAAGTGACCCAATCATGCACACATATCATATATATAACACAATAAGCATCAATACAAAATGAGAAATGTCAATATGCATGCAAACTCATTGATTCCAATATCTCATACAGGAATCTATCACAATAGGTTTATTGAAGGGATCAGCCAACATGCTGTATAGTAATGTACTTAATTTGTCACTTCACCCTTCTTGGTGATGTATCTCATAACGTAGTATTAGGTATCAATGTGTTTGGACTTATTGATACTTAGGGTCTCAAGTGTGGTCAAAGGCGGCCTGATTTTCTCAATAAATCATCACTGGCCTCCCACTATCTGACACAACCCCTAAGTGATCCGAAAATTTCCGGAGCCAAACATTCTCCTGAACCTGGCCGAGCATCTCATAAGCTCGTTCTCTATCGTAGATAGAGATATACAAGTTTTACTTCCTTCTTTACTCCAAGACGAAGAAACCTACTATCGATTTGCATACGTTCAGATCACCAACCCAGTTGGTATCTGAATACCCAATAAGATGCAAATCACCTCCTCCGTAACACTAGAGGAGGTCCGCAGTTCTCTCGAGATATCTCGGAATCCTTTCACCGCTCTCCGGGTGATCCCCTCTAGGATTCAATCGATACCTAATTACCATAGTGATCGCAAATCACGCGTTCCGAACGTGTACGCGACACTGCGCACATCGGATCACTCCGTCCGGTGCGGAACAAGGGATTCTACTCATTTCCCTTGTCCTTTTCTGAGTCTTAGGGCATATGTCAAGAATTAGACTTTAACCTTTTAGCGATAAGAGTATCTTTAAGGTCGTAGTCGATCTTCTCAAAGTACTCAAGAACTCTCTTGATGTTTGACTCATGTGGAAGGGTCAACACCTGTCTCGAGCGATCCCTCTGGATCTTAACTTCGAGGAAGAACTGAGTCTCACCCATGTTCTTCACATCAAGACTCGACAATATCCACGTTATCGTGGTCATCAGATACTCTCTGTTATTCCCCATAACGAATGTCATTCACATGAGGACATGATCACAAGAACGTAAAAAGTATACGCGATGATCCTCATCGATCATCACGAAACCATGAGATGTCACCTCCTTGTGAAATCTCAAGCGCCACTGCCTGGATTGATGATTAAGGTCGCATGTCGACTTCCGAAGTCAATGGACCTTGTCATCCTGATCTACAAGTATAAAGCCGGTATGGCCGTTCTTCCCTTGTAGATCTCCTCATCCAAAACTCCCACTCGGGAGAACAGTCTCAACGTTTATCCGGGTCTCACCCGGATCCAAATCATGTCCACGACAATCGCTAAAAGTAAATGGATCGAGGTAACACGCCCTCAGTCTGAGTAACCCCTGGTTATCAGATAGGCCTTATACCTCTACACCGATCCGTCGGCCTTTTTCTTGATGTTGAGAACTCACATATTCTCAACGGCCCTACTTCCCTCAGGTAAATCAACTAGATCCCAGATCCTGTTGATTATCATCAACTCCTCTCACCCATGGCCTATAATCAATGGTCCTCCATAGAACCCTCAAGAAACTCTAGGACAGTTAAAGGTTTCTCGTAATCCTCAAGAGTCATACTGAGAGCCTCTCCTTCAATCGGGAAGCGACGGTTAGGTACGCATCCTCGACTACTCTTAAGAGGATGGGAAACCTTTTTTACCTCTAGATGGATCGCTCCCACTAGAACCTAGATCCGTAATGGATTCTTAGATCCTGCCACTGGGATTAGCCAACCACTAGGCTCATCCATCTCATGAAAAGGTAAAGTCCCAATTGATTTCACCTCTCATAGGAAAATCACTTTCAAGAATCTCGGCATCATGAGACTCAATCTCAGTGAGAGTGCCATCTGTATGCTCATTAGAAATATATCTATTTTCTCGCAAGCCTAACTCGCTGTGTAAATGCGAGAAATAGTGAACATACGATGTATAACCCCATAATCTCGAATGGCTAAGGTCAGGCTGCCTCCCTGTCCAAAACTCATATGGAGTACTGACTACGGACTTCAATAGAATACGATTGAGAACATAGGCTACAACCAATAACTCATCTCCCCAATGGGAAACGAGTAAATTGGTTTGTGCCATCATCGGCCTCACCGTCTCAAATAAAGTCCTATTCCTCTCTCGCGGCTACTCTACTCCACTGAGTAGCGAGGAATAGTCAGTTTCTCGTAATGCCCTTCTTGAAATAGAGCTCTTTAGACAAATACTCACGCTCTCGTTCGGTTCTGAGAGTATCTCAACTCTCAGATCTAACTGATTCTCAACCTCGCTAGTAACCTCCTGAAACATCTCAATGCCTCAGACTTGCGCGAGATCAGATAGATGTAACCGAAACACGTATAATTGTCTATGAACGTAATAGAGTACCCAACACCATTTCAGGTTCTCACGTTCATAAGGCCACAGATATTGGAGTGAACCGACTGCAATGGAGTCCCAGCCCTCATTGCATTGTCGAATGGTTTTCTTGTAAGTTTGCCGTCTAGGAAAGACTGGTTAGCGGGTCCTACAAAACCACTTACTGCTAACCGGTTCATCCTCTCTCACACTAAGAGGATAACAAGAAATACCATCGAAAAGAAATCATTTCCAGTGCATTCAATCTCTCATGGACCAAAATAGAACCAATCAAAAAAATTGTCGTAACAAATAGAAATTTTAAATTTCTAAATTAACAGAGCATATCCTAAACTGAAATCAAGTTCCGTCAAACTTTTGGAGCGTAAAGGGCATACAGAGTCTAGCAACTTTGCAACTCCAACTTGCAAGTGCTACTCCCTCTGATGTCAACAAAACACTCCGTTTCTGTACGTAAATCTTCATACTTGAGGACTTACTGGACGGAACTTTATAAGCGCGCTCCTATCTCGAGTTGCGTAGTATTATCAGTTTTCTCGGATAGTTTTCTTCTTACCTGAGGCTCGAGTCACACAGGAGTCCTTGCTCGACTCCATCGCATAAGCATGACCCGAGTATGGCCTACTCGCCTCTAGATGCTCATACTCGAGCTCACTGTGCCTATTCACATTAGTGAAAGTACGAATACTTTCGTCATATGTGAAATAGACTTTCATGATTTCTCATGAATCAGGTAAAGAGCTGGATCGCATCCAGCACTAAAAAAAAAACATATCCGAAATGGACTCAGTCACATTCCCCAACTCGGCGATCATACTCGACATTTTTATCAAATGTTGCATCATCATATGATCAACCCTTTTCTTATAAGTTATTACACTTATAAGTCAGTATCCTCATCTTAGGATCTGTAAGAGCACCACAATACTCTTTATAAGGTGAGCCAAACCGATAAAACCGTAGGATATTGCTCATAGACTGGGATCACATCATCATGCATGCTACTCAGGAGGATTGCCCTGACTCGGCTATCATTCCTCTTTCATGCACGTAATGTCTCCTAATCCCATCTCTCTGAGGTGTGGAACCCTCCCTGTAGTCCACCATCACGTGCCTCAGAATTTTAATTAGATCTTGCTCCTCAAGGATAAATTGAATCTACCAGTGAAAAAATCTCGTATTTATCACCATTCAATTTTACCCCCTTGCAAAAATCAAATACGACAATTTTAGAAGCAGTCAATGAGATAGTTGTGACTTGTGATGCTTATTCTCACATTTTATGCACCCTACGAATCAACAAGACCCAAATAATTCGAATACATACCCCAAGACGAGCGTATGAATCAACAGACACCATACACCACAATCCGGGATAGCATCTCACCGTTTGGACAAGGATTCGATGCACAAAAACCCACAAAAAGTCACTTTTATGGATGTGGAACCCTCAAAAATTGAAAAAATTTCAATTCCGGACGACCTGACGTGCCGCCTGTGGTCCCACGCGCCGCCACGGACCGGCGGCACGTCCCCACGCGCCTCCACGCGCCGGGAACTACTTTTGGCGCGTGCCAGACGCGCGGCGCGTATGGCACGCGCTCACACGCGCGTTCTGCGCGTCGGCTCACGCGCCAGACGCGCAGGCGCACTTGTCACGTGCCTGCACGCGCGAGACCCGCGGGCAGGGGTCGGTTCCGGACCCGGACGCGGGTCGGAACCCGAACCGGTCCGGACCTGTGGGTCGCGGGTAGGGAGACACGTGGCCGGGTCGTAACCGACCCGGACGACCCGTCCTCTCACGCTCCATTTCCGCGCGTGAAGGACACGCTCCCCTTCCCCTGCTGCTCACTCGCCTGCCTCGCGCGTGTAGCTTACGCCCCCGCGGGTCTGGATGTCTTCGTCTTCGCCCGATGGTTTCTGTAACCGGGTCTCTCGACCCGGTTGCCAGAAATACCCATTTCCGGCACCATTTTGACCGGATTTTTTATGGAATCTCTAATTCCATTTATTCCAAACATCCTTGACTCGATTTTTGGAATTATTGCGCCCTAAACTCGGCCTATTTTGGATCCAAAAATCTGACCCTCCGCGGCCAAATTTGAAACCCAATTTTTCGACAACAATCATATGCAATATATATACCAAATTGAAGAGCATGAAACAAGGATTACAGATCTATAAATTTCATGCGTTGATTTGCCCTAAAACTCGACAAATCTAAGGTTGAAGTGGTCGGTCACTATTCACGGCCGAAACATTCAACCGGAATTTTCTTCACCTAATCGTGCTCAGAAAATTACGAAAAAATTATTTTCGTGTTCTAGGGATCATGGGGAACGCAGTGGTGTTCTCGGATTCACGAAACTCATCCGTGATCCGAACCCCAAATTTTAAACCCTAAATTTTTTATACCCAAAAATTAACCCGAAAATTATTTTTAATCCAACGTATCGCTCTGATACCAATGTTGGAATTAATCGAGTCACATGCAGCGGAAGCATTTATTAATAATTTTAGGGAAAAATAAATATGGATTGGGTATAGGGTAAATACCTCGAATATGCAGAACCAAAAAAATCGACCGTGCGTCCCTCGATCGGATCTCGCGGTCGGGATGGTGATCACGATGTTAATCGAACCACCACCGCAATGCCACGACGCCGCAACCCTCAGTCCGGCGATCAACGTGACGGGAAAAATTCTTTACGCGGAATTTTTCTCAAACCCTCTATATTCTCTCTCTAGAGAATATTTTTCTCTCTCAATTTTCATCCATGACTGCTCTCAAAACAAGGTCATCAATGTTGAACTCCATAAGAGAGTAAAGAGAGATTTTGTCTCCCGTACGCACTCAAAATGTGATGCTACCAACATGGAGAGTATCATGGGAAGTGGTTAAGGTGTGGTTAGTGGGAGTTACCCCACTAACCCTATTGCTAATATCTAAAATGCCCCTCGTGGGCATTTTAAACTAATAATACTTAATCAACTTTATATGCTAAAATATTTTTCTTTAAAATTTTGTCCATATCTATTTTTTTATCCTTATGAATATTTATTTCTAAAAAGTAAGATTTAATTTAAAATTCTTATTCAATATTATTGTTGTTTTTTAATTCTTTTTCTCTAAAAAAATTATAAGCCTAAATGTATATTTAAATGTAAAATTTTAAAGATAACAATATTAATTAAATTGGAAATTTGAATCTTACAATTGAATAACATGACTATATTTACATAAAACCAATGTGGTCATTCTTTTTTTTTTCTTATTTTATAAAGTGAATCTATTTATTTATTTATTTGCTAATATACAATCATGGTTTTTTTTTTCTTTTAGTTTTGGTCCAACTTAAAACCAATATGAAACGTATTTACATTCGATTTAATAAAATTAGAAATTCTAATTTGTAAAATATGGAAAAAAAACTATTGTTATAAAAAAAGAACTCCAATAATTAGTTATGAAAAATATTTTCTAATTTTTTATTTCTAAATTTTTTCTATTTTTATATCTAAAAATAGAGTAAAATTTTTTTTAAAAAAATGGATTTTATTTACAATGGAAAATAGTAGAAAATAAATTTAAGATTGTTTTCTTTTTCTTTTTTTTTTATAAAACTGTAGAAAATCATATTTTTTAAAAAATTAAAAATAAAATATTTAAATACAATTCTTAAAAAAAAAAAACCTTTTTCAAAAAGCATCCTTATTTTTCACCACACGTAAGCAAGTGCAAGGCAGCCAGTCAAAGAACCGAAGCGAATGCGACGTCGTGGAGGGTTTGCAATTGGTTAAAGAGTACAGGTCAAGTTCGGAATTGATCTAAGATAAAAAAAAAAAAAAATTTAAACAATCTTATTTTAAAAACGATGATTGAGCTTTAAAAATTTAATCTACACAGTTGGTCGATTTTTTTGAATAATCCAATAATCTATGAGTAGTATATAAATAATATTGATTGAATTTTTAAAATTTGAATATTTTTTCTCTTTTAGAATTGTTTTATTTTTTTTTTGGGCCGTGCATTTCTCAGAGTACCGTTCTCAATGTTTGACCCGTCGTTGACTCCCAAAACTCCGCAGCCTCTTTAGATTTTCATTTCTTGATTTTCCAGAGACAAAGCCAAAGAGAGGAGAGGGAGGGAGGGAGAGAGAGAGAGAGAGAGAGAGAGAGATGGCAGTGGGCGTAGAAGAGATGGAGATAGTGAAGCCACGGGCGGATAAGAGAGAGTATAAAAGGATTGTCCTTAAAAACTCTCTCCAAGCCCTCCTCATCAGCGATCCCGACACCGACAAGGTCAGTTAATCGATTTTCTTTGTCTCGGAGATTTCTTTTAATGGTTAATTGAATTTTGATTGTTTCTTTTTTGTGGGTTTTAGTCGGCCGCTTCTATGTTCGTTGGTGTGGGTTCATTTCTTGATCCGAAAGGTCTCGAGGGTCTCGCTCATTTTCTTGGTAAATGAAAGAAAATTATTCTTGAATTTTTATTTTTGAATTTCATCATTTTTGGATAATCTCTTAGTCAAATTCTAGAAGTCCTTGTATTTATATAGTTCTTAGTATCTAGTGGGCGCATTTTTTTTACCCTGTAGATGCAAAATTCATTGGAAGGGACCTTAATTTACCCATTCAAATGCATAAATATGATGCATTGTTTGATGGGGATGTCTCATAATTTGATTGCATAAAAGTATGGCTGAGTGTTGAATTTTGGTATGAAGCATGTTTGAAAACTTCTGAATTTTCAGCACATAATTCATTTATTTGTTTATTTGCAAGTGGAGCCATGAATTCTAGGCTTGTTGTTGAATAATGAAAAAGTGTCATGCTTATATCATGGCATTAGTCTTCATTATGATCCTTTTATCAGCCATATTTGGGGCAATAATAATTGTGGTGGCTGCTACTATTGTTACGCAATGCCTATTCCAGTCATTAGTTGGTGTTTTCTTATGTAGAGAACATTATTCTTTGTATGATCTGTGGGTTTTCTGGATCACCCGGAGTTAGTAATATGGAGGATCTAGGAAGGTAGATGAGTGTAGTTGTGTGGATTGTTTGCTTAAACCCCAAGAAAATGAAAGAAACAGAAGAAAGAGATGTAGAAATAGATTTCCAAGCCAGGGGGCCTAAAGAGGAACAAGAGGGATTCATCAAAGATGATCCTTCTTCTCCCCTTTTTCAGAAGAAAAAGGAGGATCTGGACAAAATCAATGAAACAAAAGAGATAAAACAAAAGATGAATACCACTTTCACTTTAGAGAGACATGCTATAAGAATAGCCCCGTTTATGTAAATTCTTATTACTCACTAAAGACTTGCCTTTTGATTTCTGATAAAAAAGAAATTCAATGCTAAAGACATGCTTTTTTGATTTGCATTGAGCTTCTAGGTTTGTAATTTCTTTTTGGATGGCTTCCCTGTGAAGCCCCTTAATACAACTTTTTATTCATAAAAAAATGTTACTTGATTTAGGGTATTTAATTTCAACAAAAACTCTTAAGTTACAGCACCGAGGAAACACTTCAACGCCTTATACTTTAGGACATTGGGAGTTCATTTGATGTCTTTTTCGGATAAAATGTTTTATCTAATGTCTCACCTGGAGAATAATAATGCATGTTTGAAAGTTAATTTCTGTTGAATGGGTATTGTGTGAGAATATTCTGAGAGATTGTCACGCTTGATGTTGCTGAATTTTTTGCTTTACTGAAGAGAAGCATCATTTATATGTATTTGAAATTTTTTGTCTGCATTTTTCTATTTGAGACTTCCTCATGTTGTCTTGCAGAGCATATGCTATTTTACGCCAGTGAAAAATATCCATTAGAAGATAGTTATTCCAAATATATTACAGAGGTATGACATTCGTAATGCTAATATATCTTCTCCTGCTTGCTTTTTTTGATAGACCTTTGATAGGTTCCTCTTTGTTTATCAACTGCATTTTTTTAACGAGTGATGGAGTCCAACGAATGCGATGGAAATTAGAGATAAAAAAGGAAATGCTATCAAGATTAGCAAGACCTCCTGTCTAGCTTCTGTTATAGTGGTTACTTTTTCCCATGGATATTGAACATGTTTTTCTTTGTTTTATTAATATTTTTTTTCCTAATAACTGATTGCTATTAGTAAATGCAATGACGACTAGAGGAAAAAAATTACTAATAAATTATTTTTTCCTGCTTTTCTATCTCCTCAAGGGAAAGAAGAATAAGTTTTTACAGACATACCAGTAAAGGGAAACCAGAGCATTGAGGATGCGGTAGGAAAATGAAATCAAAGAAAATAAAATGATTAAGATAGAGAACCTCTTAAATCATGCTTATTAGTCTTTGAAGATGTTCTAGCTTTTAAAGGATTAGGATAACAAAACTCTTGAATCCGAAAGAGACAAGTCTTATTAATTTGTTAACATATCACCCCAATATGAGTAGTTGAATCTCAGTGGCTTCAAATCTGCAGTAAATCTTTGGTGTTAATTCTGTTGGGATTGACCGAGCAAGAGTTGTATTTTTGTCCTGCTGGGACCCTTGAGTTCCAAATACAATTAGATAAGGAAAAAGGATAAGTATTTGTAAAACTAATTATGTGATCAAGAAAAGACAGCTGGAGAAGAGTTAGAATTCTGTAGTTTTGGGCCATAAAGTTGGGATACCAGAGACATGAGATTCATCTTCTTATTGCAATGCTTTCAAAAATGCGAAATTATATAAATAAGGGTATGCAAGTGTATAAAATCAGAGATACAGCACATTGTGAAGAGAAAAAAGGAGATTAAAGTGATGGTAGGTGATAGTTTGAGATGATTATTTCCTAAATGAGTATTTTGAGGGGGGGGGGGAAGTAAAGACTCAGTCTAGTCCTCCTCTTTAATTAATAAACAGAATGTAGAAATGAATCATCTAGCCAGGCCACAGGCTAGAAGAAGCAATATAATACTCTTGGCTTAAATTTGAAACCTTCAATGCTGGTTTCTTTAATGTTATCAGTTTCTCATGTATTTGCTTTATTTTTGTTCGTCACATGGTTTCTTTTCTTGATCTACAGCATGGAGGTGCCACCAATGCTTACACTGCTTCTGATCACACCAACTACTACTTTGATGTCAACCCTGATTGCTTTGATGAGGCTCTGGACAGGTTAATGCTCTTCTTTCTGTAACGTATTCTGAAATTCTTTCTAAGCTGGTGAACCTGAATGTTAGTGTATACTGTCTAGATTTGCTCAGTTCTTTATCAAACCTTTGATGTCACCTGATGCTACCACAAGAGAAATTAAAGCTGTTGATTCTGGTTTGTTTTTTTTTTCCTTGTTGTATTTGATTTTCTTTTTATTGCATTTTGTGGGTTGCTTTAGAGGATTTTTTATCACTATTTTCACATGCATCTTACAGAGAATCAGAAAAATTTACTCTCAGATGCCTGGAGGATGAGTCAGGTATGCATTATTTTAGAATCTCTTTTCTATGTTCGCCTGTTGAGTCCTTTTCTTTTTGGGTGGGTTGGGGGGGAGGGCGGTAGAATATACATTTTCCATATGTAGATGGCACTTCATGAAAAATATGTTTCTTACTCCTTGTGCCTACAATTTTCCCCCCTTCAATTTAGTGTTTAAGGAAGTGACTTATCTTTGTGGGCTGGCAAAAACTGTAATGCATGAGTTGTTCTGGAAAGAGTTTGTGGTGTTTTTTGATACTAAATTCCAATATGCGTGGACATTCCATTTTCAAACTGGTAAACAGAGTGATGTGTGAAATTTATTGGAGATGCTTATTTGGTGACTAATTAGCTGAGGTTCAACAATATCAATTTTTCTTATCAAAATTGCATAAATAGAACTATTAGAAGAAGCTTGTTTGAGAGCTTTCTTGTAATTAAACTTTGCAAGTCTGCTGCTTTTGTTTGTTAAAACTATTTAGATTTGTGCCCAAGTAATTTTTTTTTTTTTAAATTTTGATTCTAATCTCATTTTCCGCAGCTTCAAAAGCATTTAAGTGCCGAAGATCATCCATATCATAAATTTAGTACAGGTCAGCCTTCTAAACTTTTTTGCTATCGTCATTGGTGCTGCAAATGCCTGCAAGGCAAAGCAATTGTTACTGTAAAATGTTGTGTTGGAATGACACCAATTATATAACTACCCACACCTCCTTTGCTACTAGGATGAGTAAATTCATTTTGTGACTCATTGCAGCCGATATGGTTGCATTAATAACGGCATCCATGGCCAGAAAAGTATCTGTGACTACTATTCTTTCTTAGTATTTGATTTTGCATTTATCGGTCTGAGACTCTAAACAATGTCTCCTCCAATTTTCTTACTGTAAACAAAGGAATTTACCTTATCTTAAGGAAGATTTTACAGGAACATGTAGCAAAAGCGCTTTAGAAACAGAAAAAAAATTTGACTAGACTTTGTTGGTATTTGTCATGGTGTTAGACACAACACTATCAGAATCTTGCTTGACAAGCATCAGATGTGTTAGGTGGTGTATGCAAGTTTTTGAGGCTGATGGCTTCTTACCTTCGTGTACTTGGTTTTCATGAATCATAAGTACAATTATCCAAGTTCAGGGTCCAATAGATGATTCCTCCGTGGATGGTGATGGTTGCAGTTAGGAATCAATGATAATAGAAGAGTAATTGCCAACTTCATAGTGTGGAAACTTGTCTGAGTCTGGGCTGATGCACCATACTTTCTTCAAGAAACTTCTTTTTGGTTTTCTTTACATAAGGAAATTGGTCTTCGTTATCAGTTTGTTTTCTTTTTGATTTTTCTGATTGTTGCTTTCCCGGATTGTGTTCAGCTTATATATTCATATGCTTTATGCCAAATATATTCTTACATGCATTTGGTGTGATAGTTGATACTTAAAACTTCAAATCATTTGTCCTTTCTGATCGTGCTTGATTTTGTGTTTTCAAGTATAGGTAACTGGGATACCTTAGAAGTGCAACCAAAAGCAAAGGGGCTTGACACAAGAAATGATTTACTCAATTTTTATGAGGAGAATTATTCAGCTAACCTTATGCACCTAGTTATTTATGCAAAAGGTCTGTTATTTGTTTCAAAAATTTTGGCTGGGAAATTTATCATAATTGATAGACAAATGGATCTATTCATGATCATGATCTTCTTGTGTGAATAATCAAGAGAGTCTTGACAAGATTCAATGCCTGGTTGAGCAAAAATTTCAAGAAATTCGGAATACAGATAGAAGCTTCTTTCATTCTCCTGGTCAGCCTTGCACATCAGAACATCTTCAGGTAATTGTCATTCAGAAGGTTGCATGTTTTCCTAGTTAATCTAAACGTACTTCACTTTCTCCTTACTTTTGCTGCATTCAATGTAGATTCTGGTCAAGAATGTTCCAATTAAACAAGGTCATAAATTGAGGGTAATTTGGCCAATTACTCCAAGCATTCATAATTACAAAGAAGCACCATGCAGATATCTCGGTCACCTCATTGGCCATGAAGGAGAAGGCTCTTTGTTTTGTTCCTTGAAAGCTTTGGGTAAGTGCTGCCTATCTTTTGCCAATTAGACTATGAGACTCAAAATTAGAATGTCTATCCCACAAGATTGGATTCTGAATGTATCAGCTTGTATAATGTGTTTGTCACCTCCTTAATTATCATAAATGTCATTCTCAACTGTCCTTATTTAGTTTAATTCATCTCCTAATCAGGCTGTGACCATCTCCAAATGCGTAACGGAGGAATGGGAGACTTCTTTAAAATAAAAAGAAAATGAGGGAAACAAAAAGAATAAGAAAGTGGATCTCTCTAATCTGGGTTAATATTGTGTAAAAGCTGTGTTTTCTAAAACCATATAGTACATTAATTCTGCTAGGATATTAAACTAGAAAAAAGAGTGGGTCATGGGTGATCATTGGACATTTTGGTACGCTGATCCTTGCATTCCTTTTCATCCACATGCACCAAAGGGTGGGCATTTTGTCACACCGATCTTATCACTCTTAATATTGTTAAATGAGTCTGTTAACTACTTTTTAATGATACTTAATCCTCTCTATCACTAAGACTTCCCTTTGCAACGAAGTCCTTCCCTAGTTGATGCATTTTTCTCAGTTTTTATTGCTTTCATGTGACAAAGTACTCATGTTGTCTGTTTATTTTCAATCTTATTTGCATCTTTTATACTTAGGGATCTAGAGATATTCTGCCATAATGTTGGTCTAACTCAAAAAGTTTTTCTGTGACTTGTCAAATAACTTCTGCAGGATGGGCTACAAGTTTGTCTGCTGGTGAAGGGGAATGGACGTATGACTACGCCTTCTTTAAAGTGACAATTGAACTTACTGATGCTGGTCATGGTTAGTTGTTTTCCAATTCCATTTCATTCATTTTTCTTGTTTTCTAATGTTTTAACCTGGCAAAGCACAGGCCTTTATATTAGCATAGCATGTGAAAGTGGCCTTTCATCAGTTAAAATTTTTTCTGATTCCAAGATCGGATTCCATTTCCTGAATTGCAGAGCACATGGAAGATATTGTTGGGTTACTCTTCAAGTACATTGACCTTTTACGGCAGTCTGGTGTTTGCCAATGGATATTTGATGAGGTATGATTTTCTGTTTCTTAGTTTAAGATTGGATCTGCATTTTTTTTTTTTTTTTGGTCACTGGTAATTGGTCGGTACTCTAGAATCATATTTCAATATGCACTTGGATGTGCCTACCACTTTAAAGCCTTAGCTACTCATATGGACCATAGGTCATGCCATGTTTTTTATCTGAAACTATTGCTGCCCAGAGTGCATTTGCCTGTGTAGCTTGCTGATTTATGGTTCTTCATCAGTTTTAAAATTACAAAAGTGATCCAAAGTTTTGGCGTCATTATGCATCAGTTCTGCACTGTCCGATGTGCTTCTTTGGAGCCGTTTGAGTCTGGTTGATACATCACTTTTTTCTCAATTGACTTGTTTTTTAGATCTCCTGCTACATATGGGCATATTTCACTGTATCTGATTTACCAGATGACTTCTTGCCTATTATGATTATTTGTTTTCTTTTGATTTTGTTGAATGAGGAACATATGTCCTAAGAGATGAACAATTTTGAAGGACAAGATTCCCAGGTTTGTACTTACTACTTAGTTTGTGGATTTATGCTCACGGAAAGGAAACAAGGGGAATGGTTTTCGTGTTGAAAATTTCTTGTCATCTTTTTAGGTAGTAAGAGTGGTTTGAATAGTTTCCTCTTTGGAAGAAAATTGGATTTATGATGTTTATAATTTATAATTTGATAATTGATAATTTGATACTTGATGATAATAATGTGCACTTGGTGTTTGGATTGGGAGATTGAATGGTCTGCTCATGCTCCTGTATGTGAAGGAACTAGTTCCATTGGCCGAGTTGATGTTGAGTGGTAAAGGAGCATAGCAGAAGTGCAAGCAAGTGGATTAATATCATTATGAGATGTTGAGCCATCTAGAGATAGAAGGCATTATAGAATGCTGATGGAATAGTTAGGTTATGGTATCTAGAATAAGGGTTATGGTTGTCTATCTATGAGTTCTTAAACAACTGATTTTTGGTAGTATTTTGGGGAAATCCCATCTTTAAGGGTATAGTATGACTACAATGACCAGCAATTGCAAGAAACAAGTTTTGCCTATTTGCAGGATTATATTTTATATGATGCTTTTGTCTTAATCTATAAAATATTGCAACAAGCCTTTGGTAGTTGTAAAATTTTCAGTGTTTCCATAACCCGTTTCAATTTAAAGTTTTCATATTCCCAATTATAATTTGTGGTTCTGAGGCACTTTACTGTTTCAATGAAGCTTTCAGCAATCTGTGAGACGGTGTTCCATTATCAAGATAAAATCTCTCCTATTGATTATGTGGTTAAAGTTGCATCAAATATGCAGGTAATTTGTCAATAATTTTACATTTATTTAACCAGTAGGGATTGTTTTTGGCTGTCTTTTTTATTAGATTAACTGTTCTACTATTTGTAATGTTGGTCAAAGCAGACTTGTACAGTTTGTTTGACAGAACACCTCACAAGCCAATGACATCAGATCAAATTGTAGCACATTTACAGTCCTACCTGAATTGTCCTTCTAGAAAGAAATAAAATAAAAAAAAAATTCTAGCTTTTCTTCAAAGTGTTAAAAAAAAAAGGAAAAAGAATGTATCATCAAAAATTAAGAAAACTTTAGGAGTGGATCATTTCTGGAAGATTTTTAGTCTGGTGACTTGTGAGATGTCCTTGGGATGTTGCTTCTTTCACAGATTAGACTTTTATGAAGTTTCTAGGTTGTGAAGGTTGCACTTGCACCTCTTTAATGCTAGTTTTTTATGGAGAAAAATCAGTCATAGATTGAAAGAGTTTTCTTAAATAAATACATTATAGGAAAACAAATTATCAGAGTTCGTATAGGTCTTAAAGAGCCATTTCTTATGTAAAATGAACAGAAAATGTATCGTCCCCAATAATTTCTACCTTTTACCCCCCCTTTTGGCCATGGAGGGGGTTTTAATGTTGTGAATGGTACACAAGCTATGCTTTGGCATCTTTTGAGTTTGACCTGTGGAAAAATTTGTTTTCAATACTTTACCAATTTTTGCCATGAATGTTTAATAAACAAAATCTTCTTCTTCCTGGTGTTATTAGAAAGTGGCTGCAAAATCTGTTGTCTACTTAACATAATTGACTTGCAAGAGACGATCTTTAACCATGTCACTATGTTTATTTTCTTATTGGGTTTCCCTCCCATTTGATAAGCCACTACTCTGTGTATTTGTTTTTGTCAACAGAACAAGGTGATGAACTTGTAAGATTTTACTCCTGTCGTGGATAACAGATTTGGAGTTAATAACTGTATTTGATTATGTTATTAATTGTGCTTTTGATTCTCAGGGGTCCATCATTGATGGCTGGTTTGATTAATTCTGTTATTAATTGTGCTTTCCAGTATTATCCTCCAAAAGATTGGCTAGTAGGATCATCATTGCCCTCTAAGTTCAATCCTAATGCTATTCAAAAGGTTCTAAATGAGCTCTCTCCAACAAATGTCAGGTAATTTCCTACCAGTCCTATATTGATTTCTTTCTCTAAATTATGCAGTTCATGTGGTAATCCCACTGGCATCATTCTCCCTCGACCCCCTTTATGATATATTTATAACAAGATTTATAGACCATCTTGGGTGACATGGCTTTCTCTGTTTGTTTGCCTTGCATCCACATGTTTTTAGTGGTATTAAAAAGTCTGTTGAATGCTACAACAGCAAGTATTAAGAAAATCCTTGGTTCATGAGAGGTGTACTAAAAGAAAAAAGCATTAGAATGACAGAACCTATTGGCTCATTAACAACTTCCAGGAAACTGTTATGTTTAGTAAATGTATTGCTGAACCTAAAAAGCTTCATCCCTGACTTCACTTTGCTACCATAGTGTACCACCATTAGTGCATGTTCCCAATCCATGTTGACTAGATGCTTCTCCAGCCTTCCTGCTGTTTTCCTAGAACCTTCACATACATTATTGCAAGGCCACAAGTTGCTAGTGGCTTAAGGTCTTCTGAAGAAAAAGTCTCATTGCATATTGCTTCTGTAAACAGCTCTCCTAGATAATGACTACGATTTATTTTCAGTCTAATTTTAATAATATCAATGCCCTCAAAAGTTTCCAAAGGGCTCACCCGAGGCATAGGGGGCCAATTGATTCATCAATTCCCTTAATTATAATTTCATGCTCCTTTTCCAGAGATAATCCATCAGAAGTTTTTCTTTAAAGATGTCTAAATCAAGAGAAGGAATGTTCTTTGAAACTCTAATATCTACCTTCAAATATAAAATATTAGCTTTGCTTCAACGCTTTAACAGTTTGCAACCCTAATGAAGGAAAGATTGGAGAAAAAGGGTCTGCGCATTCCTTTCTAGATATTTCACTCATTGCTTTCATTGTATGATAATATCTATTTACAAGTTAAAGGGTGGGGCAAGTGTCAAAAAAAAAAAAGGTTAAAAGGTGGCTGCTTTTCTTGAACTTTTTACTTGTTTAATCTTATTGTTTATCATTATTTCCTCTGGATATACCTGACATTCAACTAACTTAAGACTTTTATATTCCAGAATTTTCTGGGAGTCGAAGAAATTTGATGGACAAACTAACATGGTTGAACCATGGTATGGAACTGCATACTCTGTTGAGAATATTAACAGCTCAATCATTCAGGTCTGTTTGATGCTATTCAAAATGCTTATACACCTCTAAAGCTAATTATGCTTAAGGACAACATCTCTCTTCCTCTTTGCCGGCAGAGGGTAGGGGTGTTGGGGGTTATTCTTGCTTTATTTTTATAAACATCTTAGAAGGAAGAGTTAAATTATATCTTATATACTTATGCATTTTCAATTCCTTCTTTAATTGGCAGAAATGGATGCTTAACTCTCCCAATGAAGATCTGCATTTACCAGCACCTAATGTGTTTATCCCCACTGACTTATCACTTAAGAATGCTGAAGACAAGGTATGATGGTTGCTCCCTGTGTATTTTTTTCTTCTCATCTTTCCATAAAAACTCATAAATTCTGAAATATTCCAGAAACGGGTTGATCTGCCTCGTCTATTAAGAAAATCATCATATACAAGATTATGGTATAAGCCTGACACAATGTTCAACACCCCGAAGGCATTTGTTAAGATAGAGTTTAACTGTCCATATTCTACGAAGTCCCCTGAAGCAGAAGTTCTCAGTGAGATCTTCACACAGCTCTTAATGGATTACTTGAATGAATATGGTATGCTGCTTAGAATGTATAGGTTGAATGATAATTTTCATTCCTCATGCTTCTATCATTTATGGAAGATTATTGTCTTTCTTTGAAAGTTCATTTATTCACATGAATTTTTCCCCAGGAAATTTTATTGATATTTGATTTTTAAGATTCTATGTGCAAAGTAATTCTTCTCATGTAAAATTTATATGGTTTTCTTTTCAGCTTACTTTGCTGAGATAGCTGGTCTTTCTTATGGAATAAGCCTGACCAGTTGTGGTTTTGAGGTAATTTCATCTCATATTCTTCCAAATCCAACTATTCTAATGGGCAGGTCCACATTCGGCTATTTGATCAACTCCATATAGACAATTGCTATAAGTTTGAACCGTAAAGAATGATAATTGATGATTGAGGATATTGAGAATTGCTTTCCAATCTCTAATTTCCTAGACATAGTTGTTTTTTTTTTTTCGTCAGTTTCAAATTCCCTTTAGAAAATTCTGGATGCAGAAAAGATTTTCCATCTTAACTAGAAAATGAATGACAGGGTGTTGGTCTTTATCACTAATTAAAAATTTCTCCAAGGCTTGCTTGCAGTTTTCTCCTTTATTTTAGGACTTCTGCAATAATGAAGATGAAAATTTTTTTGGTCAGTGTCAAGTGTTGATATAACACCACTTTCAGAGTCAAAAAAGTGAAAATTGATTATATACTGGATTGTATGACTTATCAGATGAACAAAAACTTAGAAGTTAGGTCTGCAGTGGATATTTTGTTGGCCATGCTGAAGGATGCAAGCTAGGTCAAAAAAAGACACCCTAGTCGCAGCCACACCTCTCTTTACTTCCCTCTTTACTCACCATACAACCCTATTTATGTGCACTTTGGTCTCTCTCTCTCTTCCCCCCCTCTCCCACCCTGTTTTGACCTTCAGAATTAGGATTCTGAGATATTACTCTCTTTCATAATTTTCTTTATTCCTGTTGCACCGAATACTGATTACCAGCGTTCCAAAACATTTAGAGTGGGCATTGCGTATGAGCCGACGCTAAATCAAAATTTACTCCATTCTGCCTATTCCAGGTTTGGCTTCTATATCAATAGCTTCTATGCAGATTTGGAGAAAATGTTCCAAACTCTTTTCTTTTTCCTTTTTTTCCCCCTCTATTGAGAAAATTAATCTTTTTTCTTGAAAATATTTGAATGGTTGTGTTTTTTCTTTTTGTGTCGATGGACACAATGAGACTTTCTGCACATGAATGATGCTTTTTTTTTTTTGGTGATGATGTTAATTCTTTTTTATTTGAGAGATCAAGCCAGATTTCTCCAAATTCTTGGTGTTATTTTTGTGGTAATAATGTTCCAAATTCTTTCCTCTACTTCGCACTAGTCTTTTTTTTTGGTCTCGAATTTTAAAATTCCTTTTCTTTTTCTTGAAATGGAATTTCCTTCTCTCTCTCTCTCTCTCTCTCTCTCTCTTCTCTCTCAGATGGCAGTTTTAATTCTCTTAGATTGATAAACCTTCTGTGAACTACCAAGCCCTTTCATACCCATCTTAGGCCAAAAATCACCTCCTTAATTTTCCTTTGTAAAGGGTTTAGTGCAATGATAGACAAAGAAGTTTGAGTGAAAGTTGTAAGGCCAACAAGAATAAAATACTGCTGGTGTAGGGTACAAGAAGCGGGATTTCGACCCTTTAGTATCATGAAATCTTTGATCTAATCTGAAGTATCCAGTCTAATGCGCAAGAAGTTGTCTGATGTGTGGTATAATAGCTGCACTTCTCAGTTGGTTATATTTATGGCGTTGCAAGTCTCCTCAAGACTACCTTTTGCAAGTATATGCAGGACAGATCCTTTAGGTTCTAGACCAGATCCAACGGTTTGGGCCACTTCTAAAAAGGCATTCTTCTTGTTGGTTCATTTACTCATGTCTTTTCTTATGTCTCGAATGGAGGAATATCTATTCATGATGCCATGGAATTCCCTCTCTCCTTATTTTTCCCCTAAAAGCGAATGTATCTAATTAGATTTCCTTACATGGTTGATTCATCACCTATGAGGAACATTGCCTATGTCGAGACGAATGACTTTACGGATTTGCATGGTTGATCTTCATGGTTGGTACACTCAGTTTCCTGGCATGAGTTGTGGGACAAACAGCACACTTGACTGCCTGAAAAAACTGTGAATGACAGCTAAATTCATGTTGCTTGTCTATCATCTCACATGCATCACTTGTACTCTAGCTAAACTGCTAATTGTTTACTTACATCTCCTTTGCCTCTAGACACCTTCTGTCAAAAACTAGAAATGGTTGCTCACTCTATCCAGATTCTTGACTGGTGCCTGTTTGAAATCAACAAATTTCTTATTCAGGTGACTCTGGTTGGATATAATCACAAATTGAGAATCTTGTTGGAAACAGTAATGGAGAAGATTGCAAAATTCACAGTAAAGCCAGACAGGTTTTATGTAATGAAGGTAATTTCATTTGACTTCTTGTTCCTTCAAAAGTATTCTCGTGTTCTGCATGATGCACGAGATTTAGGTGTAATCGAGCACCCTACTCTAGTTTGATCAAGTTAGAGCGTCAATTGTGGTACTTTGGAATTCTTTTTATCGTTCACAATCTTGTTGGAATGTGAGGTTCATTTGACTGTTGTCTCAATCTTAAAGTTTAGTAAATTTCTGTTGATCATTGTTCCAATGGAAAAGTTAAGCTGCACTCAGATGCATGCTAATAGTAATGGCATGGTCTATGTTGTTCCTGTAATTTATCTTTGTTTGATATTTTATATTCAATAGTCTTGAACAAATTGAAGGAAAATCGGGATGCTTCAACTTCAATCTCCATCAAACTCGAGTTCTTATATGCCTTTCTTCTCAGTAAGGCATATAAAAATATGAAGATAGAAAACAGAGAAAAATTGGCATTTAAAAAATGTAGATATAAAATTTTGATGTTTTGAAATCCAATAATAAAAAATACAGGCTCCCGAAACCCGTTAGAATGGTTTAATCTGTATTTTTCAAAAGCTGGCAACAAACATCCGTTGTGCAACTATCTTGTCTTCAGGAAATGGTCACTAAGGAGTATCAGAACTATAAGTTTCAACAGCCATATCAGCAAGCCATGTATCATTGCTCATTAATTCTCCAGGATGATGCATTGCCATGGACGGAAGGACTTGAGATTCTTCCCCATCTTGAAGCTGACCATCTTGAGAAATTTGCTCCTCTGATGCTTTCAAGGGCCTTTCTAGAGTGTTACATATCAGGTCCCTTGTCTTTCTCTCTTTAGTTTTCTCTTTGCCTACCGGTTGTTTGACAATGTGTCTTCTGTCTTATATGCTTGACTTTCCCAGGGAACATTGAACCCAGTGAAGCAGAATCAATGGTTCAGTATATTGAAGATGTTTTCTTCAAGGGCCCCCAGTGTATATGCCAGCCTCTATTACCATCCCAGCACATGACAAATAGAATTATTAAGCTTGATTTAGGCTCAGATTACATCTACCCTGTGGAAGGCTCAAATCCAAGTGATGAGAATTCAGCCCTTGTCCATTATATTCAGGTAATTACATCAAAATGGATTAAATGAACATTAAAAATATATTTTCCTTTGTGGGTCTGATTTCCTTTGCCGTGCTATATTTGGATTACTATTGCTGTTGTGTCATAATATTTTTAATCAGACATTGAGTGTTAGCTTTGTTGTAGTAGGACATGAATACGGAGTTATTTTTGTCTGTAGGTGCTGAAAACCCTGCATGGTACCTGATAGAATTTTTATCCCATCCATCACTTAGTATCTTCTTTATATTGACAAGAAAGGGAAAGATCTTAAAAAGCTTAAATGATAAATTGTGTTCCTCAATGTTCAATATCAGACTCTTGAAAGTATTCAAAACTGTAAGCACCGAAAGGAAAACCTCAAAAATCCTTACTTTTACATTTAACTGTGTTTTGTGGACTAGAAAAATGACCAAAAGAAGTAAAGTTTCAGCAATGAGCTATTGTTACATGTTTACCCCATTAGAATCTGGACATGGTCTTCTGTTCTTGGGCATGTGCTTTATTTCTTTCTCTTGGTCACTATATTTCATTCAAGTTGGTTATGAATAATGCATGAATTAAAAGTTAAGAACAATTTGCATGTGTTGCCTTACTTCCGTTAGTACCTGCTGGCATTTTATGAGATATTTAGATTAAGATCTTTGGATATGATTTCTTGTTCTTTCCTCACCAAAACAGTTTGCAACAATTTTGAAGTTAGAAAGGGGCAAAAAAAAAAAAAGTTCTATGATCAATTTGCTTATGAACATGTTTATGATTACTTTACGTTCTAGCATTCAAGTCAACCTTTGAAATGTTTTGGAATTACTAGAAACTTTCCCGCAGATCCAAGGTACTAGTTTTATCCAAAGCTCCCATCTCTTGTAGCATTTTGCCATGGATATCTTAGAGACTCTTTTAAATCTTAGGACTGGAAACAGCTAATGAACACGTTTAGGATTACTTTATATTCTAGTATTCAAGTCAACCTTTGAAATTTTTTGGAATTTCTCAAGACTTTCCTGCAGATCTAAGGTACCAGTTTTATCCAAAGCTTCCGTCTCCTATTGCATTTTGCCATGTATATCTTAGAGACTATTTTAAATCTGAGGAGTGGAAACAGCTAATGAAGAGAAAATCAACCTGAAGGAAGAAGCAATGAATTAACAGAAATCAAAACTAGAAATAAGGGATGCGATACAAGAGCAGTAACTTTTCTAAAAGTGATTGGGAGATCAAGATCATTATCCATGGATGCAGAAGAAATTCTTAAAGGGTATAAGGAGGGAGTGCTTAGGTAGAGTAGGCCCAGACCCAATCGCATTATCTGTGCCTCTCTCTTTGCAAGTCTTTCCAAAGATTTTCTTTTGTAGCTATGTAAGAATCTGAGAACTAGAATTCTGTGCTGCTCCTACAGCTGCTTTTTTGATTTTCTGCTCCTTGTTCTAGGTTTGCATACCTTTGACTTTCTTTTCCTATATGATCTTCAAAATGAACACTTACGCTCTCTTATTAGTGCATCACTTTTGGAAGTTCACTCTTACTAAATCCTGACGTGAAATATATTATATGCATTTTTTTGTCTCATGAATGTCCTGGTTTTGGTTCAAATTTCAGGTTCATCGGGACGATTTTATGTTGAATGTGAGGCTTCAGCTTTTTGCGCTAATTGCTAAGCAACCTGCCTTCCACCAACTTAGATCAGTTGAGCAACTTGGATACATAACTGCGCTGATGCAGAGGTATGTGATAAGAAGTTATTCTTCACTCTGTCATTGCTCAGAACATCTGCTCCAACCACTTACAATCTTTCTTTTCTCTGGCACAGGAATGACGTTGGTATTCGTGGAGTGCAAGTTATTATCCAATCTGCGGTGAAGGTACACAATGCAGCTTCCATTCCTTGACATATTCAAATTATGTTGTCTGAAACACACACTATTTGTTTTTGACAGGGTCCAGGACATTGTGACTCAAGAGTAGAGGCATTTCTCAAGTTGTTTGAAAATCAGCTTTATATGATGACTGAAGATGAATTTAAGGTGAAACAAGATTTGTTCATTCAGTTATTTTATAAACTTCTGGGTGAAGTATTTATATATTGAACATGGAATGACATATTGTGACCTATCCCAAGAAACAAAATGTTGAACACCTTGGTGTACAGGGATTGATCCAAAGAGAGCCTGGGTTCCCTCCAAGTTCTCAAAATTTTATAAAATCTCTCTCCCTCCCCCCCGCCCAAAAAAAAGCCTTTACATATTGTTCCCGACCCAAAAAACTAACATTTGATCTGTCCTTAAATGTCTGTAAATCCTGTGTAGGGGAAAAGCAACAAAATCCTAATTATGGTGTTCAAATTCCCTTCACCATAAATAGTTTAGAAGTAAGTTGAAGTGGCGCTGAGGCGCACCTAACTTCGTATCTAAGTAGCCAGTGAAACCCCTTTGACCGAAAATACTTTGTAAGTGACGGTAAAATGAAGATTGTTTATATTATTAACACCATAATTTGGACTTTCCCAAAACAACTATAATTTTTTATTAAACTTTATAAATGCTTGCAAATTAAACTATAAAAGATGCTCAGATAGGACAAAGATATTTAGATGCATGAGTTTAATTTTCTTTAGCTTTCATACATGGTGAAAACCTGTTCTTTGGTCCTTTATAACTTTCGGAATCCTCACCTAGCAATTCTGATAAAATCATTTTGACCCTTTTTATGTTCTTGGATGTGACTAATTTTGTATTAAAAAAAAGAAAAGAAAAGGTGGTGTTTGGGCTTGTAAATGTATCTCAACCAGTTCATTTGCCCCCTCATCTTTTGTTTCAGAGTAACGTGAATGCTCTAATAGACATGAAACTGGAGAAGCACAAGAATTTAAGGGAGGAATCCAGATTTTACTGGCGTGAAATTTGTGATGGCACTTTCAAGTTTGACAGGAAAGAATCTGAGGTACGAACATACCTTTTTTTAAGTCGCAGAATTGTGAATTGTTGATATATTGACGAATGTCTCCATAACAGGTCGCAGCTCTTCGGCAGCTAACCCAGCAGGATTTGATCAATTTCTTCAACCAGTATATCAAAGTTGGTGCACCCCAAAAGAGATCGCTAAGTGTCCGGGTGTATGGGTGCAATCATAGTTCAGAGTACAATGAAGATAAACGAGAATCACGTCAACCCAATGTGGTTCAAATAGAAGATGTATTCACTTTCAAAAGATCACAACCTCTTTACGGTTCTTTCAAAGGTGGTTTTGGTCATATGAAGTTGTAAGATGCAACCCATTCTTGGAAAGCGTGTAGTATCGCCCATGCTGAACTTCTGTAAAGGTCCTCAAGCTGCGGCGAGAGCGCCATTTGGTTTCAAGAATAATCTGGCTGGGCATATGGTTTCAAATCATGACCTTGTCATCCTTTCAGTATCGCTATTGGAGACTTAGATATTGAGTGGGTCACTTAATTAGCAACCATTGGCATTGAAATTCTTAGACCCGCATGTCAACTAGCCCTATGAATAAACTCATCCTTGGTCTCCGGGTATGTACCATAGACATAAATGTCTCTTTTTTTTAGGACTTGGAAATTGATTCAGTAGCTTCATTTATCCCTAGAAACAATGTAGAAGTAAATATTATGAGTTGATCAATTTTATAATTTGTGATATTATTCTTTATAATATATAATTTTATTTGTATTACAAAATTAATTAATTGTATTATTATGAATAAGGAATACAAAAATTTATTTCATCTAAATCAATTATTTGAGTGTTTTGATTAGGAATGTAAATGATTCACACGAGCACGAAGCAAGAATTTAAACAATTCACTCTAGTTAATTGTCAGAATCATTTCTCTCTGGTTTGAATGAACTCTACAGGAGTTGGTATGATACAACTCTTATGCCTTCATGCGGATATGAACAAAAAATCATCCCCAAGATACCTAAGAGGCAGTCTTCATAAAATGGTCGGTTTCGTTCTTCAGATGCATAAGGGTTGATTTATTAGAGAATTCCACATATTTGATTCTTTTCTTGCTTTTAACCCATGAAAGGGTCACAAAATTTCGTACAAACAATCCAACCTCTTCCACAACGCTTGCTGGGTGGCAGCTTTGATTATCTTTGCCACTTCTGGAGCACTAAAATACCTAAGGTTTCGCCATCATATAATTTGTTAAGCTAAATTTTCACAACATAAGAGCTTTGCCTTTTAAGAATCCTGTCCTACGGGGACTATGGTCCTTCATGACTAACTTGAACTTTCTGCACCATGTTTTTGTGAACAAGATCTGTTCTCAGAAATCTGGAGAGTTAACTTACACTAGTTTTCTTTTTTTCCTTTTTCTTTTTTATTTTTTTTGGTACAAGGAGATACAATCAAGCGAAATCGAATTGAGAAAGGAGGATGGAAGTGGAGAGATTCTACCATTTGACTTGTTCTCGAGGGACCTAGTTTTCATTAAGCTACTCTTTCTTAGAAATACTTACAAACTCCATATAGTGAAGACAGGCATAGGTAAAAAATGAGGCATCTCCTCCCACTCTTTGCGAGGCCATTAGATCATGCTTACACTTAGTTTACGGAAGATCTCTATTCCTCAATACAACCAAAGACCTTACGAGTCTAGAGGGACCGAGGGCTCCTTGGCTCCACTCCATACCAAGATCACTGAGTTCGATTCCACTTCCCCCACCTCGTAGGGCAATGCCCTCCTTTGTAACCAAATACATACAGCAATCTTCACAAATTGGCCTATTTCAACTATCCCCAGTAATCCTCTTTGCTTCTCTATCTATAATCCCGCTTGGGGTAGCCCCTATCACATCCTTCACTCATTCCCACCGTCTCACAGGAATGGAGAGCCGGACAGTAATGCTATTCGTGCACAAATACAACATCATGGCCAACCTGCATTTTATCTATAACAAAATGCAATGGTTAATTGTTACCACATGGAAAACATCTCGCTCGGCCTAAGTTTGGATATTGTGGAAGTTATGGCAGAGAACACCTTAAAATGAGTGGGGTATATGTTGAAGCAATCCTTAAAGGCTTCAAGAGGTATATGTCATCAAGACTGAACCCTCGGACAAGATTGTTGTGTCCATGGAAAACAATATTCATTACAACATTACTCAGATTAATATGGTAATGAATAACCTGGTACTTAGACATGACACCCCAAAATTGTCGTATCCAAAAAATTGAAATGATATATGCATCCAAAACTACGAACCTCATCGATGATGACAGAGACACACAAAAGCTCAAAAAATTCAAAATGCATAACTGCTTTAGTATAAAGCACACAAAAAACAGTTTCCCAGATAATTAAATCATGTTGTAAAACACATTTATCTTGTCTATTGTGAGTGCACCATAGGATTTACTTGGTGCACCAAAAGGTCTGCCCAGTGTAAATAATACTGGCAACTGTAATTGACCAGTACGAAGAAAAATTCACAACATTCCTCCATCTACCACTACTTAAGCATGAACCTTTTATGTTGACGATGACTACCAAGTGAGTTTCATTACCTACAATACAATCATCACCACAGAATAAAATATAAATGTACTAGAAAATGGTAAAATGATTCAGAAGTGATGTGGGTAAAATCACTTGCAAAACAGCATCAATTCAAGTGTTGGATTAATCAGTTTGCTTCATCTCCATCCCTAGATAAATTGCAAACATTAGTAAATCAACTTTGACAACAATAACAACAACAATCAGAGGGTTAATCCCAATAGTTGGGATCGGTTTTGAAGTAGGTGCATACGTACACAGCCTTCCTCTTACATTTTTGCAAAGAGACTGTTTCCACGCCTCGAACCCATAAGCTCGAGGTCATCAAAAGAACAAGTCAACCGTTGTGCCAAGGTTCATCCAAAAAGGATTTCTTGTTGGAAGTAATAAATCTTGTAACCCAGAGGCACCAGTCTGAAGCCTAAGGTCATGAAAGTATTCATCTTCTTTAAATGGTTTACCCACGTTACCAATTGCCATCTTCCCGATTCATGAACAAAGGGACTGCATCCAAATTCCTGATCATGCTGGGCTGGTGACTACAAGGTTTATCTGCATGCTTTTCAAATTACTGAACTCAGGTCCATCAAAGACAGGAATGGTGCCCTCCTAATGCTTGTACAGACTAACTGGTCCAAGGCTCTTAGCAAGCTTTATCTGCATGCTCTTCAAATTACTGAACTCAGGTCCATCAAAGACCGGAATGGTGCCATCCTAATGCTTGTGTAGAGTAACTGGTCCAAGGCTCTTCTCAAGCTTTATCTGCATGCTCTTCAAATTACTAAACTCAGGTCTATCAAAGACAGGAATGGTGTCATCCTAATGCTAGTGCAGAGTAACTGGTCCAAGGCTTTTCGCTCTCAAAATCAATAGCGAGATGACTGCGGTTGAATTCAACTCAAAAGATCCAATACGATAATCCTTGCAGAAAAAAACCCATTCCCAGGCATCTGGTAAGATCAAGGTAAATGGCCGCAATGTGCCTTGTGAACCGTAAACCCCAGATCTTGGTTTGGATATCACCAATTCAAAACCCTCACAAACCAAAACCCGTAGACTTCATTCAATTGCCACTTTGGTCGATCATTCCCAGGCATCTGCAATTAAAAAACCCTGGCAAGATCAAGGTAAACGGCCACGATCTGCCTCGCAAACGGTAAACCCCAGATCTTGGTTTGGATATCACGAATTCAAAACCCTCGCAAACCAAAACCCTTAGACTTCGTTCAATTGCTGTTGGCCTCATATTAATCAAGGAGATTGGCAAAGAAAATACAAGTAGTCCACCAGATTAGTAAATCAACTTTGACAATATAGAAAATTAGCGATTTTAAACATACACAGGTAGGACATTAGAAGTAAAACAAACAAAGACCCTGCAACCAAAAGAATATATTCAAATCCGAAGAACTCAAGGACAACAGCTGAGGAATCACCCAAACAATGTCCTTTTGCAAAAGAATATCAAAGAAAGTATTGTGTTTGAGTGGGAAACATTTCTTATGGCAAGTGCAAAACACAACCACCATAAACTTGTTTTTCAAATTCACTAGACACCCGCTCAAAATGACTTGAGCCAAGATGCAATTATTAGATGTCATAAGTCAAGAACTTCAACTACACTCGCATGTAAATCTTAATCACCAAAAATTTTATGTCAAACAAAACTAGCATGAGTACCAAAACTGTCCACAGCTACATCGCAATAGCAACATGTTACTGACTAATTGTAATTATCACCAACATTAGCAACACCACCACCATCAATGTACAGCACAACCCAAGATGCCAACATATACCCAACAATTCTAAGCAAAATTTTTATGATTTCATCTTTTCATCAATCCATTACTCCCACGTTGAACAATTTGCTTTTATGAACTAGTTCATACATATTAAACTTGCACCTAGAAATTAATCTTAACAGATCCTATATTTGACAGTAACCAACCTTCAGAAAACAATCAACAACCGCTCTCAAGTCTCGTGACAAAGGTTAGAGAAGTTAAAATCTAAAAAATCCAGATGCAGATGATATAAGTTGTTCGTATGAAACTATCAACAGACGCATAAAAACTAAGAATGGCAGGATAAGAATAAACATACATAAATGAACAATGGAGAGAGAGAGAGAGAGAGAGAACTTTGGGGGAGGAAGAGAGACAAACTCAGAAATGGCATTTTAGTGAAATGGTTCGATTCGACTAGCGAAATTCCTCAACTTGAAATCAGAAGATGGAGCTTGTTTGTCCTCATGGTTTTAACACTGTTGTTCTCCCCCAAAATTCTTAATTCAAAATTTGGAAAATCAATGGGGGGGCAGAGAGAGAGAGAGAAAGAGAGAGAAAGAGAGAGATCGCTCAGGTCAGCGGGGTAATCGACATGCAAGGAGAATCAAAGAGAAAGAAATCCCTGCATTCCGGTCGGTTGAGCTTGAATTTCACTGATTACATCACTGCGATCTTCACCATTACTCAGAGAGAGAGAGAGAGAGAGAGAGAGAGAGACCCTAATCCTAATGGCAACGTACTGCAAAGAAATACAGTTACCTACCAGGAAGGAAGAAAAGGAGGAATTTGATAGGCTTAGGATAAGGGTTGTATTCTGTTTCTATTTCCAGGTTTGGATTTATAGATCTTCCGGTCCGTTGACTGTTTCTATTACGGATTACGTGCGGTTCGTTATGTTATGGATAAATCTCATTATTTTTTATCTTAACAAAACCATCATCATTACACTTTCTTGTTACTAAGCACACCTGAAAAATTTATTATTATTATTTTTTTTTATTCTTTAAAATTACATATATTAAATTTTTTAAAAATTAATATAATTTACAAATTTTTCTTACTAAAAATATTAAATTTAACCTTTTTCTCTTCAAAATTAAATAAATTCATTTTTTCAATAAATCAATTTATTTCATATTTTCTCTTTTTTAAAAAATAAAATTCTTTCCAAAAATAAACACATTAATTTTTTCTCTAAAATAAATAATTTATTTTAAATTTTTCCCTTGTTTCTTAATTTTCTCCTTTTAAAATTAAACATATTAGTTTTTTCTCTCAAAAAAATTAATTTAGTTTATTTTTTTGTTTATAATTACATTGTTTTTTGAGCGTTCTCTTTTAAAAAAGCAAAATTTAATTTTCTCTCTCTAAAATTAAAAATATTAATTTTTTTAAAAATAATATTTTCTATATATAAAAGAATCAACACAAGGGATTTTTTTTTTTTTCCTTCTTACCTTATCTTACCTTGGGTAAATGTTACCCTATAAAAGTTTAGGGGAAGAATTGGTAGACTATGCATTCTTAAAGGAGGGATGGACATGTTTCGTAGGAGATGAAAATTTAAAATATATATATATATATATATGGGTACATTTCAAGGAATAATACTTCTATAATATTCCTTATTTTTAATATATATAAAGTAAAATATTAAAAAAATATTAAATGATATATAATTTAGTGAAAATACAAATCGAGCATCTGGAATTTATAATAAATTTGTGCAAATGCATGTAATTATTAGTACCAAGAAAAGAATAACAAGCAATTCCAGTGGGATTTTATTATTCAAGAATTCGGAGATGTATCATAAGAATGTAGTAAGGTATCCTCTACGAGTCAATCATCTACAAATTTGATTTACTTACACTTTGGCCAATCAATCAATTCCAGAGGTCACTAACCCTTAAACTCCAAGAAACCCAACCCAAATAGCCCAGCAGATTACTAGTTATTATTATTTACACCAACCGTATATCCATCTCATTTTCAGTCCAACTCTTCAATTGTCTCCTGTACAAAATTCTAAAAATCAAAATATAATATAAAAAAATAAAAGGAATAAAAAAAAAAAAGAACACTGCCCCAAAGAAAATCATGATGAAAATTTACGAATGAGACTTGCCAGAGCTTCTCGATTACGGCGATTCCGGCGACGGCGCTGTGCTCTAGAGAGCTGCTCAGATTCCTCCGTCTCTTCCCTTGCAGCACCGGTTGGTCGATTCGCAAACATGGGAAAAAGGTTAATGACCCAACAAGCAATCCCATACCAAAAGGCAAGATGGCTGAACTTTTCACCCCCGAACCCAAGTGACGCTACGGTATCTTTGGTAAAATCGGATTCTGGATAGGCATACAAGATGTTCCCCATTAGGGCCGTACATACGTCAGTTAACGCATTGAAGGCAGGAGCCCAATTGAGTGTCCTGGTAGCACATTTGAATAGGAAAAGTGGCAAATATGACATGGCAAACTTGTCACCCCACAAGACCCAATAGTGCCAATACAACCCAACTTGGGCTCCAACAATGACGAGAAAGAGTGTTTGCCCTTTGCCAAACAGACCCTTTTGGATTGCCATGTCACGAGTAAACAGGGCCTTCCATTGTGTGATCCAATTGGGGTGACGGGTTTGAATGGCGTTGATGAGGTCAGTATTGCACTTGCATTCGAGGATTGACTGGATCAAGTAAAGAATGATGATGATCAGCATGATGATGGAAATCAAGGGTGGGATTAAGGGTATGTTGTTGGAAACCAGGATGTGGAGGTAGTGGTACGAGCGGAAGAGGGTGAAGAGGGTGAGATACAGTAGCTGCATGTGCAGAGCAAACATTGACGCACCCCATGGTGTCACTTCGTACCCAAAACAACCTCCTAGTAACCCGAGTGCAGAAAGCGACCCGCTGAACAATAGCAGATGATATGGTCCTGAAATTCCCAAATTATTAAAAAATAAAAATAAAAATTGTAAGATGTATTTATGGTAATGTTTGTAAACACGAGAGTCGCAAGCAACATAAGAGATTGTGGGCTTTGGGTATATATAACAAGGTGGGCCCATTTTCTTGATGGGCTCGACCAAAATCTCACATATCCTTACCAAATTCAGAAGTCATAGCAATGTTCATTTGAATCACTTGATATCGATGGCTCGGAAGGTGATTACTAGAAAACATAGAGTATGTAGAAATGGAAGACTAGGAGGAATGAGCTTGATTTGATCAAAGATTGAATATAAATTAAACGAAACTGCAATTAAAAATCAAGAAGTTATATAGAAAATAAAGAAACTCACTACCATGCAAAGAAGAGATATGAATATTACATAAAAATTTCCAAGAATGTGAGTTTTAACGAGATTGAATGAATGTAAAAAGATAATAGAAAGAGAGAGTAATGCTTCTCAAGTCATCATGGAGAATAATGCTCAAATTCAAGAGTAGGCAATTAGAATATAAGGCAAACCAAATAGACAAATGTCACAAGGCAGATGAAGAACATCGTCTCCACCGTCATATGAGGCAACACTAGACAAAAATCCAAGAATCTGATGAAGAAGAATGCAAAAAGAAAAGAGAATGGCGATAGCATAGCGATGGAGAACAGATTTGACATTCATTATCACTGGCTAGTAAGCAGAAACTTGGAATTTGACTCTACATACCAAATTCCTGCATGTCAATGAGTGAAGACAGCATGATGAATCGGCAGTGTAATGAATGCTTCTCTCTCTCTCTCTCTCTCTCTCTCTCTCTCTCTCTCTCAATTCTTCTTGCAAACTGATGACGCTTTTTCTTTCTCGATGAAGCATATGAAAAAAATTCTGTGCTTAGCTAAACAAAGTTACGTAACCGAAAACTAACCGCCCGAAATTTGAGTATGCTATGTGGCAGTCCTCAATTGGTTGGATTCATAACTTGAAAAACGGCCAAAGTCTCAAATCAATGGTATCGGTGAATTGGAAGAAATTGAATGGAGGAGATGTACATTGTAAACGACGCGTTCCACCCTCCTAACCTCTTTCGTGAAAGTAATACATTTGGATAATGAATCCAACCATATGATTATTTTATTATTTGTTGATTTGCCTAATATGATCCCAAACCTGAATCAAAAATCAGATAAAAAATTATATAATTTGTTTTGATTAATGAAATAGAAATAAGAGTATGTTTAGCATAGTTTTTTCTTCTCCTTATCTTCTCCTTTTAAGAAGTAAAAAATTAATCCCTTTCAAAAAAAATTAAAAATTATTTGATATTTTTACTTTTAAAACTATTTCCGTAATCTTTTTTATAAATAAATTATTTGACAAAATCAATCAATCAATAAATTAGAATTTTAGTTTCAACAATTGAGGTTGGTTTTAAGAATGTATATATATATACGCAACCTTTATTTTTATAAACTCTATTTTTAATAAAATTATCATAAAAAGTATATATATAAATATTTTTATAAACTCTATTTTTAATGAAATTATCATAAAAAGTATATATATAAAGTGTAATTTTTTCTCTTTACCATCGATTGATTAAAATTCCTATATCTATATTTTAAAAATAAAATGTATAGATACTAATAATTAAAATAAAAATAAATTAATTATTTTCCAAAACTATTAAAATAAAAAAATTATAAATATAAAATCATTTTTATATAATATAAAGAATTCAAAAATTCAAAAATAATAACAATAATAATCAGAGTCTTAATCCTAATAATTGGGGTCGGTTTTGGAGTAGACGTATATGTCCGTAATCTTTTCTTTGTATTTTTACAAAAAGACTGTTTCTATATCTCGGACCCGTAACAACTCAACCGTTGTATCAAGATTCATTCAAAAGAAATTTTTTTGTTGAACAAATGAATATTGTAACCCACAATATTTTTCAATTTTAGTAAATCTTAAAAATCTTAATACATTCTTTTAAAAATCTTGATTCATTTCATTATCTGATTTAAGAACAATGCTTTCAAATTTCTAGTGAAGCCAAATTGAATAACTATACCAGCAGCCAATCTTGAATACTCCCCCCATGTAATTCCAATAAGAGAAGACAATACGATGCCAAGAAAACCACTAATTATAGAGGATAAGCATAAAGCTAATGCCAAGAAAGAAGTAAGAGCTCCTTCAGAACCTGGAGGGCACAAAGTCGCCAAAAGCACTGAGAAAGGCAGAAGCTCAAACTGTGCAACAGTCTCAGCCACGCCAGAGAAACAAAGGGCAAATGTCTCATTAGGTATTCCCAGTTTCAGATTGATCTGTTTCACTAGTACAGGATCAGGAAGAAGGGAAAGGGCATAAATATATGATTTATGTTATTTTTGAAAAAAAAATAAAAATAACATAAATCATATATTTTTATGAACACCCAAATCGTACAAATGAAATAAAAAATATTTATGAACATATTTGGAATTTATGAATATATTTGAAATTTATGAAAAAAATATTTAAAGTCCACCCAAATCATACAAATGAAATAAAAAAATATTTATGAACATATTTGAAATTTATGAAAATAATTGAAATTTACAAAATAGATATTTAAATCCACTCAAATCATATAAATGAAAAAAAAATATTTATAAATGTATTTGAAATTTATAAAAAAATATTTAAATCTATTCAAATCATAACATTTATGAGTATATTTACGATGTGGGTATATTTGAAATTTCATATTATTCAAGTGAAGATATAAGTTTAAAAAAGTATGATTTCGAAAAAACTAAAGCATTAAAAAAAAGAGAAGAAAAAGCTCCTATCATAAGTTTCTTCTTAAAAACTACTTTTTCTATTTTCTTCATTAAAAAAAATGCTTTTAAAGAGAAAAAAATTTGTTTGGTAGAATTTCACCTTATAAAAAGAAAAGAAGTTAAAAAAAGTCCTACCAAACAGGTGTCAAAAAACAAAACTCTCAAATTATGAATTTCTAAAATTCAAAAAAAATTATAAAACTTATTTACAAAATTTTTATTCTAAATTCAATTTCGATTCATAAATACGAACCAAACTGGCCGTTAATTATTTCTCATCTTGAGTCATAAAAGACTTTGACATATTTAATTTAGTTATAATACTCGAAGGTTTGCCATCTCATGTATCTCATATCCCAAGAAAAGACTGTGATTCTTGGCTCCTAGACTACAACATCTCCAACAATACCCCAATGAAATATATTTTAGGATAGGAGGTAAAACATTGTTTGGAAAATTTCATTACTTCCTATTTTTCTTTCCTAAGAAATATAAAACTTTTAATTGGAGCAGTCATTAAATGTTTATAATTTTTGTAATTTAGTTAAGTGGAGTGGTCTCTCTTAAACCCAAAAAAAAAAGGAACAAAATATACATAAGAAAAATTAGAATAAAAAGGAGGAGATCAACATTCCATTTGCTGCGCAGTCTGCCAATCACTTTAACCTAAGACAAACCATGAGAGGGAGAGAGAGTCAAACAAAACCCATCAAAATTGAATTAATATTGGAATTTGGGAGATTGGAAAAAGGCAACCTATTCCAACTCCAAACAATATGAATTCAGACCCAAAATAATAATAATAATAATAACAAAACTCTTTGTTTTCCCATGAAATTTGGGATTCAGTAAACGCCGGAAAGAATGAGATATGTATCATGGAGGAAGCCCAAAGCAGAATTCATATTCTGAATCGACTTGTGACTTTCACTGCTTTCTTCATGCGCATGGTTGTGGGGGTGATGGTGAGAGTATTGTGCGTTGGAAGGAGGATGGTAATACATACGGGCCGTATGTGGGCAGTGAGAGTGGAAACGCGTCGCTATTCTCACCCCTTGGTCCAACAACTCCATGTACTTGCTCATCCTTTGATGCTCTCTCTGAATTCCGGGGAGAGAGACCCGGGGGGGGGGGGAGCCCCAATAAAATTGGAGAGAGAAATTGGCTTGACAGGGGCGACATTCGATCGCTTATATTGCGCCCTTTGTGCCCGTTCATCCTCTCATCTCTCTTTCGCAACTCTTTCCCATTTTATTTTTTACTAATTTCCAAAAGCGCCACGAATTTCTCCTTAATTGTACTTGAACACAATTACAAAATTTTTCATAACCCTTGTGCTCAATGAGTACCTTTCGCATATTTTTTTTCAATTTCTCTTCTTCTTATAAAAAGAAATCTTATCAAATAAAATTTTTTCTTTTTAAAAATAGTTTTTTTAATAAAAAAAATAACTTTTAAGAAGAAACTTTGGACTTTTTTCTTCTCATTTTTTTAATACTCCAAATTTTCAAAACCATATTTTTTTATTTTATTTATATCCTTACTTGAATGATACAAAATTTCAAATATATTCATACTATAAATATATTCATAAATGCTATGATTTGGATGGATTTAAATATTTTTTTATAAATTCTAAATATTTTTATAAATTCCAAATATGTTCATAAATATTTTTTATTCCATTTATATGATTTGAGTGTTTATGAATATATGACTTACATTCTTTTTCAATTTCTTAGGTTTTTATATTATATAAAAATGATTTTATATTTATAAATGTTTGATTTTAATAATTTAGAAAAATAATTTATTTTGTATTTATAAATGTTTAATTTTAATAGTTTAGAAAAATAATTAATTTTTTATTTTAATTATTAATATTATTTTTAAAATGTAAATATATGAATTTTAATCGATGGATGGCGAGGGGAAAAAATATATTTTATGTGTATACCATTTATTGATAATTTTATTGAAAATAGAGTTTATAAAAAATATTTTGTTAAATAATTTATTTATAAAAAAGAGTATATAAACAGTTTTTAAAAATAAAAATATTAAAAATAATTTTAACTTTATTTTAAAAGGATTAATTTTTCCTTTTCTTTAAAAGGAAAAAATAGAGAGAAAAAAAAACTTTATCAAACATGCTATCGGGTAGGAAGAGAAATTTGGCTTTCTTCGAATTCGAGTTGGCCCCGCTTGCACATTAAGCGCCGCACTGCCTTTTTTATTTTTAGAATTTACCCAACAATTTTTATTATAAATTTATTACACTTATAATCATAAATACATGCTCATTTTGAATTAGCTTTTATGCAATCTACTCTTATGCATAAGATATAAAATTATAAAGTGAAATATTTCTTTAAAAAAAAAGGTCAAGTATTAGATTACAAGCTTTATCTCCATAAGTTCGGATGCAGAAGGAAGTAGTTGAAACTCTTAGAATATGAAATGAACACATAACAATTGTTTAATTTTTCTTTCCAAGTAGAGAGGGATGACAACGGAAAAAACTAAGGCCAAGAAAATAAAATCGAAAAATAATTGTTCTTTTAAAAAATAAAAATAAATCGAAACAAAAATGAAAAAAAAATTAATTGCCGGACATAAATGAAAAATAATAAACTTATTGTATTTTGGGTGTAATTTTAGTAATTTTTTACTTTCAAGTCCTTTGACCTTTTCATTTACCGTGCGGGTCGTCGTGCGTGGTAAGGTCAATCTGTCACAAACATTATTCCGCACGTCAGAGAAGTGAGCATGGCAATCTCATTGTCCACGTGGCGCTTCTTTATTGGGTTATTTATGGACGGTGACGGATGAGCGCCATCTGGCCAAAATTTCCAAGATCGTACGGCTGGAGCGAAACAATTAAAAAAAGAAATTTCCTATTTTAGAAAAAAAAAATTAATTAGGGCATTTTTTAAGTTTCCAAAAGACATTAGAATTAGAAGGTTCGAGACCGTGGAGAGAGAGAGAGAGAGAGAGAGAGAGAGAGAGAGAGAGACCGCGACAATGGACCGCGTTTTGTAGTGTACAAATGACACTAGTACCTTCACAAATTACATTGCTGCCATTTGCAAACTTGTACGTCCAGATCGATCATATGTAAGGTATTGGGAGTTATTCTTTTTTTTTTTAAAAGAAAAAAGAAAGAAAAGATTGGAGAGGAGAAAGAAGAAAAAGATAAAGTTTTATGAAAAAAAAGAAAAGAAATGGAATTCATTGATAATAAAAATTTTTATTTCCAGATTTTAAAAAGTATTTTTAAAATATAAACATATTTTAACTTTAATATTTTCTTTTTTTTCTATTTCTTTTCATTTTTTAAGGAGAAAAAATTTTAAATTAAAATTCCTTCAAATTCCTCATTTTCTCTCATACTAAAACTCCTAAATGACAAAAAATCATAATTTTTTTTCCTGATTTTTTCTTTTCTGTTCAAATTTCTTCATCCAAACAATCTGTTACGCTTAGTTTGGGAGTTTAGGGAAGAAAAGAAAAGAAAAGAAAGAAAAGAAAAGAAAAGAAAAAAGATAATGAGATTTTCTTTCCATTCTATTTGAGAATTTTTGAAAGGAAAAAAATGATATGGGATTTATTTGGAATTAAAAAATTTTCTATCATCTTTTTAAGGGTAAATTTGGTATATTTGTGAGACAACTTTTCTTTTTCCCTCATTTTCTCTTCTTTTCTTCCCACTTTTGGGAAGAAAATTTTTGTTATTAAAATTCTTCTCATTTCTCTCCTTCTAAAACTCCCAAATATTAAAATCATTCATTTTTCTTCTTTTCTCCCTATCCAAATTAACACTCAGTTTGGATGGAGAGAAAAAGAGAGAAAAGAAAAGATTTTAATAAAAAATCATTCCATTTCTTCCATTTGGGAGTTTTTGAAGGAAAGAAATGGGAAGATTTTAAACATAAAATTTTTCTTCCCAAAAGTGGGAAGAAAAGGAAAGAAAAAAAGAGAAAAAGAAAAGTTATCTCATGAATATACCAAATCCTTAAAAAAATAATAAAAAAATTTTTAATTCTAAATAAATCTCACGTCATTTTCTTTCCGTCCTAAACTCCCAAATAGAGTGAAAAGAAAATCTCATCATCTCTTTTCTTTTTTTTTTTTCTTTCCTAAACTCCTTAACTAAGTTAACTAAGTGTTAGGGAGCTGGTTTTTCGTTGGGTCACCTTTGAATTCGAGAGCAATAAGCAATGGAGGTGGGCTAAACTACAATTTCATTTTTCTTACTCATTTCAATCACCAATGAAGAAGAGGGCAGAGTTGTCATTTAATTATATATATATATGTTTATAAATATATACATATATATAAAACAAATAGAAAGTATATTAAATATAATTATATAAAATGTAAAATATTAAAATTAAAACTTAAAAAAACAGAATTTTTTAATTTTCTTCGGTTGAAAATTTTTATTTTTTAACTAAGAAAAATGAAAGAAATCTGTGAGGAGAAAAAATGAATAAGTGATAAAGGTTTTAAAATTTTAAAATTGTGTATGTTAATGAAAAGATAAAAGGTGTGCACCAATAATTAAATATTTTATTAGAATTTAAATTTTAAAAGGGAAGACTGTTGTTTAAAAAATGAATAGAAAAAAGAGAAATTAAAAATATTATGTATTATTTCCATCACCAACTTTAGATGTGGTCAATATACTGTAGTATATACAATAAATATGCTTTCAATATTAGCTCAATATATAATAAATATAATATTACCATCATGGTGAATATAGCATGAATATTGTATAAATATTGTGTTATCAAAATTATATTAAAAAAAATGATAAAATTAACAAAAAAAATAAGAGTTCGAAATTATTTACAATTATTTATGAAAAGGGACAAAATTAATATTATTTTTATTTATAAATCAATATTAAAAAATTAAGAATGATTTATGGATATTTTAAAAAGGTGGGTGGAGGTAGAAATGGGACCGGGCCGAATCCAACCCGGAAACCGGCCCAACGGTTCCGCTGTAGCCCGGACCGAAAATCAATCCAGGACAATAGTAATCCAGAACCTGAGTAACAGGCTACCGTAACCGGATTGGCCGAGCAGATTCTAAGAAATTTCTTTTGGAATCGGTTTGGCTCGACCCTAGAAGACCTTAAAACCATAGTCAAACCGGCTTGCAATTTTTGGGTCCGTCTAAGAACCGGACCGAAATCGATCCAAATCCCACCGATCTCATCTCTAGGTGGGGGAGGGAATTGCCTCCCTCGCCCCTCCGCCACTATGAAGATGACGGTTGGACGGTGTAATTTTTTCATTTAATATGTGTTAACAAACTTAGCACCACAAAAATGCGATTCTGGGGTCAACTCAAACATGTTTGACACATACTTGGAAGCAATTCGATGTCTCCAAGCGTGCTTCAACTCCACTTTGGTTTTAAGCCTTTTGTGTAGGATGTGTACATTTCAAACAATAAAAAACTGTTAGGTTGTTTCAACTTCTATTTTGTCTGCTCCTCGTGCATGGTCCAATACGCAATTATTATTAATTTATTGTTGGTAGATCAATATGTTAAAAAAAAAAAAAAAACATTTAGATTGTCAAGTATAGTTCAATGAAAATGCTCTATTATAGTATATTTATTATATGATTTTAATGTATATAAAAGAGTGTGAAATTTTAAAAAATGTAAAAATCATATAATAATTTTTTATTCTGTGATGAGTCAAAATAAAAAACACCAAAAAATAATGGGTGATTTTAAAATTTGAAAACAAAGGCAGTTATCTAGCAGTTATATAAAGGGGTTATGGTTCTTAGATTAATGTAGTCTCATTTTTCATTTTGATATTCCCATCGTTTTGAGAGAAACTCATAGAGATATAGATACTTTGAAAAATCAAAACCCAAGATCTAAAAATCAAAACTTAAGATCTGTATATCCATCTCGATCAAAATAAAATCAGATATGTTTTCTTTGATTTCTTGGTGATTTAGCATGAGATTTAAGGTACGAGAATATATTGATGATGGTTTTCATCAAATCAGTTTTTCTAACATTTGATATTAGAACAATCATACTTAGATCACTAAGAAATTGTGATGAAAATTTGGGATTTTACAATTTTAAGTATTTTATTTTTATGGAAATTAGGGTTTCTTAATTTCTAAAAAAAATGGAATAAAAACAGAGACTTTTCATCTCTTTCACAGATTAAAACACGCAACAAAGAAAAGAGATGTTTTTTTGTCTCAGAATGCATGTCCAATGTTTAGAATTTTATAAAAAAGGGTAGGAGACTTTTTGTCTCCTATTTCATTACGTCTCAATGCACTAAATGCATTCTGTAAAGGAATGAAATAAGAGATGAAAAGTCTCCTACCCCTTTTTTAAAAAAAATTCTGAACATTGGACACGTATTCTGAGAAAGAAAACTTCTCTTTTCTTTGTTGCGTCTTCTAATCTGCTCTTTTTCGATCCCAATTTTTTTTTAAAAGAAATTAGGAATCCCTAATTTCCATAAAAATAAAATAATTAAAATTATAAGATCCCAAATTTCCATCACAATTTCTTAGTGATCTAAGCATGATTGTTCAAATATCAAATGTTAGAAAAATCAATTTGATGAAAACCATTATTAATATTCTCATATCCTAAATCTCATGTTAAATCGTTAAAACAAACCAAATAAAACATACTTGATTCTATTTTGATCGAGATAGATATACAAATCTTGAGTTTTGACCTTCAGATCTTGAGCTTTGATCTTCCAAATTATTCATATCTCTATGAATTTCTCTTTGAATGATGGGAGAATCAAAATAAAAAATGAGCCGGGACCATAACCCCTTTAGATAACTGCTAAATAATTGCCCGTGATTTCAAATTTTAAAATTACCAATTATCTTTTGATATTTTTTATTTTGACCCATTATAGAAAAAAAAATTAACATATAGTCTCTTCACTTTTAAATTTCATACCCTTTTATATACATTAAACCCTTATAACAAATATACCATAATATATCACTTTGATTAGACTATTTAAATGACAGTTTAAATACATAATTATTTTTACATATTAACCCAATGTTGAATTAAAAAATCCAACAATCTCCCACTTGAATTAAATGCATAACTTTATAATTATGTATAACTATATGAACTCAACTTTGTTGTCAATACTGAAATGTATCTATAACTAATCTTGTTCATCAATCTTATCAACACAGGATCAAAGCGGTCTTTATTACATTTATAGTAACTCGACCCATCAACGGTCACATATGCTAATACAACTGAATGACATAGATCATAATGTGGAAGTACAATATGAAAATTACATACAATGTAATCTATAAAGTGTCTATTTCCAACTGATCCTCACTAAACTATAGTGAGATCAACTATATTTTATATCAGAGCGTAATGAAAACTGAATCTTTATTTCTGTAGAAAACAATCCTCCGAAAAATGTCTAAAATGGAGCATAAATATACAAATTCCCACTAAAATTGTATATCCTCAAATGACATGACACCCATATAAGTAGTGTGCTCATGAAACGTTTTGGGTGGCACTCCCTTAGTAAGCGGATCCGCAATCATGGAGTTTGTACTAAGATGCTCTATAGATAATTATCTACTTTGAATCCTTTCTTTAACAACCAGGAACTTGATATCTATATGTTTCGACTTTGTTGAGCACCTGTTGTTATTGGAGTACAGTACCGTTGACTTATTGTCACAAAATAACTTGAATGGTTGTTTAATATGATCCACTATGGGCAATCCTATAACAAAATTTCACAGCCACACCCCATGGTTAGAAGCTTCATAGCAAGCTATAAACTTTACTGCCATGGAGCAAAAAACTATAAGTGACTGTTTAGCACTCTTCCAAGAGATGACACCTCTGGCAAGTAGATAAATATAGTCTGAAGTTGACTTCATGCTGTATTGACCTCCCTCAAAGTCGAAGTCAGTATACCTAATGATGTCAAGTTAATCTGATCTCTGATACGTGAGCATGTACCTATCTGTTCTTTGTAAATATCTGAATACCCATTTGACTGCTCTCCAATGATCTATTCCTCTTTGTTACTTAAATATCTACTAAATATTTCTGTAATGTATGCAATATTCAGATACGTACAAACCTGAGCATACATTAAACTTCCCACTACTAATGCATAGAGAATTTTTTACATTTCCCTCTGTTCAAAATCATTATTGGGGCACTGATTGAGACTAAATTTGTCTCCCTTAACCACAGAGGTATCTTCTGGTTTACAATCTTGCATGCCATGTCTTTATAAAAACCTTTCGATATAACTCTTTTGTAATAATCCGAAAATTTTCCGAGAGCAATCTCGATGAATATAGATTCCTAAGACCAAAAAGGCATCAACAAGATTTTTCATCTCAAAATTCTTAATTAGAAATCTCTTGATTTCGTGTACTAGACCTATATCATTACTGGCAACCAATATGTCATTGATATACAAAATCAAAAAAATATACATATTCTACAAAACTTATGGTATATACAATTATCAATCAAATTCATCTCAAAGCCAAACGAGATGATGACTTAGTGAAATTTATAGTATCACTGTCGAGATGTCTGCTTAAACCCATGAATAGATTTTTTAAGTTTGCAAACCATTTCCTTTGAGTCATTTGATCCAAAATACTCTGGTTGTAACATATAGATTATTTCCTCAATGTTGCCATTGAGAATGAGAAACACTGTCTTTACATCCATCTGATATAACTCAAAATTAAAGCGTACCACTAATGCCATTATAATTCTTAAAGAGTCTTTTGAAAAACTTGCATTGAAAGTTTCTTTATAATTGATATCTTCTATCTATGTGAAACCTTTTACGACAAAATGAGTATTATATCTCTCCATACTGCTCTTCAAATCTCTTCTGGTTTTAAATATCAGTTTACAACCAATGAGTTTCGCACGCTCAGGCAATAAGATGAGATCCCATACGTCATTGTCCTTCATAGACTTCATTTCTTTATTCATGACATTAATCCACTTTTGAGAATTAGAACTTTTTATGGCTTGACAGAAGTTGATTGGATCATCTTTTATTATTTCAATTTTTACCTCATGTTCTTGAAGAAATACAATAAAATCATCTAAAATTGCATTTCTTATTTCCTTAGTAAATCTCCTTAATGTCATAGGTTCAGGAGGTAGTTGAGTTTGTTCTTCAAATTATTCTTGTGGAATAATTTCTTGATTAGAGGGTTCTTCAACATTGTCTTGATTTGTTGTGTCTTGAACACTATCAGGTAAATCCTGAATAGGAACTAAGACATTTGTGGGAATATCTATATATTTCTCTTTAAAGACAATGTTCCTTATTGAATCCCCCATATAAACTCAACTTTATAAAAAAATCGGGTATTTACTGACTCAAAACTAACCTTATTTGTGGGGTTATAAATTTTGTATCCTTTCGATCTTTCAAAGTATCCTATAAAATATCAACTTATCATTTTGGAGTCAAATTTCCTTTCATTAGGCCGAAAAGGCCTAACCTCAGCTGGACAACTCCAAACGTGCAGATGTTTCAGACTAGGAGGTCTGCCTGTCCAAAACTCATAAGGGGTTTTGACAATTGCCTTAGTGGGAACTCTGCTCAGGAGATATGCTGCAGTCTTAAGTGCTTCTCCCCAAAGTGACTCAGGTAAGATTGAATGAGCAATCATACTCCTTACCATATCATGAAAAATCATATTTTGTCTTTCAACAATGTCATTCATGGCGGGGAACCAAGCATAGTGTACTATGGGATGATACCACATTCCTATAAGAAAAGATCAAATGGATCTGGACATTGTTCACATGATCCATTATTTTTACCGTAATACTCTCCACCACCGTCAAATCTGAAACTCTTAATTTTTTTACCGAGTTAATTTTCAATCTCGACCTTATAAACCTCAAATACGTCCAAAGATTGAGACTTTTCTATAAGAAAATACCATATCTTGAATAATCGTCTATGAATATGATAAAATATCATTGACCATTCCAAGAGTCTAAAGGGAATGGCTCACAAGTGTCTGTATGAATCAGTTTTAAGATGTCTGAAGACCTATCAGTTTCAAATATCCTTTTATTAGTTTATTTACCCTTTGTTGGTCCCTATGCAACTAAGAATGAGTTTGAATTGGTTGGTTTCAAATTATAGATTTTACTCCACTTAAAATCTAATTTAAAATATAAGACCAAACTAGATGGAATACGTAAATGCAAGTATATAAATTTAAAGAGTAGGGATAGAGATATCAAGTCCGATTTATAATGGTTCGCCCTTGTGCCTATGTCCACTATTCTATCTCAGCAAACCAGGGTCTAGCGATAGCTAATTTTCATTATATCATGAGAGTTGCAAAACCAGTACAATGTTGAAATGTTGATAGTCTGCACATTTTCCCTTGAAAATGACTTAATCCAATATTCACTCAACTCAAACTCTCCCACACCTAGTCTATCAATCCAAGAGAATGTTCCTCACACTCCTCTTAGACTCGTGAATCTATATAAAAACTAAAACAATGGTTACAAAAAAGAAGAACACTATGGACAACAAGGAATACAGCAGAAAACAGTGATCGAGCATTTATTTTTAGATTATGTTTTCTCTCAACTCAAAACTCAAAAATGATCTATAAAGACTTCTGAATAGGGATTGAATATTGTTTTTCAAAGTTTAGTTCGTATTCTGTCAAAACTCTACCTGTTTCAAAATGATATATGCTCTTCAATATACCTTCACAACAATCATTCTCTTAGAAAAACACTCTGCAGATCTTTATTTTCAGCCTTCAATTCAAGAGTTTCAAAAACCTTTTTACTGCAATAACTTTTTGAATTCAAAGTCCAACAACACTCTTTTAATTTGGAGAAATCAAAATTCAAAAAATTTAGGAGGTGCAGAAGATATATGTGATCAAAAATCACCTAAAAATCAGCCTGAATTTCAGAAATATTAAAGTCAAATTCTAAATCTTGAGTTTTACCTTTAGTAAATGATTGAATTTCACTTGAATTTGAATCATCAACTTGGATAAGCTTACTGGTTAATTACATCACCAATTCTGTACTTAACATACTGAGTTAGACCTTAAAAATATGATAAAATTGCAGTAAAAAATACAGTTCTGACTTTTGACTGTTTCTACCGTTATCGCTGCTTCTACCCATCTTATATCTACCCAGTTTCTGTAATAATATTTTCTGACCAATTCTATATTTTGAAACTTTTTATATATATATGTATATATATATATATGCATGTGTTACATATTTTAAATACCTGCACACTTGATAAATTTATTAGTAACACACATAATGTTTTGTTATCATCAAAATATTAGGGTTCGACAATAATTTCCCTAACAATTTCCCATTTTTTTATGACAACAAAACCATAAAAAAAATAAAATTCATATGCTCAATTAAAATCTATAGAACCAACACAATGTTCAAGTATAATCATCACAATCATATTCTCCCCTTCAATTCATGAATATGTAAACATTTTAAAAATGCAATGTCCATTATTTTTAAATCAATCATACCAAACATATCAGTCATCTCATCTCAGTTATCTCTCTCTTAATATTTGTATAATTTTTTTTATATTTCATCTTCCCCCTTTTGTTTCATAAAAAATAAACAAAAATAGTAGAGTAATAAGCCATCTATGCAGAAGGAAAATGAAAATTCTCATTAAAAAGATCAAAGCTACATTAAAAGTGAAGAACTAAAATTTAGAAACAGAAATGACAGCAAGTTGTCTACAAGTAAAGAGCTAGATATCTGAAAATTTTTCAAGTAAAACAGCTATGTTTTTCTACACTAGCTGAAACAAATTCATACATTGATTTATCTTTCTTTCCCGTGCATTAATTCCTTTTTTTTTTTTAATCCTACTAATCCATTATGGTTCTTCTTTAGAATGAGACATTGATATTTAACCTTAATATACTTAGACATTTATGGAATTTTTTGTAAGACATCACATTTCATCAAAATATTTTTATAATCCAACTCATAGTCTTTAACTTGTTGTTTTAGTCATAAGATTTGAAAACAACAATTTCCTATTGACACATATTCCTCTATATATATATATATATATATATTTAAAAAAATTATTTAGAGTGTTTAAATTATTTTTCAAAATATAACATATGCAACCAAATATATGAAAATAAGACACCATAGATTTTCTACCTTAAAAAAATTTCATAGGGGGATTTCTTAGTCATAGATTTAAGATAAACTCTATTAATCATATAACATGTCATGGAAATGATTTCGACTCAAAAATATTTTCCTACACCATTATCCACATACTATTTTCTTTTGATTTTTTTTTATCTCATGTTCCTACACAATAAACCAGAATATCATTTGTTCTTATAAACCCAAACTTACTTTGATCATTTAGATAACAAGCTAGTATTATGAATAAATTTTTCTTGATTATTACTAAAATTGCTCAAGTAACAAAATTTAACAATATGTCCAATTTTATGACAATAATAACAAGTAAAATTATTTCTTATTTTCTAAAAATTATTCAAATATTTGTATTTAACTTGTGAAAAATCAGATTTTTTATGTTCTGAGAAGTTTCTGAAATTTCTGTTAAAACTGACAGATTTATAACTTCTTCTATCCCTATATGTTGTGCTTCTATAACATCTATTTCTACCCCTGATTTCTGTTGTCTGTAATTTTCTATATTCTGTAATTTTTGCTATTTTAACAAATACTACTTTATTAGCTTGTGAACCAAATATATTTTTAGATTTGTACCCTAAACCATTTCTAGAGAAATCATGTCTTTGGAGTGTGAATAACCTAGTGAGTTTTTCATCACTTTCGTTAAATTTTTGAAAAGTATTTTTTATGGATATGGACATGTATTCTATCTTGGTTTTCAGCACACATATTTCATCATTTATAACAGAATTTTTCAATTTTTCAGCAATATTTTTAGATTTCACTTCTTCTATTTCAAATTTTAAAACCTTGAGTTCATATTTTAAAACCTCATTTTCAAACTTTAAAACTGTCAGTTCAGATTCTGTAGTAGAGTTTTTAAATTCTAGAATAGTATGTTCAAATTTTAGATCATCAATTTCAGTATTCAGCACATTATTTATCTGTTTCAGAAATCATTTCTCATTTTCTAAGTCCTGTATTTTGTATTTAAATTTAGAAATCAATCTTAGTACATAGTCATCATCAAGATTGAAATCATTACAACATTTAAAGTTAGAAATCACCTGAGAATCTGTAGATTCGGCAGAAGTTTATTTCATTTTGACCTTTTGAATCTTCAGACTCTGATTCCGAGCTTGATTCATCCAAATCACTCCATGTAGCCATCATTGATTTTGTTTTTTTTTTTTTTTTTTTCTGAAATTTCTTCATCTTTTTTGTAAGAATTGGACATTTATATTTTATATGTTCAGGTTTTTTACATTCATAACACACAATTTCTTCCTTTAATTTGCTTCTTTTTTCTGCATTATTTTTTGACTATTGAAAAATATTAGTATTCTTAAATTTATTAAACTTTTTACCTCTCTTTTTAAGGATACGAGATAGCCTTCTTGACAACAAGTTCAACTCATCCTTATTGTTATTTTCTTTATCAAATTATTGATCATTCTTTGTCGCAATTGCAATGGTCTTTTTCTTCTTATCATTTTAAGTAGAAAAATGTATTTCAGATTCATAAACCATGAGTTTCCCTCTTAATTCATTTAGGGACAATCTCGACAGATCTTGAGCCTCCTTAATTGTTTTTTTTTTTTTTTTTTTTGCATCCCAAACTCTAAAAAGAATTTTTAGAACTTTTCTGACCAGATCTGAGTCTAAAAATCATTTTTCAAGAGATTCCAATGCATTTGTGATGGATGTAAGTCGATTGAACATATCATTTACTTGTTCTCTATGCTGAAAATTAAATAATTCATATTCTTGCATTAAAAGATTAATTCTTATGTCTTTAATAGTTCTTATGCCTTCGTGAGTGATGCACAATTTGTTCTATATATCCTTAACTGTTTCACAAGAAAAGACAAGATTAAATTCCATGGGAGAAATAGAACATAAAATTAAATGTTTTGCCCTAAAATTTATTGAAAATTTTCTCTTATCATTTTTTGTTATGATTGAAGATTTAACATCTAAATCTCAGAGAAAATAACCTCCAAAGTATCATAATCAGTGGTTTTAATAAAGGTCTCAATCCTACACTTCCAATGAGCAAAATTTACTCCATCAAAATAAGGAATTCTATTGATAGATTAGCCAAAAGTTGTATGTGATGCCATTGGATTTTTGACTCAAAATTTAGCACTTTTGTAGAGTTGAGCACTAATTTTGATATCACTTGTTGATCCTTATGCAACTAAGAAATGAGGTTGAATTGGTCGGATTCAAATTATAGATTTTACTCAACTTAAAATCTAAAGCCAAACTAGATGGAATATTTAAATGCAAGTGTATAAATTTAAAGAGTAAGGATAAAGATATCAAATCGATTTATAGTGGTTTGGCCTTGTGTCTATGTCCAATATTCTAACTTAGCAAATCAGGGTCCAGCAATAGTTAGTTTTTACTATGTTATGAGAGTTACAAAACCGGTACAATGCTGAGATATTGACAATTTGCATCTTCTCCCTTGAAGATGACTCACTCAACTCAAACTTCCTACATTTAACCTATCAACCCAAGAGAACGTTCCTCATACTCCCCTTAGACTTGTGAGTCTATACAAAAACTGAAACAACGGTTACAAAAAAGAAGAACACAATGGACAACAAGGAATACAGTAGAAAACAGTGATCGAGTAGTTATTTTCAGGTAATATTTTCTCTCAACTCAAAACTCAAAAATAATCTGTAAAGACTTCTGAATAAGGACTGAATATTGCACTTCAAAGTTTAATTCGTGTTCTATCAAAACTCTACCTGTTTTAAAATGATATATGCTCTTCAATATATATTCACAACTATCCTTCTCTCAGAAAAACACTCTGCAGATCCTTATTTTCAGCCTTCAGTTCAAGAGCATCAAAAACCTTTTTACTGCTATAACTTTTTAAATTCAAAATCCAACAACACTCTTATAATGAGGAAAAATCAAAATTCAAAAATTTTAGGAAGTGCAGAAAATATGTGACCAAAAACCTCCTAAAAATCAACCTGAATTTCAGAAATATTAAAGTCAAATTCTGAATTTTGAGTTTTACCTTCAATAAATAATTGAATTTCATTTGAATCATCAATTTGGATAGGTTTACTGGTCAAGTACAGCACCTAATCTGTACTGAACATGCTAAGTTAGGTCTTGAAAATAGGATAAAATTACAGCAGAAAATACAGTTCTGACTTTCAATTGATTCTACCATTCTCGCCGCTTCTACCCATCTTACTTTTACCCAATTTTTGTGACAGTATTTTCTGACCAATTCTATATTTTGAAACTTTCTACATATATGCATGCGTTACATATTCTAAATAGTTACACACTTGATAAATTCATTAGTAATACACATAATATTTTGTTATCATCAAAATGTTAGGGTTCGACAACAATTTTCCTAACACCCTTTATACAATTTATACAAATATCAAAAACTATGAAATCAAGAATTGTATCTGACACAAGTCTCTTTATTCTTCATTTGTAGATATGATCTAATCTTTTGTGCCATAATGAAGAGAAATTCTTATTGATTAATTTACGTTTTATACTTTGAGTACTGATTTGTAGGGATTCATTAAATGAAACAACAGTATCAAGTAGATAACGATTATTGAATCTTAATAAAGAACTAGATATAATTAACTTTGAATCAAGAAACAAACAAACTTTTTCATTTCTAAAAGAATAAGCAAAACCAAATTTGTCCAATATAGAAACAGAAATCAAATTCCGTATGAAAGACGATACTATAAATGTTTTATAAAGATCCAAATATAATCCAATTCTTAATAACAATCTAAATCTCCCAATAGGTTCAACTGAAACTTTATTATCGTTACCCATATAGATGTATCTTTCACCATCAGTTGGCTGTTGGTAATTTAGACAACCCTATATAGACACACTAATCTGAGTAATAGCAGCAGAATCTAACCACCAAGTGTGTCCTGGTACCGAAATCAAATTAATCTCAGAACAAACCAAACTAAGGCACATACCATTCTTAGTATGCCATGCGTGATAATTGATACATTCTTTCTTCTTGTACCCTTTAACACCATAGAAGAGGCAACCCTTCTTTCCTATTTACCCGATACCTTACGTTGCTTCTTTTGTGATGCCATACCTGTAATATCCTTATTTTGCTTCCTTTTCTTTCCCCTTCCTTTGTTCTTAGTGGTCAAGTGTGAACTTTTTTTCCTATCTTGCTTTAACCTTTTCTCTTTCTAGACACCATGCGAGATGAGCTCATTCAGGGACCAAGTCTTTTTCTGGCAATTGTAGCTTACTTTGAACTGATTGTACTATGCGGGAAGAGAAATGAGAACCACTAGCTAATGCTCGGTGAGTTTGAGCTTGATTGCTTTCAATTTTGAAGTAAGATGAGACATCTCAAGGATATACTCCATAATGTTATCTTGACCCATATACCACATCGAGATTAATTTTGTTAAAAGTGTATCAATTTCAGATTTTTCATTCTTGACAAAACGTTTCTCTATATCCGCAAAGAAAGTTTTTGCTGTCGTGATAGAATCAGACATCGTGCCTTTCAATGTCTTTGGGATGGCTCGTTTCATGATCATTAGACACATGTGATCTGGCCTTTTCTACCTTTCCATCTCCCTCTTCTCTTCTGAGATACTCTTATTAGTAAGTGGTAGGGGAGGGTCAGTTATTAATGCAAGATCTAAATCCATGACTCCGAGAATTATAAGTAGATTCTCTTACCATGATTTCAAATTTGAGTCATTCAATATAGAAATTGAACTAAATTGGTTATTGATCTTCGTAGAAGTAGAAGGTAAAGCTGAAAAAAAATAATAAATAATCAACAAATATACTCACAACAACCGAAAATAATTAATTAATAATTCAAATAAATGTAAACCACATCACAAGATACCGGCAACTCCATTAATATTTTATCTTTGAACAAAATAATTAACTTATAATTAGTATTTTGATACAATAATCAAATATTGATAATAAATTAACATGTCAAATTGTAAACCTTCCTTTGGGTCGATTTACAATTTATACATAAAATCAAATAATTATCATGTGTTTATTACCACAGATACACACACAATTCTGATAAAATACTAACCTTCCTTTGGACCGTCAATATTTACATAAATTGCATATGCATATCTTTTTATATTTTAAAATAAATAATTTTCACAAGAGATATCACTTTGGTGAGATATTGTTTCAATTATAATATTCAAAATATATACTTATTAAATATTTGAATTAAAAATTATATTTTTAACTTGATCTATGTCTACTTTTGACTTAATGGACTTAATCTTGAAAATTGGATTTATACTTAGATCCAATTTTATAATTTATTTGGATCTTAAATTCAATGGCTTATAATTTATTCTACCTAATGGATTCTATAAATTGGGCTTAAACAATTCTTAAGAATATAGGCTTAATAGCCCAATTATTCTTTCTTTAGATTGCCTCAATGTCCTAATCCATAATGGGTATAGGCCTAATAGCTCAAGATCAGAATTGGACTCAATGGGTCTTATAAATCGGGCATGGTAGAGACCTAATTTTATGTCTGAAATCAAGTTTGGAATTTAATATCAAAATCAGCCCAATTTTGAAATAAAGATATACATTCTCATTAAATCACAATGTTCCCATTAAATCCAACTAAACCAGTCTAGATTTCAACCAGAAGCAGTCCATACTGATCCTAACTAGACGTAATTGGTTCAGAGTAATAACTTTATTAGTTTTTGAAATTTCTTTTTTTATTTATGGTAACCGTTCACCTCCGTCGTCGCAACCTTCAACCAACCTCGACGGATTTGCTACAGTGAGAGTCTCTTGATTCTCTCACCAAACATGTGAGAGATTTTTTTTTTTTTAAGAGAATCAACAGAGAGAAAGTGGAGTTTTGCTCTCCTCTCTACTCTTGATTATGTCTCAATGCACTAAATGCATTCTGTAAAGGAATGAAACAGGAGACGAGAAGTCTCCAACCCTTTTTTTTTAATTCTGAACATTGGATATGCATTTTGAGACAAAAAAAAAAAAAACCTCTTTTTTTTTTTGTTGTGTTCTAATCTGCGAAAGTGACAAAAGATCTCTTTTCTGATTCCTTTTTTTTTTTCAGAAATTAAGAAAGCCTAATTTTCATAAAAAATACTTAAAATTGTAAAATCCCAAATTTCCATCACAATTTCTTAGTGATCTAAGTATGATTGCTCTGATATCAAATGTTAGAAAAACCGATTTGATGAAAACCATCATCAATATATTCTCATACCCTAGATCTCATGTTAAATCACCAAGAAAAAAAATATATACCTAATTCCATTTTGACCTTCAGATTTTGGGTTTTGATTTTTTAGATTATCCGTATCTCTATGGATTTCTCTCTAAATGATGGGAGATCAGAAGAATATGAAAGTACGTCAATATGGGGACTATAGCCTCTTTAGATAACTATTAGATAACTATCTATGATTTCAAATTTTAAAACACTCGTTATCTTTTAGTATTTTTTATTTTGACTCATCACAGAATAAAAATTACTATATAGTCTTTGCACTTTTTAAAATTTCATACCCATTTATTTACATTAAAACCATATAATAAATATACCATAGTAGATCACTTTCATTGGATTATATTTAAATGTAGTCCAAATAAATAATTATTTTTACATATTAATCCAACGTTGGATTAAAAAATTCAACATTGTATATTTTTCTGATTTTGTATGTCGATGACATATTACTTGTCAGTAATGATATAGGTCTATTACACAAAATTAAGATATTTCTAGTTAAAAATTTTTAGATGAAAGATCTTTGTGATACTTCTTTCGTATTAGGAATCCAAATTCATCGAGATTACTCTCCAGGAATTCTTAGATTATCACAAAAGAGTTATATTGAAAGGGTTTTACAAAAATATGACATACAATATTGTTAATCAGGAGATACCCTTGTGGTTAAGGAGACAAGTGTAGTCTTAATCAGTTCCCCAAGAATGACTATGAACAAAGGAAAATATAGAAGATTCTCTATGTGTCAACAGTGGAAAGTCTGATCTATGCTCAAATTTATACGTGTTCGGATATTGTGTACATTATAGGAATGTTGGGTAGATACTTAAGTAATCCAAGAGTAGATCATTGGAAAGCTGTCAAACAGATATTCAGATATTTACAAAGAACAAAAGAGTATATGCTCATGTATCGAAGGTCAGATCAGTTTGAGATCATTGGGTATACTGATTCTGACTTTATGGGATGTCAAGATAGTATGAAGTCAACTTCGGGCTACATTTATCTATTTGCCGGAGGTGCCATCTCTTGGAAGAGTGCTAAACAGTCACTTATTGCCTCTTCCACCATGGCAGTAGAGTTTATAGTTTGCTACAAGGCATCCAACTATGGGGTGTGGCTATGAAATTTTGTTACGGGACTGTGCATAGTGGATCATATTGAATGATCACTCAAGTTATTTTGTGACAACAAGTTAGCGATATTGTACTCCAATAATAACAAAAGCTCGACAAAGTCGAAACATATAGATATCAAATTCCTAATTATTAAAGAAATGATTCATAGTGGATAGTTATCTATAGAGCATCTTGACACAAACTCCATGATTGCGGATCCAATTACTAAGGGAGTGCCACCTAAAACGTTTCATGAGCACACTGCTTGTATGGGTGTCATGTTATTTGAGGATATACAGTTTTAGTGGGAGTTTGTATATGTATGCTCAATTTTAGGTATTTTTGAATGATTGTTCTCTGTAGAAATAAAAATTTAGTTTTCATTACATTCTGATATAAAATATAGTTGATCACATTATAGTTTAGAGAAAACAAATTGAAAATAAATCATATTACATGTAACTTTCATATTGCACTTCCATATCATGATTCATGTTATTCAATTGTATTGGCATACGTGACCATTGATGGGTCGAGTTACAATAAATGTAAAAAGATCACTTTGATTCTATGTTAATAAGATTGATGAACAAGATTGGTTATAGATACTTTCCAACATTGATAGTAAATTTGTACTCATACGGTTATACATAATTACAAAGTTATACATATAGTTCAAGTGAGAGATTGTTGGATTTTTTTATCTAATGTAAGACTATTATATAAAAATAATTATGTATTTGATTGTTATTTAAGTATAATCCAATGAAAGTGATCAATTATGGTATATTTGTTATAGGGGTTTAATGTATATAAAAGTATATGAAACTTTTAAAAGTGTAAAGATTATATAATAATTTTTTATTATGTGATGAGTCAGAATAAAAAAACATACCAAAAGATAATTAGTGATTTTAAAATTTGAAATCACAGGCAGTTATCTAGTAGTTATTTAAAAGGGTTAGGTCCGTGGATTAACATAGACTCATTTTTTATTCTGATTCCCCCATCGTTCAGAGAGAAACCCTTAGAGATACGGATAATTTAGAAGATCAAAATCCAATATCTGAAGGTCAAAACTCAAGATCTACATATCCATCTAGATCAAAATGAAATCAAACATATTTTCTTTTGTTTTCTTGGTGATTTAGCATGAAATATAGGATATGAAAATATATTGATAATAGTTTTCATCAAATTGGTTTTTCTAACATTTACAAAACTGTTTTTATCACTAAAATAATAAATAAATTAATAATTATAAGTATAATCTGAACATCAACAAGCAAACATCCCTTCAATTGTTTTGTGATCAAGCATTGACATTAAAATCTCATTATATGTTGAAAGCAAGATTGTGCTAGAGATTTTCTTTTCAAAAGAAAAATGATATTTATTTTGGTTGGTAAAAATACAAAAAATACATATTGCGAATTATCTAGGATGAAAGGCTAAAAACGCGTGAATTGCCACCCTAGAATGGATAAGAACCGTGAAAAGGGCAGCTGGCACAGGCATTGAAACAATGCAACTATAGGAAATCTGGCAGGACAAATAGACACCAAAAACGAAAATATTGACATGGAACAGAATTTGCATCACAAGAATTCATTCAGGCAACGGGTCAAATGTAATGCAATTATATTAACATATCAGAAAAGAAGAGTCCACGTCTGCAGCACTGTGTCAAGAGAACAACGGTCCAGATTTAACATATCTATCTGTATATGAATGTGATTACAGCAAGCCTTCCCAAATACTTTTGTGGGAAGAAACTTTCCTTCAAAGAAAAAAAAAAAAAAGAGAATAATAGCCGTAAAAATGAATCCAAGAACCCATAATCATCAAAATTGGGCCCCTATCGTATCCCTAGACTGCGTCTCCAAATTGTTCATTTTTACCTATCAAAGTGTTATTTAATGGAACTTTCAAGTAATAGTATTCGTTCTCTGCTCCCTCCCTATCCATATCATGTTCATGCAACCTGTGGAAATTCCAGTACATGTAAACAAAGTCGCATCAAACTCAAGAATCTTAAGAGCACTGGAGTTGCGTTGACCTTGAAATCCAATTTTTCTTTTTTTTTTTTGGGAATCAGTAAATAATTTTAAGGGCATTTACCATGTAAATGTAAGGGTCTTGACGCCCTCCACTTCCTGATCTTTTGACTTCCTCCAGCCTCAAAAGCCTGCATCCAAAGAACAGTATCAATATCAAATTTACTGCAAGTGACTTTCCTTTTATTATTATTATTTTTTTTTCCCTTCAATAGGATCCTGTATCCTGAAAATTTGAAGGGTACAACAATGTTGGAATCTGATAGGCCCGAGAAGATAAGACTGTTTTGGCCCATATAGTACGGCCCAAAGCGAGGCCTAAGTTTGTCCACCGTGCTGAGCTTTGGGCTTTATACTACAGTTAAAAACTCAGTCAACTCGCAAAAATTGTGCCCAAACTCGACCCAAATCCATAGTTTTAACCGGGGCCATTTAATGAGCCGCCTAGTTGTTCTTAGGTATATTATGATATTAGACAAGGAATAAAAATGTGTGCTTGTGCCTAATCAAGGGACTTCCAAAAATCATGTTTGAAGCCCAATGGGCTACCATTTCAAAGCCCATTGAAGCCCACTAATCTCCAAACGGGCCACCGGCCCCCCCCCCACCGGGGGGCGTGAGTGCCACATCACGGTCAACGTGTTGTGTTCTAAAACGAGAGAGAGAGAGTTCACATTCGAAGTGCTTTGGAAGTGTCAGGACTGTCCCCAAGCACTTGACGAATCCTGACTTCAGAAGAAGAACCTCCGTGTGTCAAGAACCTGAGTATGGCTTCGGCTCGGCACCTCAAGTGACCCGAGCCGAACTTCTGCGGCTGCTGCTGCTTGCTCCTGATCAACGCGACTTCTTTTTCGAATTGGCTTCGCGCGCTGGAGTTGGCGCTTGAAGTGCTTGACAAACAAGAAGACTCCGGGCTTTCAGATTCAAAATCATATGCTCGAAACTTCTTCCACATCTCACCGGAATTGACTTTCCGGCAGTCTGAAATCCTATAGTTCTTTGATCGATTCTTTTTCGCAATCTGTTTAAAAAATTGTTCAATTAGTTTTTAAGCCGATGATTTGGAGAAAGACAAAACTTAATTTGTAGAATCAGTTATAAGTGAACTGCAATTTTGAAGTTGAATTCAAATATTTTGAATATTTGAGATCTGAAAACTAACTAAAATTTCAAAAGTAACTCAACATCACGCGAAATATGAAAAATAGTAGCAGAGTTCAAATTGAATTTCAAATAATAAAATCACTGAAAAAAATCAATTGAAGAGAGAGAGACAGAGAGACAGAGAGACAGAGATGAAATCACCAGAAGCTTGAGATCGTCACAGCGAGCAACAACATCAGTGATGGAGAGTTTCTTCGGACGAATCGCGCGAGATGAACCATCGCTAGTTGCAGATGTACAACACGATGACTTGGAGTTCGAATCACTCACAATGAAGCTTCCTTTGCTGCTTTCAAAGGCCTTGGAGGGAACACTAGAAACACAGATCCTGCAAACAGTTTTTTAGTTACAAATTTGAAATCAAAGCCTGAGAGTTGAAGAAGCAATTCACGAATAGATCATATGAACCTTGAGAGGAGAGGAAGTGGAAGAGAGAGGATTTGAGGAGAGAGGGAAGGAGATGATGAAGAAGAAAGAAGGAGAAGAGCTTCTGCAACTTCAAACTCCAACCGACTTGGAAATGGTTCCATCTCTTTTTCTCAGAGAGAAAAGAAAACGCAACTAACTTTCTAAAAAAGGCGCTTTCCAAATTATTTGAAAATTCGAGAGAGAGAGAGAGTAGTTAGTTAAGCTTTTTTGAATTTTTATTTCATTTACATCTTTTTAGCACGTCCCAGAATGGACCGTTCTATTAATCACACGATTTTTAAACTTTTTTATTTTATTATATTTTACTTGAAATATTTATAATTAAGATAAAAATTATTAAATTTTCTAAATAATTTTTTTACAAAAAATAATTACTATTATATTAATAATTTTTATATTAAACTTATAATTTTAATTCCAATCACTACTTAAATCTAGGGGTGTTATGACAATCGGGTCGAGTTTGGGTATTATGATACCCGAGCTTGCTCAAGTATTTTTTGGGTGGGCTCGAGCTCAAGCTCGAAGTGTCATCGGGTGTTATCGGATAGTGTTGTTAGGTAATATGATCCAGATTTATATTTCTCGAGCTCGAGTTTGAGCTCAAAGTGTCGCGAATAGTGTCATCGGGTAGTGTCGTCGGATAGTATCATCAGATATTTAATATATAAAAAATATTTTTAAAAAAAAATTCGGATAACTCATCGTGTTTTCGAGCCTAACATATTTGTGTTTTAACTAATCAACGTCGAGTCAAGGTTTGATCGAATGATATCACGGATACCCGTGATACTATCCGGATATCAAAACAGCCTTACTTAAATCGATGCACAGTTATCGGCACATGTGAGGTATTAATAATTTCTAAGGCATAGCAATTGAGCTTGACCTGAGTCCATCCGTCAAAGATGTTGTAGGAATTCAAATTTGTCAAATCACTCGTGTTATGATTTCTACAATTTAGGTCTTCTCCTTTCCTCATTTAGCTTATGTTCTTCGTATAACATTCAGACAGAATGACTATGAAATTATATCAATATTTTCACATATCATGGATAATTTAGAAAACATTTAGATTTTTTCTTAAAAAAATCTTTAAAATTATCACTGTTTAGCTATTAATTCACCTCTGGTCATCAAATGAAATATAAATAATCCGTCATCCTCTCTTTAAAATAAGGAACCATTTCTGATTCTTTCGACCCTTGAAATAATTTTATTTTCTCTATATTATCATATCTCTAGAATCAATAATTTAAATCAAGCCTAAGTATAGAAGATTTGGATACGTGACAAACAATGTTGGGTGAATTTTGGCTCCCAAATTCTGTTGTAATTGAACATGTTTAAATCTTCAACTACAGATTTACATTTGGATAGATGATGACAACAATTTGATTAGATACCAACTTTACAGAAACTTGTCTTTGCTCACCTTTTTCCCTTCTAAACAATGATGAGAGTGAGAGGAATTTAAGATCCGCTAGGAGCATAATAACCTTGATGATAAGATCATGATTATCCTTTGGTCTAAAAGCCCTAAGAAAAATGAAAAAAAAGAAAGACATCATTGAGTCATAAGGGTGAGGGAAAAGCCTTAGTACCTATTGGCTAAGGAGATGATGACCGCATCATGTAAAGAATGTCCGATTCATATACGGTATTAGCTAGTATTTGATTTAAAATATGAGAAGAAAATGATAAATTCTGAATATATAACAGCCCTGCATGATTTGTGAAGATAAAAATAAAATAAAAAATTATTTTTGTCTCCGTAGCAGCAACGAGCTAAAGTTGTGTACATATTTTCCAAGGGATATGAGGATAGAAATGGATAATTTTTCTGTAACACATTTTCAAAATTTTCATCATTTTCTTTCTATTTTGTCTCCATTTCTTGTCCCTTTTTTTAAGTATTTGAATAAAACCAAATATTACCTTAAAAAACATGCAAAAGAGAAAAAAAAGACTTAATATTTTGAGAATTATATCAAATTAGCACTTCTAAATTTAGAATCCAAAAACTTAACAGAATTAAATTTGGATACTGTGTTTATATTTTGTTCTTATGTATTAAATAATTTAGCTTCACCCTTATAAAGCTTGTTGTAATGCATGATCCGAGTGCTATTGCAATTGTTATTTCATATATATTTATAAAGAAAAATTTGTCTCTCTCTTTTTTTTTTTTTAAAAAAAAAAAACCCATGTAATATGCAAAGAAAATGTTTTATCTTAGTTTAAATATATTATAAAACAAAATAAAAAAAAATTTATATGACTGAATTCCGTACGACTTTCATCCAAATAGGTCTGGGGTAAGATTTTTTTAACTGAGGTGGAATAACTTATTATTTGGGTCATGGGTGTGTCTTTCTCAAGGAAATGGATATGGGCAAATAGATGCCATGAGGCAAAGATGATATTTACCCAGCAACCAAAGAAAGAAAGATTTGCCAAACATTCTACAGGCAACACAGCTTAAAAGGGTAAAGGATATTAAAATGTGCAAAGTAATTTTAATTGAATACGGAGGTAGATCCATCATATATCACAAATATCTATATAAATTTTTGAATTAGACTTAATCCGTTTCGAATCGAGTTAAATTTTGAAAGATAAATTTTTTTCTGACACCTATTTAAAATTAAGTATACATATATATTTAATATTATTGACTCGTGTGACAGCAATGAATTTGCATAATTAAAATATGGCAGAGCAGCGCAGAGCATCTCTATATTTGGCTTTATATACTTGACTTCAATGTGCTTTCGAATGAAATAGATCACCCACGAGAATCTGCTGCCGTCAAGTGTTAGAATATGATTCCAAGCTTAGCTAATTAAATTCCCAAAGTTGCACATGCATGTTGGTCTTCATAATTGAAAATTATGAGTTTTGTGAATTTGGAAAAATGAAAAATCGAAGATGTACAAAAATCAGAAGAAATGTTAAAAAAAAAAAACTATAAAGTAAAAACAAAAAACTTCAAGTTGAAGAAAGAAAAGGGAAAATGTGGTAAGGAGGGTGACAAGCCTCTTCCAACTAATCAGATGAGAAGCTATCGGATTTGCAGCGTAGCTTGTCACTTTCTTCTAGCCATGCCACACTTTACCTGCCACGGCCCACCAATTTTGATTACTTAATTCCACCAGCAACGCCTTCAGAATTGTGGAGACGGAGAGAGAGAGAGAGAGGACCCTACCTCATAACTAGCACTTAAATTGAAGCCTAAGAAACTCAACCCCGCACCTGTCGGCAGCCAAGTGGAAGAGAGAGAAATACGGAAGGCAGAGAGAGAGAGAGCAGAGAAAGTCTGTGCAGCTTCAGCTTCAGTCAAGAAATTGTGAGAGAGAAAGAAAGAGCGATCAGTGCATTGTGAGTAAAATTAGGGTTTGAATTTTGGGAATTCAATTCAATGTTGGTCCAAGATCGTTCAACACCAAAATCCAACAACGCAAGAACAACCCTTCCTCCACTACACCACCCAAAGCATCGCTTCTCCGAGACCAAAAACCCCGATTTCTCAGCATGGGTATCCGAGAATCTCTACAAAATCGTCATTATCATCTTCTTAATCGCCACAGTTGCTGCTCTCTTCTTCCTCAGAAACGTTGGCGACACTGCAGCTCTTCTCTGCTTCCAATCCCACACCAAACAGCTTGAAACCATATCTTACCCTGAAATTCAGTGGAATTCAATCACACCCATTTCAGATAAATCCTCTCCTTACTCCTCATTTCGATCTGAACGTTGGATTATTGTCTCTGTCTCGAGTTATCCGTCCGATTCGCTTCTCAGTCTTACCAAAATCAAGGGCTGGCAAGTGCTTGCTATTGGGAATTCTAAGACTCCTGCTGATTGGAGTCTTAAAGGTACAATTTATCTCTCTCTTGAGCAGCAAGCGAAATTAGGGTTTCGTATTCTAGATCATCTCCCATATGATTCATTTGTTAGGAAATCTGTTGGGTATCTGTTTGCAATTCAACATGGTGCTAAGAAAATTTTCGATGCTGATGACCGTGGAGAGATAATTGATGGTGATCTAGGTAAACATTTTGATTTAGAATTGGTAGGGCAAGATGCTAGGCAAGAGATTATATTGCAGTATACATATGAAAACCCTAATCGAACTGTCGTGAATCCGTATATACATTTTGGTCAACGGTCTGTTTGGCCCAGGGGTTTGCCTTTAGAGAATGTGGGTGAAATTGCGCATGAAGAGTATTACACCGAAGTGTTCGGTGGGAAACAGTTTATTCAACAGGGTATTTCAAATGGGCTTCCTGATGTCGATTCAGTTTTCTATTTTACTAGAAAATCGGGTTTGGAAGCATTGGATATTAGGTTTGATGAGAATGCTCCAAAAGTGGCATTGCCGCAGGGTATGATGGCACCTTTGAATTCCTTCAATACGATTTTCCATTCTTCAGCGTTTTGGGCCATGATGCTTCCTGTATCTGTGAGCACAATGGCTTCTGATGTGCTGAGGGGTTATTTGGCACAGCGCATTTTGTGGGAAATTGGTGGTTGTGTTGTATTTTATCCTCCGACAATCCATCGATATGATAGAATAGAGGCTTACCCGTTTTCTGAAGAGAAGGATCTTCACGTGAATGTGGGGCGGCTGACTAAGTTTTTGGTTGCGTGGAGATCAAATAAGCATAGGTTGTTTGAAAAAATTTTGGAATTGAGCTATTCTATGGCAGAGGAGGGTTTTTGGACTGAGTTGGATGTGAAGTTTACCGCTGCTTGGCTTGAGGACTTGATTGCAGTGGGTTACCAGCAGCCAAGGCTTTTGTCGCTAGAATTGGATAGGCCAAGGGCAACTATTGGTCATGGGGACAGGAAGGACTTTGTCCCACGAAAGTTACCGTCTGTTCATCTTGGGGTTGAGGAAACCGGAACAGTCAATTACGAGATTGGGAATCTTATTAGGTGGAGAAAGAACTTTGGGAATATTGTGCTCATAATGTTCTGCAGTGGGCCTGTTGAACGAACTGCTTTGGAATGGAGATTGCTTTATGGCAGGATATTTAAAGCTGTAGTTATTTTATCAGAGCAGAAAGATCCTGATCTCGCTGTTGAGCAAGGCCACTTGGACCATGTATACAAGTAAGTTTTATAAGTGACATTTTTCTTTCATATCACTTGGTAACATTTTCATTTCGATTTTGTCATATTAACAGCTCATGTTGTTTATCCTGTCTAATTTACTTGGTTATTTATAATTTAAATTTTCAGGTTTATATGACTTTGAAATTAACAATTATCTAACTTCTTTGTAACTCATCAAACCCAATTGAAAATCTTTGTGGAGCAAAGGTGCAACTGAATGCATGTATGTTTGCGGCATAAGCTACAATAGATTTGCCTAACACAGGTCATTAAAGTTGCTCAGTTGTTTCCTATGTGGCATCGCTACCTGTGAAAGAGTTCTTAAGCATAACTAGATATTTATTTATAACATTTGAGGCATTAAATTTTATGTATAACTGAAGCTTGACCTACTCTAGTAATTGAGAATCTGGTGGAAAAATATTTTAGTGAAAAATGGCCATAATTATTGCTTGTAAGGTGGTCAATTTCTATCTTTAATCTACCTACTCAAATATTGAGGCCCAAACTCAAGGTTGCATGGTATTTAGTGATTTCACATTTCATAGTCTTCGAGGCAATTAGAGATATGGTTGCTTCATTTAGTGACTATGCAGATTTAGAGTATGTTAGAAGCTTCTGGTGACTAGTAAGACACACTTAGAAGGAAGTTTCAAGTATTATAATTTGGACTAAGATAAGACATTTCATGCGACAAGGGCATATTCTTCTTGTTCAATTAAGCAAATCCTAAAACCCTTCCTCACATTTCATTCAATGGTTGTTAATCCACCTTCATTTTGTATCCCCAATTTGTAATAGCCTTTGTCAATTTTTCTGAATGAGTTTCTTCTCATTTGTTATTCCATATATATAGGAAATTGTACAAAAACAATTCAGGAAAGTTTTTAAATTACAATCGTGATATTCTCTTATTCCTAATCTATATATTCTAATTTTGGTAGTCTAATTATGTACATGGTATGATTAAACAAATTGATGGAATCTCTTGATTTTTTAATTGACTAACAAATTGATGGAATCCCTTTATTTTCGAATTGACTGGTAGATTGATGTAATCCCATTGATTTTCGAATTGACTTGCTCAACCTTGATTGGTTCCGTTGATTAAATCTCTTATTAACATCCCCTCTCAAATTGATGCGGCTGATCAAGAAGCATTAATTTGTTTATGAGAAATTGGTGACGAGGCCGAGGTAGTGCCTTGGTAAGGGCATCAGCCAGTTGAAGATCTGAGGTAATATGTAGTAGGGAGATAACTTGATTTTCAAAAGCTTCACGAATAGAATGACAATCCACTTCAATGTGTTTAGTGCGTTCATGAAAAACAGGATTAGCAGCAATCTGAATAGCACTAGTATTATCTGCATAAAGAGGTGTGGGGTCGGATTGAGAAAATCCAATTTTAGTCAATAAACCGCGAAGCTAAATAATCTCTGAACAAGCAGTAGACATAGCATGATATTCCGATTCGGTGGAAGATTTGGATACCCGAGCTTGCTTCTTACTTTTCTAAGAAATGAGCGCAGAGCCAAGAAGCATAAACCAACCAGTAGCAGAGCGTTGAGTGTCAGGGCAGCTTGCTCAATCAGCATCACTGTAACCAATTAATCGAATGGAGGATCCAATAGGAAAGAATAAGCCACGACCAGAAGTACCCTTTAGGTAGCGAATGATACGATGAACAATAGCTAAGTGAAGGTGTCGAGGGGTATGCATAAACTGACTTGCTGAACAGCGAAAGAAATGTCAAGACGTGTAATTGTTAAATAATTAAGACTTCCGACCAACTGACGATATATCATAGGATTAGGAAGGTCACCCTCATCGCGACTAAATTTCACATTAACCTCAAGAGGAGTATCAACAGGAGAAGCAGATTGAAGTCCAGCTAAAGAGATCAAGTTCTCTATATATTTGTGTTGATGCAAAAAAATACCCTTCCGATCCGAACGAATCTCAAGACCCAAAAAATAGTGGAGAGAACCAAGATCCTTCATATGAAATGAAGTTTGGAGCTGCTGTTTAAGCTGTTGAATCAAAACACTATCTGTGCCAGTGATGACAATATCATTAACATAGACAAGAAGAAGAACAACACTATCCGCTGTTTTGTGAAGGAACAAAGAAGAATCATACTGGCTCTGGGTAAAAGAAAAGCCGAGTAAAGTAGAACGAAATTTCTCAAACCACGCCCGAGGTGCTTGTTTCAAGCCGTAAAGAGAACGTCTAAGTTTGCACACACCAGAAGAGGAAGAGAATAAGCCTGGAGGAGGAGTCATAAAAATTTCTTCCTTAAGATCACCGTGCAGAAACGTATTTTTAACATCCATTTGATGAAGTGATCATCCCTTAGAAGCAGCAATAGCAATAATAGTTCGGATAATAGTCATTTTGGCGACTGGAGCAAATGCTTCATCGTAATCCATCCCATATTCTTGCCTATTGCCAAGAGCAACCAACCGAGCCTTATAACGTCAAGAGAACCATCAAAATTCAGTTTCACAGAATATACCCATTTACAGCCTATAGGTTTAACACCAGGAGAGCATGGAACAATCTCCCATGTATGATTTTCTTAAAGTGCTTGGAGCTCATCTTGCATTGCTTGTTTCCAACACGCATGTTGGGCTGGCTGAGAATAACAAGTAGGAACAGGAATGCTCAATAAAGTTACATTAAGAGATGTATGTGAAAAGTCATACCTATCTGGTAGATGGGAGACGTGTAGATTTTCGAGGTGCCGGAGGTACAGGTTCAGGTGGCGGGTCAGTATCAGAAGGAGTTAAAGTGGTTTTATGTCTCGTATGCACAATACCTGGTTTGAAACGCTCAATAGGACACGTAGCATCATCAAAGTGAGGAAGTATAGGAGTATAGAAGATACCACATTAGACTGAAAAAAATAGTGATTCTCAAAGAAAATCACATTTTGAGAGGTTCGAAGACGATTAGCAATAGTATCATAACATGCAAATCCCTTTTGAGTGGTATTGTAACCCAAAAACGCACACTTAACAGTTTGGCATCAAGTTTGTGACGTTCAGTAGATGGTAAGTGAACAAAACAGACGCACCCAAAAGTATGAAGTGTATGATAACTAGGATGAGTGTCGTAGAGACGAAAAAATGGTGAGTTAAAGTTCAAGACTTGAGATGTAAGACGATTAATCAGATAGACAGTTGTGGACATGGCCTCAACCCAAAATCGAGGGGAACAGAAGATTCAAGTAGTAAGGTACGAATGACATCCAACAAATGTCGATTTTTTCGTTCAGCTACATCATTCTGTTGAGGTGTATAAGGACAAGAGCACTGTGAAATAATACCTTTGCGTTGTAAGAAAACTTGGAATTCATTTGACATATATTCTCCCTCAGAGTCAGATCGTAAGATTTTAATACTAGTAGAAAATTGATTCTCAACATATGCCAAAAAAATTTGAAACACGAAAAAGACCTCAGCTTTAGAGTGAAGAAAATAAATCCAAGTAAACCGACTGTGGTCATCAATAAATGTCACGAAATATTTGTGATTGGTATGAGAGTACAGGAGAAACACCCCAAACATCACTATGAATAATATCAAAACATTTTTCTGCATGATGACCAGAAGAAGGAAATGGTTAATTTTTACTCTTAGCAAGTTTACACGTAGAGCAATCAAAAAATAAAGATGAAGACTGATTTTTATTGTCCAAGAATCCATGTTTCAATAAGTGAGACAGGACAAGAGAATTAGGATGACCCAAACGTTTATGTCAGACCTCACTTAGATTTGTTACAGTGTCACAAGCCAAAGAACAAATATCATGACTAAGGAAATGTATAGGAAACAATCTTCCCACTTTAGGCTCCTTCGCGATCATTTTCCCGGATCCCTGATCCTGCACAAGACAACCATCACGAGAGAAATGCACGTTATAATTGTTATCTACCAATTGACCAACTGATATTAAACTTGATGCAAGCCCAGGGGACAAACACATTACGAAAAGATGAATCAATATCACTAATAGTAACAATAGGAAGAGAACTATCATCCGCAATTTGAATATGTTGTGCGTCACAATGGAGTCGAACATTGTGTAAATAATCAGAAGTACCAGTCATATGATTCGAAGCCACAGAGTCAACAAACCAAGGTTGAAGAGTGGGTTTAGTCTTACCTTGAATGCCCAAGGCAGAGAATGCCGAGATAATCATTTGTTGTACCATTTATGGAGTCAAGACAACTTAGAAACTACCAGAGGTGCTGTCATGAGACCCTTATCTGCTGGCTCTGTAGGGGAAAATGAATGAACCGCAGCATGGAAGGCTTTGGCTGGACGATTCTCTGGCCGTGTTGGACATTCTTTAATAATGTGACCACGTTGTTTGCAATAGTTACAGAATTTTCGGCTACAATTTTGAGCAATATGCCCAAAATCCTTGCATGAATAGCATTGAATCTGCTTCATATCTCTTCCTTTTCTTTTCCCTTGAGCAGCGTAGGCAACTGTTACAGACTCTGAGGTGAGTTTGTCTTGTACCATAGCTTCTTGAGTCATTAATCGTTGCTCTTCCCGAAGTAGTTCTCCAACACACACGTCCAAAGAGGGAATTGGATCTCGGTTCAGCAAAGCAGCCCTTGTAACCTCAAATTCTGGTCTAAGTTTCATGAGAAACTGATCCCGTCGACTAGTATCATAAACTTCTTTGAGGATAGATAGTGCCTCTCGTGGTATTTTATCATGTATAATGGCTGAATGTTCTGTTCATAAATTAAGAAAACCAGAATAGTATTCTTGAATTGAAAGATTACTTTGACTGTAATTTGCAATGTCCAGCTCCAACTGAAAATACTTTGCATTGTTGTCTTGATTATAAATACGTTTCAAATATTTCCACATTTCCTTGGCTGTTGTAAAAGAGCGCAAATTGTTGACCATGTGTGGCTCAATAGATCCCAGAATCTAAGAAATAATCTGAGCATCTTTTGTCTCCCACGTAGCAAGGCCAATTTTGTCATTTGGTGCAGTAGAAGATCCATCAATATGTCCCCACAGTCCTGTGCCTTTGACATATATCCTGAATTGAAACTCCCAAGCCGAATAGTTCTTTCCGCTGAACCGAATAGAAAAGTTTTCTGTTGCCATAGTGATCTAAAAAAAAAAACAAAAAAATGTGTAAACAATTGTAACTCTCCGAAATAAAGCCCACAATATGTGATCTGGAAATAATTTCAAGATCAAAACTACTAAAGCTAAAGGAGAAGATCAAATATTCGAGAGCCCCTAGGGCTGAAACAAGGACACTAAAGTTCCTAGAACTGAACCAAAGATATTCAAGAGCCCCTAGGGCTAAAACAATGACACGAATATTTTGATAGAAGGTTCTGATACCATGTCAATTTGTCTGAAAGAGTTTCTTCTCATTTGTTATTCCATATATATATGAAATTGTACAGAAACAATTCAGTAAAGTTTTTAAATCACAATCGTGATATTCTCTTATTCTTAATCTATATATTCTAATTTTGGTAGTCTAATTATGTACATGGTATGATTAAACAAATTGATAGAATCCCTTAATTTTTTAATTAACTAACAAATTAATGGAATCCTTTTATTTCCGAATTGACTTGTAGATTGATGGAATCCCCTTGATTTCCGAATTGACTTACTCAATTCGATGTTGATTCCTTGATTGGCTCCGTTGATTAAATCTCTTACTAACAGCCTTATCTTGGGACTTATTAAGACAGGGTCACGGTTAACCCTAGGTGAAACAATGAGGATGCTAATGAGGACTTTGACTCCCATTTATTCGAGTTGATGTAGTTATCATTTGAATAATCCCAAGGATATCATCACATCTTGTAAACCGGAGGATAGGGAACTACCCTAGTGATTGTTTTCCAAGAGACAAAATTTCCAAAATCATAGAACTTGTTTTTTTTCCCGAGTCTACTTTTAACTCAACTTTTTCCTGGTGTGCTTTTGGTAGATGGAGGACTAGAATATGATAATCATCGGACCCAAGGGTTGGCCATTGTGCATTCCCTGTAGAATATATGTCTAGTGTAGCCCATTTCATGTTGATGGTAGGATACATTGGGCAGTAACACTGTTTATCCTCTCATAATCTGTCAGAGAGAGGAAGATGAGCCTTGCTAAATATTTGTGGATTGATATAGGAGCAAACTCTTTTTCCCAGCCAATTTTGTCAGAGGCAACTGCGGATAATGGAATCCTGAGACAATTGCAAAGGGAGGGGCAGGGGTGGTGGGGGACAACACAAAGGAATTCTATATCTATCACGGCTGGTATCATATTGGACTTGAGCAATATGACAAGAATTAGGATTCTTGGTTGGTCAAAGGCTTTAACACTGCATTGTGGAGTTAGTTGGCCTTTGGTACATATGGCTGCTGCAGGAACTTATCATTTATGCTCCAGAACCTTGTCATTTATTTTACTTTTGCTGAATTCAGGATGCAGGAATTTACTGTCCTAGGTCAGAGAAAAGAGAGTATGTGATGCAACTGAATTATATATGGATTCTTATGGTTGCATTTTTGTATGCTATTTTCAAGTTTTTGCAAAAAATGATAATTATGGTATCTAACTGGAAAGAGCAAAGCTCTTTTCAAGGAAAGAATCCTTTAGAAAGTTTAACCTAGGAATAAAGGACCCATGTTCCATATGTTCCAGTTTTTCCTTTCCTTTGAAGAAAATGGTTGTGTAACTTGTCTATTAAAATCTCATTGTTTAACTTTGCTTTTAAAAGAATGAATAAACTTTTATACGGTTTCTTGTCTTCTTTAATGGTTCTGGTTTTGATGATGTTAACTCAATATGCTGCTTGTTTCACACTAAAGTTCCTGGAAAGCTTTTTCTGGTTGAGTCATCAATTCTGTTGTTACCTAGAAAGTACTGTGTTGACAGGTTCCGCTGAAGGTTGATGACATGCATCACTATTCTCAACATATATTCTTTCTCTCATTCTATTCTCTTCAAAAGGTTTTCTTCGTTGATCCTTTTATTTTGTTTGCAGGAATTTAGCCAGCATATTCAATCGTTTTACAAGTGCAGAAGGATTTTTCTTCCTACAAGACAATACTATTCTTAATTACTGGAATTTGCTGCAAGCAGACAGGAATAAGCTTTGGATCACTGATAAGGTAACTAACAAACATCTAAACTTTGATCATCCTCTTCCACAACATCTGCATACTTAATAATTAACTTCATACTATCCAATTGCACCTCGGAGGCGACTGTCAGACCAAATATACTGATCATACTTGTGTGGATTTTAGTTACATTTTCACCTTGGGTTGATGTTAACGCTTATGTTAGTATAGAATTCTTTCGACCAAAAATAATGACAATATGCATGTGTTTGTCAGATTTATTCTGTGATTGGCTTCCTAATTACCCTCTAGACATGGTTGTAGATATACCATTCTCTTGCAGTCCCCACATGACTGTAATTTCAATTATATTGCAAGTTGCAAAACTAATATTCCTGCTTTGTGTTTCAGGTGTCTAAATCATGGTCTGTTGTCTCAATAAATGACAATGCAGATTGGTTCTCAAAACAAGCAGAGATGGTAAACCAAGTAGTTAGCACAATGCCAGCTCACTTCCAAGTCAGTTACAAAGAATCTGCAAAGGATGAAAAGAGCCTCATGATCTGCAATTCCGAGTTATTCTTCATTCCTAGGCACTTTGTGTCCGACTTTATTGATCTTGTTAATCTAGTGGGGGACCTAGAAATCCATCACAAGGTAGCAATACCCATGATCTTTGTAGCCATGGATTCTCCCCAGAATTTCGACCCAGTATTTAGCACAATGAAATATAAACAAAAACCGCCTCCAGTTAATTCAACCTTTTACTCTGCTCAAGTTCCTGCAGTCCACCCCTGGACTGTGTCAAGTGAACAGGAGTTCATAAAACTCATTAGAATTATGGCAGAAGGTGATCCTCTATTAATGGAATTGGTTTGAAGGCAAAGCCAATTTTTAATATGAAAGAGGAAGATAGAACCATGTACCACTCTGTTAATTATTACACCATTTTTTTTTTCCTTCTTTTCACTTTTTCTTTCAAATATTGTATCTTACGTTTTTTTTGCATTCTTTTTTTTTTGGTTTTTTTTTTTGGGGGGGAAGTGGAGGGAATTTTTTATTTCTTTTTGATTTTGTAAATTTATGTTGTAATATTCATCTACTCATTGAAAATTTAAGCCCAAAAGAGAGTGATCATTTTGCTGGCTCATAGATCTGAATTGCAAACTTTGTCTCTCCACACCATACTTATCTTCTACAAGCTATTTAGATTTATATGAAGATTAAATACCAAATGTGACTGTTTGTGTGTGTGGAAAAGAGAGTTATCAAATTGTCGTGATTTCGATGGTAATGGTCATGATTGTAGAAAAAGAACAAACTCTCAGTTTAAAGATGATCATTCCTAAGCTCTCAAAAAGAAATGAATCGGAAAAAAGGTGATGAACAATGTTGTCTTCCAAACATGTTTAATGCTACATGCCCTCATTCTCAATGAGGAGAAAAATAGAGGGATTGAGAATCAACAATTATATATGCACTCAGGGGCTATAGTTTGTTTTCTTACATTTTACCTATCAATCCCTTCAATTTTGTCTTCAACTTCAGAGTACAATTGCCTTAATCTCTCAATATTATCCTCTGAAGTCTCCCAATATCCACGTCCATTGGCCTCCAAGAATGTCTGCATCAACTTCCTGAAAGAATTCGGGTTGGTCTTCATTAGCCTGTTCAGCATTTCCTCGTCTTGTATGAATGTTGAGTTAGCTTCTTCATAGACCCAGTTGTCAACTTGGCCTGAGGTTGCACTCCACCCAACTGTGTTGGTGAGTCGCTTCTCGATCTCTCGAACACCCTCATACCCACTAGACAACATTCCCTCGTACCACTTTGGGTTCAACAGTTTGGTGCGTGCATCAAGCCGCACTGTCTCTGAAAGAGTTCTCACCTGTACAATGATTCATTCAAGAAACTTATTAGCTTGTTCTCTTTAGAAAAGCCATGCCCTGTGAGTAAGAGTTATCGGGATGATGCGAACCTGGGCATTGGCAGTAGTTGTGTCCGCAATGTAAGCGCTAGGCTTCTTCCCATCCTTCCGTAGACTCTGAACCAGATTAGTTGGGTCAGAGTCAAAGTAGTGACTGACATCAGTGAGTGAGATCTCTGATGAGTCAAGGTTTTGGAATGTGGCATCTGCTGTGCTCAAAGCCATCTCGAAGACCTTTCTTTTCTCTGTCATGCCAGCACCAGGAGCATCACAGTCAAATGCAAAGGACTTGCGGCTCAAGTACATGTCCTGGAGCTGCTTCTCATCATTCCATGAGGAATTCTCGACGGCAAGGTTGATGTTGGATGAGTAGGAGCCCGAGGCATTGGAGAAGACACGGGTTGCAGCTTCTCTGACACCAATGCCAAGTGCTTGGGCTTGCTCCAGGGCATGTTTCCTCACATAGTTTTGGTCTTCAGGCTCATCTAGTTCAGCTACCATCTTCACCGCTCGGTCAAGGAGATTCATCTGGGTAACACAAATTTTCAGTAAAGATAAGAAATGAAATGACAGATTTAGGCAAAGAATTTATGGAAAAACAAAAATCATGGTTACCTGATTGATGAAAAGGTCTCTGAAAACTCCTGAACAGTTAACGACAACATCAATCCTAGGCCTTCCAAGCTCTTCCAGACTAACTACCTCCACCCTATTGACTCGTCCAAAGGTATCAGTGACAGGTCTCACACCAATCATCCACAGAACCTGTGCCAGTGACTCACCATAGGTCTTAATGTTATCAGTACCCCACAACACAAGTGCAACGGTCTCTGGATACTTTCCACCATTGTCAACCTTCTGTCTCTCGAGCAATCTATCCACAACCACCTTCGCACTCTGCATTGCTGCAGTTGTGGGAATTGCTTGTGGGTCCAGAGCATGAATGTTTTTACCTGTTGGTAGGACTTTGGGGTTTCTGATCGGGTCACCACCAGGACCTGGCTCAACATATTTGCCCTCTAGAGCTTGTTTGAGACTTCCTAACTCATTATCAGCCACAACTAGCCTCAAGCACTCCCCTAAGAACTCAAACAATGTTCTGAGTTTCTCCCTATCAGCTTTGTAGAATTTGGTGTTTGACAAGTACTGGACCCATGGCTCGTTCAGGCCAAAACCGAGGATTGAGGTCAACTTGTCAGCTACATTAACTACTTGACCCTTCTTGTTGGTTGTTCGCTCGACAAAGGCAGATATAGCTCCTCGAGATGCCTCAATAATCTGTCGAAGCAGCTCAACATCTTTCAAGATGCCCTTGTCATTTCCTCTGTAGACATCTTCAATATCTCTTCCAAGCGACTTAGCTAGTATTGCAGGAAGTGATGAAATCCCATCTTCAGGACGGTCCAATGCAGCAATATTAACTAGCGTTGCAATTGCTTCCATGGCTGATGGGGGCTCACCAATGACATGGAGGCCACAAGGCAATAGCCGAGATTCGATCTCCATGATCTTGGAGTACACCTTCCCAACCACAAGATCACGCTCTTTAGCTGGGATTTCTTGACTCTCATCAGGAAGCTCAACATCCTTGTCTAGATTGCATTGTCTGGCTGTGCTAATGATGGAGCTTACAATCTGCTGAGCACGACCAGTGTCTTTGAGAGATTGATAGGATGAGATGAGCTCACTGAGTTGCTTGAGTCCCTTGTAAAGCCCAGCATTTTCAGCTGGCGGAGTTAAGTAGCTAATGGTATTGGCGTAACTCCTGCGCTTGGCAATGGTGGCTTCAGATGGGTTGTTGGCCGCATAGTAGTACACATTGGGAATGTTCCCAATAAGACTATCCGGGTAGCAAACATCACTCATTCCTACTTGCTTTCCGGGCATGAACTCGAGCGAACCATGAGTACCAAAGTGGAGAACAGCATCAGCTTTGAAAATTTTCTCAACAAATGAGTAGTAAGCAGCAAACCCGTGATGTGGGCTAGCTGATTTGGAGAAAAGTAGCCGCATTGGATCACCTTCGTAGCCAAATGTTGGCTGAACTCCAATGAAGACATTTCCAAATTGTTTCCCATAGACAAGGAGATGTTCTCCATCAGAGTTCAAATTTCCAGGAGGTTTTCCCCAGTTTTCTTCTAGGGCAGTAGCATATGGAGTTAGGCTTTGGTACTCTCTGACGCCCATTTTATAAGCAATGTTAAGATTAGGACTGCTGAATTGAGCTTCTTTGTCGTGAATTATCTCTTCGATTAGGGCTTCAGAAGTTTCTGGAAGGCCCTCAACATTGTAACCATCTTTTTCGAGGTCCTTTAGGACAGAGAAGATTGAGGAGAAGACATTGAGGTAGGCAGCTGTTCCCACATTTCCTTTGTCAGGAGGGAAACTAAAGACTGTAATCGCCAACTTCTTTTCTGTCTGTAAAAGGAAATGCATTTAAAAAAAAAAAAAAAAAATTACTTGGAACAAAAAGTAAGAATCTAAGTTTGTTTTCTACATAGAAAACTAGAAAAACTAGGTCATAAACATGCAAATCAATAAGAAACTATCAGAATGTGGTTTTTCCTGAGATTTCTAAAGAGGAATCTTCACATGTAGCTTTATCCATGCGAACGCTAAAACAAATATCTCACAAAGTGATATGCTTATAAAAGACATCTACAATTAGTACAAGAATCTTTCGGTCTAAAGACTGCCAAACAAGCTTGACAAGTTTCACAATATCACGCCAAGAAAGAAACTGATGGCATGCCTATCATTGTCTTTGATGTAACTATATTCTAAAAAAAATAAAAATAAAATAGACTTGGAGCATTTAGAACTTAGTCAATTCCAAGATTCTGTTTATATGTTGAGATGAAAGTTATTGGTGAGAAGGGTTCTCCAAGCACAGGACGGACAATGTGAGTTGTGTATGAAGATATGCTCAAACATGGACAAATGGTCATGATTAACACTTTCGAAAAGTGAAACAAAAGGTTAACAGGCATGCTCAAATTGCTGCCAAGGACATTTATAACAAATTCATACGTCCGGAATAAGCAGGGTCTACAACTTGAGTCAAAGTACCTTGGATTTTCTTTTCAGTTCAGCCCACTTGATTGCCCGGGTGCACAGTTGCTCCACCCTCTTGTGAAGGGCGTGTGATTTTCCTGCAATCACGTTGAAAATTTAAGAAAGAATGGTAAGTAAAATATTAATATTTGGACTTTTTGACCTAAAAAGAATAGTAACAAACAGAAGAGAAGACACTAGGATCCTAATTTAATGAAGAAAGAACCAATCAAACAAGAAAAATGTGACAAAAGCAGTGCAGCAAAAGCACAATTGATTAAAATTCGTGCACCATTATTGAAAACAACAGAGGAAAAGTTAAGCTTGCCTGTTCTAGGATCTCGACCGGAAAAAACAATGGGCTCCATACCACCATCAAGCTCAGGAAGAGCAACCTGCAAAGCCACCTGAATTGGGTGCAACCCTAAAGAACTATTTAACCATTCCTCAGTTGTCTGAAACACCAATGGCAAGGCAACAATATAAGGCACATCAAGCTTCCTCAATGCCTCAACAGCCCTTGGATGATCTTGCCTAGCCGGTCCTCCAACCAGTGCAAAGCCCGTCAATGACACCACCGAGTTCACAAACGGCTTCTTGGTTACAGGATCAATGAAAAACCTCTCAACGGGACCAGAAAAGTCAAGCCCACCAGCAAATATTGGAATGGCCTTAGCACCTCTAGCTTCCAACTCCATAATCACAGCAACATAGTGACTCTCATCACCGGTCACAATATGACTCCTTTGCAAGACTAAGCCAATTACAGGTGCATTTGGACTCTTTAGCTTCTCATTAGCATCTCTTCTAGTCCCATACCAGTTCAAGTACTCCTTCACATCATCATACATAGAAGGTGCCAAAGGGTGCCAAATCCCACTATCCAAGTACAAAACTGGATCTGCATATTTTATTTTTGTGCCCTTCAAAGCTGGAACATAAGACCCAGAAATCATTTTCAAGAAATTCTGCAAATTATCAGGTGACCCACCAAGCCAAAACTGCAAGCTCAGAATGTAAAGCCTAGCATCCTGAGCTTTATCACTAGGCAAGTACTTTAACACCTTAGGCAATGTCCTCACAAGCTTCAACATACTATCAGCAAATCCTGCAGATGACTTTTTCTTCTTGAAAAGCTGAAAAAATGGAGACTTTGATTGCCCAAGTTGTGACATATTAAAAGAACCTAATTTGTTGAGCCTCATTACTTCAGGCATTGATGGGAACACAAGGACTGCGTTCAGTCTGTCTCTTTCTTTTTCCACTGCTGCTTTCACTTTCAAAGCCAATTCCTCCACAAAAATCAAAGACCCAATAAAGATATTAGCATCTTCGAGATCATCACAGAAAGTTTTGTATGTATTCTCGTCTCTAAGCTCTTCTACCAAGTAACCCACAACTTCAAAAGACGCAAAATTGGCATTTTTATTGAGAGACTGAACAGCAGCCGTCAGAGAAGACTGGTATTGTGCTTCTAAGACTACATAGACAATTTTGACCATTGGAAGTCCTTGAGATTTGTCTGGAACAATTCTTCTCACTTCAGGTGTGGTTTGTGTGAAGAGACCATTTCCAATTGCTGCACATTTTACTCTGAGTGAGGATTTGGGGTTTGTGGGTGTTGAATTTTTGGGTAAAAATGAATGAAGAAAGTAGTGTTTTTGGGAGAGTGACGAAAGGTGTTCCACTTTTGATGCGGGTAAGGTGAATGGTGATGATACCAAATAAGCCATTTTTGAATATCTGTTACCCCTGTTTTCTCAATTTTTAGAGAGAGAGAGAGAGAGAGAGAGAGAGAGAGAGAGAGAGAGAGAGAGAGAGAGGAGGATATTGAAGAAACCCTTTCGGGGTTTTACTTCTTAGAATCTGATTTCAGTGTTCTAAGAAATTTATTTTTTTTCCGGGGCCGAAAGGTTGGGGGATTATGTAATGCGTATTTGGAAGGAAAACAGAGGAGGGAAATCAGAGGACTGAAAGACAGTGGTCCTCCAGGTTCGTGGTAGAGTTAGGGACACGTGTCGACAAAGAGGACAAAAGTGTGATTGGAGGGATTTTTGAGGTTCAGCTTGCAATACATGAGTGAGAGAGAGGCAGGGTGGGGAGAGAGAGAGAGAGAGAGAAGTGGGGTTGGTCTCTTATCTATCTGCTCGGGTTTTATTGACGAAGTTTCTTGACTTCCCATTGGTCGATATGGATTTCTCAGAAAATGGAGTGGAAGAAGAGAAAATTGAGATTGGAGCTTGGATTACCCAGGGTGACAATGGGGGAGATTTTTCCACGCAGGGATAGAAGGCCAATTTTAGTCCAAAAGATCCTTACTTTTTGAGTTTGTGTCCCTCGATGAAAAGGAAATGATATGTTTTTGAGTGACGCGTATGGGACCAAGTAGCCCCACATTTTTGTGCTCACAGACCTCTCAGTTATCCTTCAAAATTCATTCACCCTTCCCCGCCCCCCGTCCACCGTACCCGGTACAAGCTTTCATTTAGGCAATTTAACTACTTTTGAAGAGGCGTCAAATGAGCCGGCTACTCTTCACTATAAAGACACTGTTTATACATTTTGTCTCATAATATAATGTTGTGTTATATTATATATATATATGATGCTAGTTATGTTAATAAAAAAAATATGATTTGATAGAATTAATTCTTTTATGAGTTTTACGGTATTCAATCGGATTAGTTTATCCGGATACTAATTGATAAAAGTAAAAATATATATATATGGTGCTATTGCCTTCTATATCTATATATTATATCTGGTCACAAAATCAATATAAATAATTATTGTTGTTGTCATTATTATTAATATTAAGATGGAGAATTTTTTTTGGTATATAAAAGATGAGATTTTAGCATGTACCTTTTGGGTGTGTGCCCGTAAATTCATAGGTCAGAATTATAATCCACTAACTATATGTGCCAAATGAATATAGCAAAATAAATTTTGTATGAATTCAAAACCCTTTGGTACAATTTTCAATAATAAAGGCTATAATATCTAAATAGCTGAATGAGATTTTGGATACCTGAATATGCATAATTGGAACTTATTACAATTAATCCTAGATAATTATTTCTCTCACATTATATTTCATGGAAAATTGATGCTCTCTAGGCTGCCTCCATACATCAATCCTCGTAACCATAAGTGAACACGGGAAAGGAAATAATATCGGTTATGACAAAATCCAGCTTTTTCAATATACTTTTCATTTTTTTTTGTTATAACGAGATTTAAATCTCAGATCACGGATTGAAAAAAGAAATATGTGATCACTAAGCTGTTCTTACGAAGACTTCTCTACACTATTATTTTTACAAATGGGATTTAAACAAAATTAATTTTCTATCATCGAAGCCTTGTTGTACATATAATGCACAAACAAATAACCATCGTTATTCCCCATGGCAGCTTTCTTCCCAAACAGGAGAGTTCGAGGTATCTTTGAAATAACTCCATCCAATTGACATGCATAACGTTACTCGCTTTGTTGGAAAATCATGAATCAACCTAATATGGAAATAAAAACTTCATAGTCACAAACATGACATTATTATTATTATTATTTTTAAATTACGCTCCTCTATCATTTTTCTAATACCTTACACATATCAAAAGTACCGAACCTAGTAATTCCAGTTCCATTTATCTGAGAAAAGTGATGGAATTATAATTTTAATATTAACCTTTTCTTTTTAATGAATCACGGCTTATTTAAGTGGGAAAGGTTAAGACTAATTAATCTGACCGAGATTAAACGTAAATTTTTAATAAAATTATAAAATAATTAATTAATTTATAAAAATTTGATTTCTAATTATGCAAATCTATATTTTTGTGATAAAATTTTGGATAAAAATTATTATATATTTTGAAGAAAAAAAAGACTAAATGGTCATAGTTTTTCATGTTACAACATGGCTGGACTATGAAGCTCATATGGGTGTAGTGATGTAGTGTTGTACTTTCTTATCTATAAGTTTCAAGTTTGTGCTATGAGAATAGAGAAATGAGATTTAAGAAAGCAATCCCCTTAATAGGTCTTATAGTACTTGGATCGGATTAGTCAAATAAAATCAAGATATATAATTTTTTTATTATATAGAGACAAACTCTGGTCGGTTGGGAAAAAAAAAATGCAGAAGAAGAAGAAACATGGCTGGGCTGCTCACTCAGATAGGCCCAATAATATCGGCCTGTCTAGTAAGTGAGTTTGACAACAATATTTTGAAGTCTATGGAATTGTGCCCACTGGGCTTGAAGACCTTTTCAAAACCCGCAAACTTATCCACTATCGTTTTTTATTATTTTTTCAAAATAATGTTAGTCCAATCCCTTTTTTTTTTGAATAATTATTTATTCATTTTTTTATGGTGTGTTCGGCAATCTCGGAAAAAAAAAAAAAAGATAAAGGAAAGGATGGGAAATTGAGAGAAAATAAAGTAAAATTAAAAAAAAAAAGTTTGACAACAAAATATATAATAGAAAAGGGAGATAAAAGAAGATAAAATAAAAAATCATATTTGGTTAAACGAGAGAAATGGAGAGAATATAATCATAAAGTACATAAATTTATTATTTTATTATCTTTGTTTTTTATTAGAGTTTTAAAATTGAAAATATAAAAATAAATTTAGTATTTATAATTTTAAAACATTCTCTCCCCACCAAGACCCATCGATTTGGTGGAATTGAAAAATTGGGTTTAAAGGGTTTCATAGAAACCCTTCTTTTCTTCCCCCTGTAATTAATTATTTTGTTAAACGTGGATGAGATTTTTAAAAATCCTCTCTTTTTCTTCCTTTTTCATCAAAACTTTCTAACCAAACACACCGTTAAAGTTTGAACATAATTAGGATTTCTGATGCTCTAAGATCTCTCCGTTCTTACTTCTGCTTGAAAGACACGAATTGCGGGTGCAAGGTGAGTTATCTTCTTCTTCTTTTTGAATTGCCTCACTCCTTTTCTTTTTTTTTTCTTTTTTTTTTTTTAAATTTTCTATTTCCCTTCAATTTCTCGCTCTCTCTCTGACATCATTGGTTAGCTATGTGATTATATTGGGCTATTACACAGACCGAGTCGAATTTGAATCGCTCGTGAGTCTTTCAGTCAATGGCTTGACTCGATTCAAATTTGACCGATTTCGAGTCGAGTAGTATAATTTTAAACTTGAAAACTCTCCGACTAACTCGATTATATATATTAATATATATTATATATTTATATATAATTATAATATAAAAAATAAAATAAAATAAAATATATTAATATATTATATAATAATCGAGTTTTTGAGTTGAATTCGACTTGAGTTCGAGCCCGTATTATATATTATTCATCGAGTTTGAATCGTGTAAAAAAAATCGAGTTTGAGTTTGAGTATAGGGATACTCGGAATCGACTCGACTTGAATAGACCCCTATTTATTTGAATATGTACTTGAGAGTCCTTCTGCCCTTGCGAATTTGATATCACTTGGCAAATATTAAACCTTGCAATTGGAATTATTCATAATTTTAGAAACAGTTCAATTTTCCAGGGTTTTTCTCAATGAAGGCTGCAAATAATTTTACATTATTACAATTTTGGAAAATAATTTTCTAAAATTGAACTGTAACTAATCTTGAAGGAACTAGCTAGAGTGAATATAATTTTAGATTTTTTTTTTTTTTTTAATATGATGTCAACAAACCGTGATCAACTGGAGTATTGGGGTGCTCCCAAATAAGGTTGGCTTGGGTTGGTGGATCTAGAAATCTTAGAACTAATTAAGGTTGTTTGTGTTTTGATGAATCCTAGAGTTGTAGACGGATATAGGAGTGAGAGATGGCGTGCAATGGCGGTGGAGGTTGCCAGTCTGGTGGTTGCATTAATGAAATAAAATCGGATGCTGCAATAGCAGGAATAGAGGGGCGGAATAAGCAGATGAAAAAGGAAATCCATGATAGTAGTATCTGTATAAAGTGCAAAATCAATGAAGCCACTGCTGGTTGTGGCAGTGATGAATGGCAGTTCTGTTCAGATTGTTTTCGGAATAATCTATATGGGAAGTTCAAATTTGCTGTTACGTCTTACTCTATGATCTCTCCCATTGACAATGTTCTCGTTGCTTTCTCTGGCGGCCCTTCTTCCAGGTCTCTCTCTTTGAGAATTTGTCGTTGTCATTTCGTTTGAATGCATTATATGTGTTAAAAAAAATTTTCATCTGCTATTCTTGTCTATTTGGGGTTGCTTTGCAGTTTGTTCATGAGATGCAGTGCAAAGCTCAGAAGAATTTTGATGCAAGCAGAGGTAGATCACTTCCCGTGTTTGGTGTTGGAGTGGCTTTTACTGATGACAGTTCAATTTCTTCACTTCCTTCAGATGACGTTGAAAAAGCAATTGGGGACATGAGATTCATTGTGTCTAGTTTAGGGCCTCCCTTGAAAGTATTTCATGTTGCTCCAATTGAAAATGTTTGCTCCAGGGATTCTGATGATGGAAAACTCAGGTTGCAGGAGTTGCTAGATGATGTTAGCGATGTCACAGGGAAAGAAGATCTTTTGCTGCATCTTCGTATGTTATCCTTGCAAAAGGTGCATTTCTTGACTTCGTCGTACTTGCTAGCATGTCTAGGTGAAAAGAAACTTGTAGGTCATTATTCTTTACACCTATTTTATTTTGCAGATTGCTTTGGAAAATGGATACAATAGGCTGGTGTTGGGTTCATCTGCATCAAGGATTGCTTGCCATGTCCTTTCCTCTGTTGTTAAGGTTCATGTGTGATTTTTGTTTTAAAAAACTTCTGTAAACTTATGTGGTTTAATCGTTATAGTTCCACAATTGAAATGAAGACTAATGCTAGAAAAGGGAATTCATGTTACAGCAAGTGCCTTTGGCGATAGAAAATGAAGCAGAACAATTTCATTGCATACTGCAGATACAGATGTGTGGATAGATCAAACATAAGGAATGTTTCGAAAAAAATGCCTCTAGAATGGAAAAGTAAACAAGAAAGAATTGACCGGCACTTTAATCAAATTTTTTTTCTTTTTCTAGGGCTGATATTGCATCCCATATTATCCATCCAGGGCTAATTCACTACTCTCAAATGAATATAAGCTAGGGTGTAGGTTGTCTCATAAGTTCAAAGCTGCTGATCTAGATCTAGTTCCTCCATGTCAATGCTGTAATCTCTGTAGAAGTTGTCTTGTAATAGAAGATCATGCTTCTGCATTGTCCTCTCATCTAAAATAAAAAAGCCAAATTAATTGGTTGTAGTATATGATATGCAAAGGATTTGTTGTAGTATATGATATGCAAAGGCAATTATTATGTATAATTCACATCTGTTCTACTAACAAATGTTGTTGCCAGGGCCGAGGATACTCCTTGCCGGCAAATATACAATACGTTGATGCGAGGAGGGAGGTTCCAGTAGTGCTTCCACTTCATGATTGTCTGAAGCAAGAGCTAATCATGTTTTGTCATCTCGAGGGGTAAGTCATATACAGGTGTATTTAAGTCTTCCCAATTCTCTCTCTTTATAAGCAAAAAATGCACTGGAGAAAGAACTATATAAAAGACGATGATTTTAAGCTGCAGGAAAGTAAGAAAAAAAATCATGACCCAATCGCCCAAAAGCATGGCTCACTTAAAAGAGGATAAGACCATTAAATAAAAGTCTCAGAAAATAAATTTCAACCATAATGTATCAATCTTTACCCTGTTATTGGTTATGATTATTTGTTGCCATGTAGTGCATCCAGTGTATTTGCCTCCCCGTTTCCTGAACAGTCCTGTCAGTATTGCTACTGCATATAAACTCCACAACCATTTCTGACATAACATTGAACTTCAGAAGGAGAAGATTGATGGAGTTCCCTGGCCACTATATAGTTAAACAATGGTCCACCAATCATGAGCCCTTGCATATCTATCCTCTTCTTGAGATCATCAATTGAACCTAAAAACCTGCAGAAAAAGATCTAATATTCAAATCTTAATTTCCACCTTGCTTGCTTCTTACCTCATCCTCTAACCTACTAAAATGAAAGGATCATATTTGCAGCTTTAATGGAGTCAACTAGTTCTATTTTTCAAAATCTTTGTAAGGCTGAAAAGAATGTATATTGTGATTCAGATCTTGCCTGTCCTTTTGCAATGACCAATTAGCAATCTCCAATGCTTCGACTTGTATCAGGAATTAACTTTAAATTTAAAAAGTGATTTCGTACTTTCATCTAACTCAAATTCTGCAAAAAGTATGGTTCTTAGTATTATTCCACTGTTGCTTCTTGATGCACATTAAGTTTATCACGAGTTTGATGGACCTCTAATCATTTTGGCGGGGCAGTTTAAAGACCTTAGAGGTGTTCAAAAGCTCTCATTCTGGCATCAATAGTTTGGTATTTTCATTTGTCAAACTGTTGCAGGTAATAGATGGATTTTGTTCTGGCCGTTTTTTCTAACTCTCATGACAGTATATAAAGTTCATGTTTCGAACCTACTTAAAAAGATTGCTGGTTGTAGCCAATGAGGGCTGCTATTCCATTGCTTCAAGCTTTGTTTTTGTATTATGGAGTGCAGTTTATTCACTTGGTGTTAATCAATGCAGAAATTTTGGAAATGGATTGCTTAACTTGATTAAGATCATTAATAGTAATAACAGAGGCTGGGGTAAAAGGAAAATACCTTCCAAAAGTAGCATGCTATGGCTTGGAGCTTACTGTGATTTTTGTGATAAGTCGATCTATGTCAGCACTATGCATATCTTTATAGAAAAGAATGGATTCTTCCATTATACTGTTTTGATGCAAGTCTGACGTATCTATCTTTGATTGTTTTCCAGGAGGAAAATCCTTCTCGTGAACGCACTATTTTGATAACAGCTGAAAAGCTTACTCCATTTCGCTTTAACAAGATCGCGGAATCAGATGACTGTAAGGTTTCTATGGCATCTCGCAGGCATCAGAAGAAATATAATGTAAAAAATAAAGAGTCAATTCCTTCAGAATCTCTATGTCCTATCTGCTCTAGCCCTCTTGACCAATCAGAGTTAAAAGGTTTCGGCAGTTTAGGGAATTGGCAGACAAGTATCGATGTCTTTGGTGCTGCTTGCTGTTCAAGCTGCCAATTCCAGATGCTTCCCAAGGACCCTTCATCCATGGAGCATTTCCGTTCACTTCTACCGCGGCCAATGACTGCTCAAGCAGCAGATGGAAGCTTCACCAGTCAGAGTTGGTGAAGGTTAGGACCTTCTACTAACAACACCTCCACATTCAGTATTTTTGGTGATTTATTGGTATCTGCTAGATGTGATGGAAAATAAATCATGGCCTTGTGATTCTTTAGTTGAAAGGATTAAGTAAAACTTATGGTGTTTTAAAGTAAAGGTGTGAGTAAGGCCTGCTTAGGTTGTGTTTGTTTCCCTAAAAATTCCAGAAAAAAAAAATAATGTCCAGAAAAATGAGCTTTTCCTATCATAATGGAAGGAAATTAGGATAAATTTCCAACTTGAAAAAACATTAATAGAATAGTCAAAATTGGCAATATAAGAAAACCTAATATTCATCTTTTCTGTTCCCATCTCTTTTCTTTTATATACAACTACGTTACAAAAGATAAAGTTCCTTTTTTAGTGGGATTAATTGTACCAGTTTTAGTGACATGTTGCTTTAGCCGTTTATTATGGTTTATTCTAGACTTATTCTAAAGAATAATGAGTTATTCTAGTTTAGTTAGGAAAAAAAAAAGTTATAGGTTTTATTTTCAAATGAGTAATTATACCCTATTTTGATTTTGTTACTTTGAAATTTATTTTGTCAATATACTTAATATAACTTACTATTCTTTTTTATTTTGTTTATGTTATTTGCCATGTTCTTGTCATTTGATGATAAAGTAAATACTTTTCAAACAATCAGACACTTCCAAACAACTGAATTCTTTTTTCTTATGGAAGCATCATCTTTTGATCTCAGGGAGCAAATTCAAGATTGCTTGCTTTCCTAATGGAGAGGAGGAAACATGAATTCAACTGCATTTCATTGTTTGGAGTTCTTTTTGTCTATATCCAGTTTTGATCTTCTAAACATGTGGTATTTGTGTTTTAAGCTATGAAACCAGCCTCTCCAGAATATAGGTCTCCAGCGGCACTACAGAAGGCAAATGAATTACGAATCTAGGGCTCAATGTGAACCAATGTAAGAGATCGGCTGAACCCTACTTCTATTTAACACAAATGCAATAATCTGTTTATTACCTTTTGGTTTCATAATAATGTCAATGGTACGTTCATCGGGTTTTAGTGAGTTGAATGATTATTAAACAAAGGGGGTTTTGATCTCACTTTTATTTTACCTAGTCTGTGGACAGTATTTTTATGGTACAAGATATTCTAATGCCAAGGCTATTCGAAGAAGGTTGATGAATGCGTATATGTATGCCCTTGTATTTACTTCTGTGTAAATGCGCATGCGATCAGATGCATCCATATAACCAGTGGGTACAAATGCATGCCCATATGGCAGTCTACCGTATGTTGATTTTGCCAATGGTTAATGAGTTAGTCATCACTTGCTACTGAGTGCTCATTTGATGTCATGACTTTATAGTGAATTTCGACAATTCTTACTGTACTTAAAGGCAAATAGCTTTGCCAACAATTTCTGTCTTCCAGACAAAAAGTTTCAATGGATTTAGTGCGAGGGAAACGGTTTACAAACAACTGCTCATAAACTGACATTGACAAACTAACAGCTAAAAATACTTAGAAGTAAAATATACTTGCTCTTCTTCTATGTGTTGCGTCCACATTTACAAAGGAAAACCCAAAAAATGGCCCTTCAACATTTGCTACAAACGGTACTTTCTGATTTTCTTGCAACACCTGAAGTGAAGATGCGATAGCATAAATGAGTTCATATTATGGTAAGACACAAATGATAGCATAAATGAGTTCATATTATGGTAAGACACAAATGTCCACACGGCCACCAAGCAAGCCATCCTACAGGAAGCCATCAAGGGATCACTGAGAACAGTTCCTCCATCTGAGTCTCGGTCACAAGCACACCAAATTTCTCAGAAAACAGAGCATCAATTACGTCCATTTCTATATTCTTCACAACATCTGCAGCACTCATCTCAAGATACTGATCCAAGTTGTGCACAGTTCCATCTATATGAGAAAAATAAGGGGTGGGGGATAAATCTAATAGTTTCTTTTAAGTCATTGTAACTAAGATTAAAAAACTGAAACAAAAGGAGATTAACGGTGTAATCAACAAATCTTTTATGTGAACTCACAAGTAGTATGGCAGTTCTTCTAAGAACAAGATCATACTTAGATCCCCTATATCATGTGGGGATCACCAACTTTTTCCAAGATTTACTAGTATCCTATATTTTGTATTTAATTTATTCAACATAAATCTAAGACAGGATGCAAATTTCATATGTCCAATTTATAGATCTCTGATATTCAAGAAAAACTTATTCTTTTGGAAAAGAGAATTTAAATTAAACCACATCCAATTAATATTTATAAGGTTTTTTTTTTTTTTTAATCTCTTCAAATTGAAAAAAAAAAGGAAGCAGAGCATCTCTAGTTGAATTAAATGGTCTACAAATCAATGATGGTGAACCATTCATTTTCCAGGTAAACTACCCATGGAAAGCATAAGAGAAAGAAATAGTGATTTCCACTATTTTATAAAGAACTGAAAACCTTGCCGTGACAAAACAGTTTTCTCAGCTTAAGTTACTTTGGGTCATGAAAGGAAATCCAAATCCACAATGTGTGTGTGTGTGTTTAAAATCAGGATTAGCTTTTTAACTAAGTTCTTCCTGGGAGCATACCTTCAGCAACTATTGGTTCATATGCAGGAGGATCATAGATCCAGTTACCACCAGGATCTTTCATGTGCCTTCTGTCGGATGCAAAGAAACGGAGGAACACTGGAGCATGCACTACCCTAAAAAACCTGATCACAAAATCGATTTAGAGCATTCAATCAATTCCATTAACCACAATTCCCAGTTACATGGGTATAAATCATCATGAAAAAAGACAGAAAAGTACATCAAAGAAAGCAGAACTGGACTAACATATTCAAATGACTTGAATTTCTAAAAATAAAATAAACACATTGAAATGAAAAAACTTTCCAACAAATTAGAAGGAATCAAGTCAGGTCTGAAACAAAGTTCAGATGGTTTAAATACTAAAAGACACCTCAATATTTCTTCCTTCTTTTCATTTCTAAGACATAATCTAAAGCAGATTACAAGCCATGATCCATGATTTCCTCTGTAATAAGCGATGATTGGACTGTTATCTACAGAGAGAGAGAGAGAGAGAGAGAGAGAGAGAGAGAGAGAGAGAGAGAGAGGATCTTTAGACTGTTATTTGCACGTGCACACACACACTGGATAATTCAATGACCTCAAACCTTGTTCTAAGAATACGTAACACACTGAAACCTTATCCAACTGAAGCCCTACCATACAATGTCCAAGATGCTTTCGATTCCCATATTCATTCTTTTCACCTCAAAGAAGTGAATTTCGTTTATTATCTCATTAACAAGAAAGAAAGACCAAACAATTCCCAGTAGTTGATCTTATCGGTGTTTTGCATGCATGAAACTAGAAATCCAAAGACAGACTCAATGAAACTGACATTCTACCGGATAATGCGTCACCGTCACTTGATAATAATAGCAATGCAGTTTAGAACCCTGCACTAGTCAGTTCTTGAAAGAGAGGACACATTCGATCAGAAATTACCACTCATAGTTCACATTCTCATCGTAAAGGTGTGAAACTAACCCCTTCCCCCTGCGGCTGCAAGAATGAAGGGCATGAAGAACCAAAAATTACCTCTGGTATTCTGAAAAGAGCTGAAATGTGGGTCGGACAGTTTCAGAGATATAAGTTGCTAGGGAAGAAGGAAATGGAAGATTCGAGTCTAGATCCCATACTAAATGAGAAGGGCAGGTTTCTTTTTTCTTCTGCAAATCACAGATCATTATTCGAACATATTGTTAGGAGACAACAAAGTATATACTGTATACAAAAGAACCGATGGAAGAAAATTAAATGCTTATACATAGAGCAGACTACTTTTGACAAACTGATCCACTTGCTCTTTCCAGGGGAACAAAAAAGAATAAAAATTCACAGTCACCTGAATGCAGATGACATGGTAATCCCAAAGAATAACACCATCAGCTCTGTTGCTAGCCTTCTGATACCACAGGGGGACCTAGATGTTGAATTTTTAAAATTTCAAGTTAGTCATCACCATATTGAAGCAAATCCATAGTAACATGAAAAAACTCATCATTGTCAGGAGTTGAAGCAACATGATACAAGGGGGCTAAGCTAAACCTTGAAGCCAAACCAATTTCTACCACCATCACACAAAATATGGGCACAAAAAAGAGGAATTATGGAAATGGAAAAGGGAAACTCTGTGTTTGAATGAAAAAGACCTTTTTTTTTGGGGCGGGGAGGATAGGTATTTAAAAATCGTTATATATTACCTTTCCTTTATGCACAAAATACTTTTATTTTGGGTTTCATACTAGATTCTATTCAGTTAATTTCATCAACTTGTATCATTTGAAAAAATCTTCTCAAATCAATGAATCCTCTTCTTAAAAATAAATAAATAAAGGAAAGGAAAAAAAGCAAGGCTATTGTAAAGATTTCAAAAGAGTGTAGCATTCAACAAAGAATCTAACATGGATACAGCTCCTTCCAAGAATCGGCTGTAAAACAATTCCGCCAGTACCAACTAATCCATTGATGGTTGGGAACCATGAGCAATTCAAATACTAGGTGAGGAAAGAATGTTTTAAAATAATGAGTACTACATACCCACCTCTTCAATACTACATTATCTATGCCGGATAGCTACTGGTTCAAATGCAGACAAGTTTATCAAAATTGGAAAAATATGGAATTGAAGATCATATTAGCTTGAGGTCTGTAATGAAACATTAGTAAAATTGGTAGGTTGAGTTGTGCCAGCGATATTTGCAGTAACTGGATAGTTCATGGTAAATATACAAAACTAAGGAAAACTTAAATGGGTTTTACAATACAAGTAAATGCGGCCAAGCATAAGCTAAGCTCTAACTATCCAACTTCATACGAAGAAAAAATTGAATTAAGAGAAAGCCCCTGATACATTGTTTATGCTAATAAATGCTAAAGTGGACATGGAACAGCAATCCTTGAAATGTCCAATGCGGAAACCAAAAACCTAGGCCTTTCATAATATGCATTTTACGGTGTATAGAAGAAAAGAATGACAAACATACATGCCTGTTTCTTCTCGTTGGAAATGAAAACCACAAAAAGGTCAGATCCCTCCGAATCTGCTAATCCACTTGTGCACATTTTCTTGCAAAGGAGGTAAACATTCTCCTCGCTGCATAGGAGTGATCATTATTCGAAACTATCAAATGCATTGAATATTTTTAATACTTGCACTAGTTTTATGCGACACATTCAAAAAGAAATACTTTGAATATGCTAACATATTCAAACACCCACAAAGATATTGCACAAAGATTAGCAATCACCTCCACCACAATATAAGAAAAATTTTGACGAACAGCACAACCCCACCAGAATTCTCACAAAACTAGAAGAAATACGCCCAATAAACCTAGAAAAAAAAAAAGGAATAAGAAACCCACAAACCCCCGAAAATGAAAGGGGCAAATTTCCTCTAGAATTAAAGGGGTTAATTCAAATGCTCTGAATTAGCTATAGATGAAAATACGCAGAAAAGTAAATATGAATTGTAATATGAGTTTTTCCGAGGGAGATTTCGATAATGTTTACCAGTAATAGGGCGTGTGATCGAAACTGGGTAAATCGACTGACGTCTCAGTCTCTATATTTGTTTCTGTTTCTGAATCCAAATTCGATGTCGCCATTCTCTGCGCTCTCTCTCTCTCTCTCTCTCTCGGAGTTCAGTAACGGAGGGAAATGATCCGACGCCGTTTATCAGAAGGCTCACAAAAGGACACTTTATTCCTGAGAAAGATGTGCCGTTTACCGGAAAGAGAGACGCAGCGTTTTCATAAAAATTCTAATTCCAAAAGAAGTGGATTTTATTTAAGAGAATGTTGAAATGTATGCTAAAAGGTAAAATAATTGGAATCTCTTGAATTTTTTTTTTTTTTTTTATTTTTTATTTTATGAATTTGATTTATTATATCAACGTTAACCTAGGGTTGAACTATTTTTTATATACTTTATAACTGTTGGGGTGAATTTCGACTTTATAAATTTCGATTCCTTTTGACTCGAACAGATAGTTGCTGAGACAATCTGAGACCTACAAAAGACTGTCGGAGGGTACTCCAGCAGGGAAGACTCCGAATTTTAAATCAGTAAGAGTGGTTTTCGATTGGAAAGAAATAGACTGAAAGCAAGAGAGCTAGAGAGAGAGAACTGGTCTTCTTATAATTTGTGTGTCCAGTGCAGGGATCTTGGAGAGCGTACCTGGGATTCAGTATATCGAAAGCTTTTATCCGGGGCACCGCAAGAGCCATATAATCTTGGGGTGTTGCAATCTTAATTTTCTTACGGAGAGATTTGAAAATTAGGAAGCTTTATAGTCAAAATATTCGGAAGATTTATAATATTTATCATTTAGGAAGTTTGACTATTCTAGGAGATCTCTTCTCTTATCGATTAAATTCTAAAATTTTCATTTCTTATCTAGGGGATACGTTTCATATCGAAATAGGAAATAAAATGATCGATATGAGATTTAGTCAAATATTACCTTTAACCAATACAGTCGGTTCCTTATGGAGCACTTACTCATTGGCCAAGGATCTACGTTCGAACTTGTTGTACGTTTTTATGAGCCGGTTGAACTGTCATCATCATGGACTAATCCCTCGATTGGTTGTTGGCCTCTCTAGGGGAAATGTGTCCCTCATCGGTAAGAGTTTTGGTACGGGTCTTTGGGTCCTTGGACATCGCCCCGATAGTCTTTTGGGTCATGTCCCATCATTTGCCCCCAAATCATAGCGTTGTTTTGCGAGAAATGTGCCATAAGTGATGGATGTTCATGAGAAGTTGGAAAGATGCGAAAGTTTTTAATGTTACATATGTCGCCTCAAGATGTGAATCGTTGTTAATACGTTTCGTATAATATAAAATTAAGGAGAATCCCCAGCCTTTCTCAACCATTCCGTTTTCCCCTGATTTAATTCTGAAGTAAATGCAGTGTAAGCAGTTGAGAAATTTAATCTTTCTATTTATTTTGCACGATCGTCATCAAACCGTTTCATCTGCGCATTGATTCATTGAGATCTTTCTTCCTTGTGGCTATAAATAGCGATAGCTAGATCCTATGTTGCCTAAAAAAGAATTCATGTATTTCTTTTTGTCTAAAAGTTCTCTTCTTCCGGAAGCTATCTTTCTTCAGGGGATCCTTCAATGGGGTGCTTTTGTTTGCAAAGCCCAGTAGTATAGATCACTCCTGTGGATGCAAGGTCTCGTTAAAAGTGAGATTGTGGATGTGAGATCTCATCATGTCGTTCGGCTCTTGAACATCATGATGGGCTCCGTCGAGGTTCCTATGGGAGTTCTCGACCTCAGTGGGGAGATTAAGATAATCTTCTTCTCTGGGTTGAGTCCATCGTCTGGCTCACAGTATCTCGTGTTGGATGACAGGAAGTTCTGGTTGAGTTCACCTCGTACCCTCCTCTACTCCTTTCTTGTAGTCTTCTTGTTTAAGTTTGGCTGCATGTAGGTTTTAGGTTTTCTTTTTCTGTTTTTTCCTTTTTTACTGTTTTTGTACTATCTAGTGTTGTAGAATGATTGAGGCGTTGTAACCTCTTTTCCCAGGAACAATACTATAGACTTTTAGTATGTTTCTTTTAATGTAATTGGTCTGACTCGGGAACTTATAAAGTGTATTTATCCGTGTAATCTGACATGTACTCATCATATGAAAATAAAAAAGGAGTTTTAATTCTACTTACTTGTTGATCTTTGCTTCTGCTTGAATTCCTTATGGTATGTTTGTATGCTTGTCCGAATGTCATCATTGTCAAAGTGTCCATGCGATTTACCCACGAGTGATTCAAAGGATAATACTTATATCTGTTCTGTCAATAAGACAAATCATACTCGTAGGTTCAGATTAGTTCCATCAACAGATTGGGGTGATATAGACCCATCGGGCAGATAGATCCCGTTAGTAGATCGGGGCAACATAGGCCCATCGGGCAAAAAGATCCCGTTAGTAGATCAGGGTAACTTATGTCCGTTCGAAGAGATAGATCCCTTCGGTAGATTAGGGTGACTCAGATCCGTTCGGGGAGATAAATCCCTTTGGTAGATCAGGGTGATTCGGACCCGTTCGGGGAGATAGATCCCTTCAGTAGATTAGGACGACTCAGGTCTGTTTGGAGAGATAGATCCAATCAATCGATCAGGGTGATTTAGGCCCGTTCGGTGAGATAGATCCCTTCGGTAGATCAGGGCGACTTAGAACCGTTCGAGAAGATAGATTCCTTTGGTAGATCGGGACGACTCAGGCGCTCTAAGAAATAAATCCTTTCGATAGATAACAACCGATAGAAGTAAAAATGGTAGGAGACGATCGATAGGACAATCGATAAGGAAAAGCATAAGGGACTTACTTGAAGGGAGACTCTTCCAACTCCGGGAGGTGATGAGATTTATTGGTAGTAGATGCATAGATTTTCTGAGTTTTAGGTTCTAGACATAGTTGACCCTTTTAGATTACTTAAGCGGTAAGTTCTCGGGTGAATCACAAAACGTATTTGATAGGGACCTTCCCAATTGGGGGCGAGCTTGCCCCGGGTTGAGACTGATCAGTGGCTTCCACTTTCTTTAATACCAATTCTCCTAATTTGAACGTTTGGTTCCTAACTCATTAATTGTAGTATTGAGCCATTTGTTGTTCGTACGTAACCATTCGAGCGGATGCGGATTCTCACAACTCAAGGAGTAGGTCTAGTTGTTCTCGTAAGGCAGACTCGTTTCGTTCAGCACCATATTAGGCCACTCAGAGCGAATGGATTTCTATCTCCACAGGTATGAAGGCTTCGCTTCCGTATGTTTGACTGAACGGTGTTTCACCTGTTGCCCTTCGAGGCATAGTATGATATGACTAAAGTATGCTGTAAAGTTCTTCTACCCATCACCCTTTGGCTTCATCCAGCATCATCTCGAGTCCTTGTAGGATCGTCATATTGGTTATCTCGGCAAGTCCATTGATTTGTGGATGACTGATCGATGAGAATCAATGGTGAATCTCTAGGTTGCTGTAAAATTCTCGGAAGCCAGTGCTATCAAACTATTTCTCATCATCTGTGATAAGAACGTAGGGTATGCCGAATCTGGTGATAATATGAGTCTATACGAACGACTGAGCATTGGCTGCTGTGATTTGGACTAGAGGTTCAGCTTCCACCCACTCGGTAAAGTAGTTGATGGCCACTATAAGCAACTTCTGCTATCCGGTGGCTGGTGGAAATGATCTGAAAATATCCATTTATTTTGGGCGAATGGTCAGGGGCTTGCTATAGGATTTAATTCGATCGAGGCAGCTGCGGAACCGAAGAGAAACGTTGACATTTGTCACACCTCGGCTAGTAGTGCCTTTGGTGTAAACTCTGTGAACTAAGTTTTGAATCCCCAAGTGGTTGCCGCATATTATTTCGTGGATCTCTCGAAAGACGTAGTCTCCTTCATCAAGAGCCAAACACCTCAAGTACCAGTGAGTGAAAGACTTTCGGTACAAGTGTCAATTGATGATCGCATAATGGGCGGCCTTTCGTTTTAATTTTGCTACTTGCAGTGGTGAATCTGATAGTCGGTCGTGTTTTAGGTATGTTTCTATCGGATCTTTCCAATTGGGAGGCTGGTCCATGGTAAGGACCTCTTTCGGCTTATCAATACTGGGTGTGGTAGACTCTTGATATAGACTATCTGACTGGAGATGATCAAATCTGAACTGACCAACTTAGAGAACGTATCTGCTCATGCGTTCTCTGATTAAGGAATTTGTTGGATGTCGACCTTGTCTAATTTACTCATCGTCTCACGTAGTTTGCTCAGATATTTGGCCATGGTTGGGTCTTTAGTTTCTAGACCCATTCGATTTGTTTGATGACCAATTAGCTGTAGGTAAACACCCAAACACTTTGGACCCCTATATTCACTGTAATTCGGAGTCTTATCAATAAAGTCTTATACCCTGCTTGATTGTTGGTAGTTTTGAAGTCAAAACAAATGGTGTATTCAGTCTTAAAATTGTCCGGGCCCATTAGTATGGGCCCAACACCACTCCTAGAGTAATTTGATGATCCATTTACATGTATCGTCCACTCTGGCAATGACCAATCGGTGTGACTGTTGATGGGCTCATGCTCAACCGATGCTAAGAAGGTACATTTGAGAATAAAATCTGCCAGAGTCTGGCCTTTGATCCTAGGCCTCGGTTGGTACTAGATATCAAATTTACCCAACTCTACACTCCATTTGATAAGGCGACCAAAGGTATCCCTCTTCTAAAGAATTTGTTTTAGCTGCTGATCGATAAGTACCACGATGGTGTGAGCCTGAAAATATGGCCGAAAGTGTCTGGCCGAGATGACTAGAGCATATGCTACTTTCTTGATTGGCTGATAGTTAATCTCAGATTCTTTGAGTATCTGGCTAATATAATAGACCGGTCTCTATGCAGGTCCTGTCTCACGTGGACGGAGTAGAGTACTCGGTTAAAAATAGAAAGATATAAGTATTGTTTCTCACTGGGAATCAAACGAGAGAGCAACGGGGGGTCATGAGGTACTCATTGAGTTGCTAAAAAGTTGTTTGACACTCGGGCATCCGTGCGAACCCCTGAGATCTTTTCAGGGCGTCGAAGATGGGCTTGTGCTTTTTCTCGACTTTCGACATGAATCGGTTTAGAGTTGGGGCACTGTACCTCCTTCAACGTTTGCAGCGGTGACATGTCGAGTATGGTTTGTATTTTTTTGGATTTGTCTTGATTCCCCGATTGGTGATCATGAAATCCAAGAATTTGTCGGATGCAATTCTAAAGGTGCACTTGGCCGAATTCAGCTGCATGTTGTAACGTTTTAGCGTTTGGAAGGTTTCTTCAAGATCGGTGACATGAGCCTATGCATCGGTGCTCTTGACGAGTATGTCGTCAACGTACGCCTCTACATTTCTGTCGAATTGATCCTTAAAAACTTTATTCACCAACCGTTTAAAGGTGACCCCCTCATTCTTTAGGTCGAAAGACATGACGAGGTAGTGATACGTGCCGAATTCAGTAATAAAGTTGGTCTTTTCTTCATCCTCTGGTGACATTCGTATTTGATTATAGTCAGAGTAGGCGTCCATAAAATTTAGGAGTTGGTGGCCTGAAAAAGTTATTCACTAGTTTGTCGATATTGAGGAACGGATAGCTATCATTCGGGTATGTCTTGTTAAGACCTGTGAAATCCATACAAATTCTTCATTTGCCATTAGTCTTTTTCACCAAGACTACATTGGCAAATCATTCGGGATGCTTGACTTCGCGGACAAATCCAGCTGTCAGTAATTTTTGAACCTCCTCTTGTATGACACATTAGCGTTCAAGGGCGAATACCCTCTTCTTTTATTTTATCGGCTTACAGCTTGCATTGATCGTCAATTCGTGGACTATGATCGAGGGATCGATGCCCGACATATCCTTTGGGGACCAAGCAAAGACCTTTGAATGTTTGCATATGCAGCTGGTAATCGCTTCTCGCAGGGGCGTTGGTAGCCCCAATTCAAACGGTCTAACTAGGATCGTCAGTTAAAGAGACCTCGATTATTTCTTCCACTGGCTTAGGTTTGGATGCAGATTCAACGTCATCTCGGAATTCTAAAGTGTCAATCAAGAAGTTCCCCTATCCACCGTCAGCCGCTAGGAGAGCATAAGGATCGGGGTCACTACGAAGGATAGCGATTCCTTCCGACGTTCTGAATTTTATTTTCATATGTCTTGTGCTGGGTAGTGCTTTCAATTCATCTAGACTGGGGCGACCAACGATTGTGTTGCGAGGCGAAAATAATTTTACCATCTGGAAGATGACTTTTGCAGTTAAATGGTTGGGAGAAGTTTCCAAGGTCACGGTAAGGGGAATAATTCCTTTTGGATAAATGCACTCGTCAGAGAATCCTTTGAGGGACTTGATGGGAGGTTGAAGGTGAGATGGGTCGAAATTCATTCGCTAAAAGGTATCCCAAGTAAGGAGATCGCAGTTTGCTCACTGATCAATGAGAATACTCTTGACCGTATAGGATTCTATTCTGATGGTGATGACCAATGGATTATTGCGATGGGGATTGATTCTGATTAGATCATCGTCATCGAAACCAATAATTGATCTTTTTCTCTTGGTTGTTAACATATTCTAAGTAGTGACGAAAGATAAATGTCAAATTTATTTAGGGAATCAGTCTGTTTTCCACGGACGATGTCAATCTGTTGGAGGTGGGTTTCGACTCCACAGATTTCAACTCCTTTCGATTCGAACGGATGGTTGCTGAGGCAATTTGAGACCTACAAAAGAACGTCGGAGGGTGTTCCGGTTGGGGAGGTTCTGACGTTCAAGTTAGTAAGAGCGATTTTCGGTTGGAAAGAAACAGATTGAGAGTAAGAGAGTTAAAGAGAGAGAGATAGTTGGTCTTCCTGTGATTTGTGTGTCAAGTGCGGGGGTCTCAGAGAGCGTACTTGGATATCGGTATACCAAAAGCTTTTATACGGGGTTCCGCAAGAGTTATGTGTTCTCGACGTGTTGTAACCCTAGTTTCCTTATAGAGAGATTCGAAAATTACAAAATTTGATAGTCAAAATATTTATGAGATTTGTAATTTTTATCATTTAAGAAATTTGATTATTCGGGAAGATCTCTTCCGTTATCAATTAGATTCTGAAGCATTCTTTTCTCGTCTAAGTGATACATTTCATGTCGAAATAAAAAAAAAATGTGAGATTTAATCAAATATTATCTTTAACCAATGCGCTCGATTTCTTAGGGAACACTTGCTCATCAGTCAAAAACCTACATTTGGGTTTGTCAAACGTTTTTATGAACCGATCGAACTGCCATCATCATGGACTAATCCCTCGATTTGTTGTTGATCTTTTTAGGGGAAATGAGTCCCCATCGGAATGAGTCTTGATACGGATCTCTAGGTCCTTAGGTATTGCCTCAATAGTTCTTGGGGTCACGTCTCATTAATAACAATAATATATAAAATCTTTCCCAGTTTAAATTTTGCATAAATTTAATTAATTTTAATTAAAAAATTTTAAATAACTTTTATTTTAAAATTCAAGATGATTCTTTTCTAATATTAAATATATAAGATGTGATATATTAAATTTAAAAAATTAAATATAATTTATTAAGAATTTAAATTAAAAATTATATTACACACATAATATAATTTAAGTTCAAATTGATATATCATATAATTTTTTTTAAAAGAGTATATATTAATTTTAATAGTGACTCGAGTTAAATTAATAATTATATAATAAAGAATTATCTTTAATTAGAATAAAAAATTAAGAAAATTAAAAAAAATAGGAATTTAATTTCTCTGGCCTCTGATTAAAAAAATTAAATTATTTTTTATGTACACTACCATAATTAGGCTTTCACAAAATTTGCACCGTATTTTAAAATGGACCATTCACGTGAATACCCGGAACCCGCCCAATCAACCCAACCCAACCCTAACAGACGGCGTCATCAATAATCAATCATCAATCATCATGGAATTGGAAGAACTCACGCACATCGACCTCTTCGAACCACCGACGAGGACGACTGCCTCCGGCGCCGGGAACCGCCGAGGGAGGCTTTGCACGACTGGATGTGGCAGACCAACGGCCGTATGCCTCTGTGATCATCTCCCATCACCGCCTATCGAAACCTCCACGAAGATCATAATACTGCAGCACCCGCACGAGGCTCGCCACAAGCTCTCCACCGTCCCTCTACTCTCCAAGTCTCTCCTCCACTCCCAAACCCTAATTGGCCGTCGCCTCCGCCGAGGCCTCTCTCCTTTCCTCGATTCCCTCCACACCCTCGCTGTCTCAAACAGCAACATTAGACCCAATTCTCGTCGAGCGCTGTTTCTCTTTCCTTCATGTGAATCCTCAACGGCGATTGAACTCGAAGAATTTGTATCTCGGTCTCGGATTGATGGATTCGACTTGGAGAATTTGGTGTTGATTGTGTTTGATGGGACGTGGAAGCACGCGAAGGAAATGCTCGTTTCAAGCTTGCCATTTTTATCAAATTTTGCAGTTCACGCGTCTTTGAAGTGTGATTTTGGTGTTGATGGTGGCAGTATATACAATTCGGAGTTGATTTTGAGGAGAGAGCCCTTTGGAGGGTGTGTAAGTACAATGGAGGCTGTCGCTAGGACTTTAAGGGTTCTTGAGCCTAATGGGGTTGCCATTGAGGAGCAATTGCTTAGGGTTTTGAGGGCTATGGTGATGTTTCAGGCTTCTTATTTGAAACCCATGAAACCAAGGCCGAAATTGGTTAACAAAAAGATGATGAGGAAAATGAGTGATGTGGAGGAGCTGAAGAATGAGAATTCTGCCTAATTAGGTTTCCTTGTAAGTTACTATATATGATTTTGATTCATTGCGTTTGATTTTGTATCATTCTGGCATATGCACGACACCACTATAACAACAAGGATATTAATATTATGTAGTATCATATTCAAAGGATGTGCCTAACATTGAACATGATATTAATATCTTTCTTTCTGATAGTGTTCATACAACGTTGTGGAACGAATTATACGAATCGCACTTTACATGATCTAATTCCAAGCTGGCGAAGTTATGTAGTTTTAATGGAGTGGATAAAAGAATTTGTTTCAAATGAATTGTTTTCATTTTTCGCTTGGTTTCAAACAAGGCATATTCTTCTCAAGTGATAGTAGCGGAAACAATTAAATAATAATGATTTTTTTTGGTCATATGTGCTATTGTTGGATTGGGGAGAACATATCTGGATTCCCAATAGCAACACGCTTACAATGAGGTTAATTTTTGAATCTTGATTCTTTTTATTTTTCTTTGAATTTGTGAATGTTTGTCTTCTGTTACAATTATCTGGAACATGTAGTTACCTGCCCTTACAAGCACTGTAAAAAAGCATTAGCCTAGTGTATGGAAGGACTGCTATTTCTCTAGTTCAGACAACATATGACCATGTTCTGAACCTGCATGGATTTATATATTGATTTTGCAGGTTACACAGACCCCATCTTTTTGAAGAAAAGAAAGGGATTCAAAGATGTTACCCCCATTTAATAGTCTCTAAGATGGCTACATGCAAGGCATCAAGGAGTTGCATGGGCTATACTATACCTAGCTTTAGAACATCGCACTTACGTTAAGCCACTTCTGATGGTTGCTTTATGGAATTGTGGTGTTCTTATGAGGAACGTGTGTCCTTAAAAATAATGCTTTTTGCTTATGAGCCAGGAGGTAACCCTTTTTCTTGATGGTTAACGTTTCTTTTGTTGCCTAAGAGTATGTTCCTTTTGATTAGGTGGAAAGGAACTGCCAATAGAATCTCATGTTGATGGACAAAAATTGATGTTACTATTGTGCTCTAGACAAAACGTCCTCGGGAAAAGTTTGGATCTCAAATGTAAACTCTTCTGTCCATTTATCATACCTTCTTAGCTGGATAAAAGAGCTCTTCTGCATAGCTTCTAGTATTATTAAATCGCCCTTTGCTACTATGTTGTTGGTCAGTCCCACACCACTTTCTATCTCAAGTATGGGGGCATGAACAGAAAATAGATATGGTGTAAACTATGTGGGGTAGCAATTAATTCTGAAGAGTTGCTTTGTGCCACGGTCCTTAGCCATTCCGTATTCTTTCTTTTCATTTTCTGCATGCATATGACCATGCTTTCTGACCTAGACTTTCATGCCGAAACCAGCAGCTAGCCAAGTGCTTTGGGCGCTGGGTTTGCTGCAATGATGAATTGGTACGAGATTTTTGCTTCTTGTATCATCTTTTGATTCCCTTCTAAAATCATGTCTGATCCCCAAGAATAGAGTACCCTTGGTGATCACATTGCAGCAGGGTTGCAGCATGGGCCTGTGGCCCTGGTTCCTTTATGGTCGATGGATTGGGCGGAACCACTGGGCAGGCAGAAGAACGAGAAGAATCTACATTGTTTATAATCCCAAATAGGCCCGATCCTTTTAGAAGGCTTGATTCAGACCCTTGCACATAGAAACCGAGACCTCTTCTCTGCCTTTAGATTTTCCTTTGGCATCCTTTACACATGGCTAAGGCTGAGAGAAACCAAGTTTGATTAGAGAAAGAAGTTTGATTAATTCAGAGTGCAGAGAGCTGGTAGTCATCCAAAGCATTTGAAAAGCAATTTGAAAGAAGCTAGCTTTTTCAATATTTTTTTTTTTATTAGGAGAGTGAGTATTGGGAAGGGGTGCTTGGGCGCGGGCAGCTATCCCCAACCTTAACTACAACGATCCCCACCTACTATAAATATTTAGTTCGAATTATAGCTGTTATTTTTGATTTCATTATCACTGGCGTAAATGGCAGAGCACCCTTTCTCTAAAAGCTGCTCAAGGTCGAGAGACATCCCAATTCTTCACATGCTCAGCTTTGGCATGATCAAATTCTTTTCGGTATGCAGTGGACCATACACGAGTGACTAATGCCCAAAAAATCGTACGTACCTGAAAAAAAAAATGGATTTGAATAGCACATGGCAGTGACCTATCTTCTTTAACTGATCCCTCACGTGGAGAGATTGATGTTGTGGACCAACCAGGGATGCAAACCAGATGTATCTTTGTTTTTTTTTCGGGGTTAGAAAATGGGAACCTTAATTAAAAGCAAGAAGAATATTTGAAAGAACTAGCGGTAAATAAATACCCATTACAGTCAAATTCTCTCTGGAGACCTGTGATTCTCAGAGAGAGTAAATTCCTTCAAATCCAGTTTAAAAGCACTAGCGGTTAAAGCAAATATTTTTAAGAAATTATATATTTTTTATGATGTTTAATCATAAGAGAATTAAAAATTTTGTTCGATTGCAATTTGATAATTAATTAACATATAGAAAATTTTGGTTAATACGCGAGCCTAAGAAAAAAGAGACAGGAAATGCTAATCAGGTTAAGCTGCTTTTTTGAAATTTGGTTAGCTGTATTGCTTTACTTTTGCTTAAGTGGAGGCCTATAAGATAACCCTACATGATACGTATGGGCCAACACTTCCACAGGTATGTCTGAAAATTTTAATGGGTTTAGTATTGTTTTATGAAAATGTATTATAGGGGCACATTTTAATATGCTTAGCTCAACTTTCAGACATAATAGGCTATGTGGAGTCCATGACTTGTTCGAACAATAGGCTATGTGGGCTCCTGGCGAAATTTCAGTTGACTTTCATTTATAATTTTTGTATATTTAAAATGAATTTTACAATTTAAGCACAAAAATTTACACAAAAATAACGCATTTTTCATTATGCAGTGGAACCATTTCAGACATATCTTTTTCCTCGCTCGCTGAGGGCTTCTGCCCTTGTCATTGAAATGGCTCTTATGGTCGTGCCAGAAGACATATCCTCTGGCTACCTTGTGGAATATTCTAGAAGGAACATAACTTGTCTAATGGGCATTTTCTTTGCTGTGCAAAACGACAAGCTTCTTCACGAGTCCGGGACCCAATACCAGAATGCTCTCCTTTTATTTTTAAAGATCTCCGAACATTGTTTTTTTTATATCAAATTTAGAATCTAAAATTTTAATTAAAGAATGTAACATATTTATTTATTAAGTTAACTATCCCTTAATCTAAGAATTCTATAACTTGTCTTCAAAGAAACAATCCAATAATAATAACTCCCTTTTCAGATTCTATGATTCAAGATTTGATTTTTATTGTAATAAAAAAAAAAAAAAGAAAAAGAAAAATTCTATAACTGATGACACATGACAATTACAGGTGATGGTGGCGAGGAAGACTGATCTCCCAATTCAGAGGGCAGGCTCTTGTATATTACCAAATTATATTTTGCTTCTATCCTATTTCATGTGCCCATCGTATGTCGGACTGGGTCGTGCTTGACAGATATGTTAAATCTTGCTGCCCAAGTTTGGTTGTGTCTAAAATTTTTACACCTTATGTTGTCGTTTCAATAATTACTACTAATAACTAGAGTTTATATTGATCCCTATTTCCAACCAACTAGGTCATTGTACCATCAGGAAACGAAGTTTGTATGAAAGTTCACTTGACTGCCAGATATAATACAAATAGCAAAACGACAAAATTTTGTGGATCATCGATGTCTAAGACAGTTACGCAAGTCCCCAAACTTTGTCTTCCAAGACATCAATTGTGCCGGTCTTTTGTTTTCTTCCGGGGTACGTGGTATATGAGCTCCTCCATCAAAAAGTTGGGTCGAGACAATTATTAAAATAGTGATAATTTAAATAAAAATTAAAAAAATAACACCTTTTTTTTTTTTTTTTTTTTAGAGATTTCGTGTTTTGTGAGCACGACATAGACCTGACCCACTTTCGCCAAAAAAGAAAGAAAAAAAATAGGTATCGTCATATCATCATCATAACACTCCTCTCCGATCACGACATGGTATCGACAGTTATCCCATACTTGCAAGTATGCCGCATGCTCTATACTCCAATCACAACCAGATTTTTCACGTCGATCAGTGCGATGCAACTCCATATCTGTGTGTACGGGAGTAGGAATATCCTGCCGATAACCAAATTGACGTAAAACTCTCGCAAGATAATAAAACTCAATGAACTCGAAGCATGTAAACGGCACACTTGCCAGCCATATATCGCTCCTGACAAGACAATAATCAGGTAATGTCCTAATGTCGGAACACGAATATGATATCCAGAGAAACTAAAAAAATAAAATTGGGTTAGTTGGTCTTATAAATATTATAAATAGTGCATAAGCTGATAAGGGAAATGAAATTTACTTACCCCATCGTCCCTTATATGATCAAGCTAGTCCTGATATGATCGTAACACAAATTGTCCCGTATTGCACATAGCTACGAGGAACATCCCAACTAATAAAATATGATTAGAGATTAAATTAGATAAAATTAAACAATATCATAACTACTGATAAATAATTACTATTACGTACTGAGATCATCGAGGACCGGCTGGCATGTTCGGAGCAAGAGGTTGCGGATCAGTGACGTATCGTCTAGTAGGGGTAAATATAGTCACTCTCTCCCATGCCCAGAACTGAAAATAGATCAAAAGAAGGTAAATAAATTACATGACATAACATTTTATATAAAATTATTGATGCAAAACAAATAAGAAAATAGAGATGAAATACTTGTATAAGTAGTACCGGTTCTGAAATCTGTTTAACACCTTCAAATGAAACCCGACACATATTCCTATAGAGTGTCGCTAGTGCTGCACTACCCCAACTATAACTCCCAGTACAGTCAAGTTCTCATAGAAACTCCAAATATAAAAGTTTTATCATCGATCCAGATTTATCCCCCAAAAGAGTACCCAAAAGCTGCATAATCCGACGACATGCATGAAAGTGAACTAAAATCTGATCCGAGTCGGGCCTTAGAGGATGCGAATCAAAAAATTCTATGATCGCTCGCAATTTAAGTCTATATCTGTGAAAATCTTGTAGACTAGGATAGAAACCCAAAAAGACTACGACACAAATCTTGCCACTTAGCGAGGGATCAACTCCTATCTACCCCAATAACTGCCTCTCCATCAACATGCAAGCCAAAAAGGACTAAAATGTCCTGTAAAGTAATAGTCGTCTCACCAATCGGTAAGTGAAAAGTGTGTGTTTTCGGTCTCCATCTCTCAACTAAAGCTGTAATCAGGGCATGATCGTACTGAATATGCCAATATCTGTACACTCCGTAAAAACCTACTCGCAACAAAATCTGCTAAACTCTAATATCAAGTGGTCGAGTAGCCCAAAAACCGCGATCTGACTGCCGCACCTCTAGGGGTGTATTACTACCGGTCTCCCATATAGACTGAGACCGGTGTGAGGGCTGTAAGGTCAAAACACTAGGATCCCGTGGACCTAGGGTAAATGTCGGCTGAGAGTACTCCATATCTATGAGCACGACACACAAGTCATAATTCAACATTAAATATACATATATAAAGAAAGTATGAAATAACATCTAACATATAATAAATCATGAAATACAACATATAATATCCATAATTAATAAACTATCAATAACAAGTCATAAATAACATACAACTTATACACATGTTAAAAAACTTCGTAACTGTGATTATTTTTTCAACCTCGCCTTGCTCTTTCTTACAATCGGGCAATGTTTGGGCAATGATTTCGATTATGTCTATATTCTCCACAAGCTTTGCAGTGTTGAGTTCTTCTTCTATCCATTTCATTATAAATTCGCGTGCTGGTGTAAGATTGGCGACCAACTTGAAAGGAGGATGGGGTCAATAGTCTTTGTGTGGAAGTGGATGAACTGACCACTATAAGTAAGAAACACTGATTGACAATTATGAAATTGACTCACAAATGACATAAATTCACGTTGCAAATCGGCACAAACTCTCCACATGTGCGAGCAAGGATACTTGTATATATTATATTTACCACAAGTATAAGTTGGAACATTCATGAGCACGGTATGATTGTTTTCACCTTTTCTACCATGAAAACCAGTAATGATTTCATATTTCCCTCTTGCTCTGTTAAATATCTCACAGCGATGACATTTTACTTTCTGCTCAACTCTAGCCAATTTTTTAGCCACTATTGTTGGCTATACGTTGCCTCTTTCTAGATTATTATATGCTACTTCTCGATTTTTGTTAAAAAAACGAACCATACAATACATTGTTGCTCGCAGACATGCAATGATTGATAGCTTTCTTGGACCCTTCAGTACACTATTAAACTACTCCGATCGATTAGTATCATGTTTCCTCATCTATGTCCTATATTATAACACAACGTCTATTTATCAAGAGGAATATCCATCAACCAATTATAAGCGGGTTCGCTCAACTATTTCATTTGGTTTATAATAATATTAAACTTTCTAAGTTGTCTTTGTTGTGCCGTCATGTGCGTTAACTCAGTTAACGGCTTATTTTGAAACCGTTTGCTAAAATTAGTTTAGACATGTTGCGTATAAAATCTGTGATACACAAATGGTGGTTGCAGCATATAATTCCTCTCTACTGCCTGCAATATTCCAGGAGCCCTATCTAATAGCAGACATACACCCTGTCGATTATCAATGATGTGCATTCTCGAATTTGACCCAATACTCTCCTCATCGACAATAGCAAAACACAAAGGAAGAATATGATTACCCGAATCAGTTCCAACGACAATTGTCACGCCCCGACCCACACCCGAGCCGGGCACGCGACCAGCCCGCCGCGGCACCTCGATGCACGGGCACCACGTCCCGCACATCGAAGCACCGTAAGGCTGTCGACATTCACAAAATCCAGGTTTCCAAATCACAGAGATCCCCAAGAAATAAAAATAATACATGTATGCCTCAATGCAAATTAAAACAAGTGAGAGTTAACCTTATACAGACAAGAAGAATTATAAATACAGTCATCCCAATTTAAACAAATACAATGGTCATCCTAACTTCCTCAAAATGATACAATAACCTCAATACATAGCGGAATAGCGGGTAGTCATACCCCGGCCCAGTAGTCTCCAAAGAATGTCCAATACAATAATGCGCATAAATCTCTCGATCGAGTCTACACTGTAGGGAGGGGAATGTGAGGGGTGAGTACCGTAGAGAGGGGGGGGGTTGGTACGCGGCAAGTCGGGGGGGATGACATGCTACAATTAATTTTCGGGTGAATTAGGAGTGTCAAAATTATGTCCCAATAAATCCATGGTATGCAAAAATATTATGACATCTCAATAAATCATTCACAACATACGTATCAAATCAAATATGCATCCGTTATGCATGTCCATCATATCATGTAGAGCCGGCCGAAAATATCCCGGCAAAGGCCAACCATGGCCAAGGACGGGCAACGTTGGGGGTTTTCACGGTGCAAGTAATAAAATAAGGCTCTCCACCCCAACGTTGGCCAGGACTACTCCAACTAGCCCCGTATATATATATCGCACACGTATCAAGGATCAAACGTGTATGGAAACCCGGTGCTAGACCTACCAAGGTCCTCCCCGAAGTGGTTCAACCGACGACTGTCCGTACAATATGTATGACAATCTGGCGGATACCCCCTGCAGAGGCGTATCCGGGCACAACAGGTGCCTCTACCAAATGTCCTTCGTAGCTACGGAATGCCATAGGAAGCATATCATCATCATCACAGTATCCACGGGGCATCGCACCAAATCACATATCTCAAGCCATAACATGTCAAAATCATGTGCCAATATGCAATGGAAGCATAAAATCATTTGGATATATCAAAGTGTGGCACAATTATCAAGTGTCAAAATCATGGATGCATATCGATATAAACAAGTTGGGACACTCCATATATCACAAAACATTTTCATAAATCCAGGAAAATAGGTCAATCATACCATTTTAAATCATGCCTTTGAAAGCTTTTTAAAACACGGTATCAATTAAAAGTAGATGTCAAGTCCCACTCACAGTTAGGGGAGGATAATACACTCCCCAATATCTCCACAAAGTGTAAATCAAGTGCTCCCTCCGTTCAACTCAAATAACTCTTAGGGAGACAAACAGTCTGCAGATTTTTTTAACCTGCGCAGTCATGGAAAACAGACTATAACTTTGGCTATACTAGTCCAAATCAGATGATTCTTATCTCATTTTAAAGCTAAGAGATAGCACTATAACTTTCATTTTGAACACTTCCTCAGATTCAAATCACAGAATTCCCGGTAAGCCTAATTTTGTTACTGTCATATTTAAGTTTTGGATTCTGTCCAGTTTTTGTGCAGAAGCCATAACTTTCGTTCTACTCACCAAAGTCTAATGAAATTTTAACATGTTATAGATAAGATGTAGATCTACAACTTTCGTGTTTTGAGTTTTATCCAAATACGCCTGTAAGTGGTTCAACCAAATTCATGAACAAGACTGATACGTTTTAGTGAAACATAAAGTTTCTGTCAACACAGTTTTAAGGAAAATTGTATAACTTTCAATTTCCTCGTGCGAAATGGCTGAAATTTTTATATGTTATAGGGAAGAAGTATATCTATAACTTTCATGTTTTGTGTTTCTTCAAACTAAGACTGGAGAGGGGTCGTTTTTACTCACTACTGTCAAGGTTCGAAACTGGACACTTCTATGTCGAGTTTCAGGAAAAGTGCCATAACTTTTGGCACAGGCATCTGATTTTGGTGATTCTTATCTCATTGGAAAGATAAGACTTTGATCTACAATTCATATAACTAACACATTTTCAAATTCTGGCTCTAAGATGTCTTAAAATAGAGATGAATTCACGGACAGAAATAAAATTTAAAGTGAGACAGGATAAAATTTCTTACCTCACTTTCTTGGTCTTCCTCTCTTGCTCTCTCCTTGTTCTCACGAATTGGGAAGAATGAACAAGCATTCTAAGGCCTTCTTCTTTTATTATTGTGTTAATAACTCACCACCCTAGGATCAAATCTCCAATTAATCTAAACCATAGGATCATTTTGCTATTGCATGTGTTCTCATTGGTTTTCATGTGCATGTGTTCTCATTGGTCCACCTTGCCTTTCTCATCTCCATTTGGCCAACACTTGTCCTCCTCACTATAACACTTGTTCAATACAAGAATACACTTGTCACATTTCATTTAAGTTTTGTTAATTGCTAACAAGTCCTTTGACTTATAAAAATTCTAATTTGACCCCTAAAATTTTCATAATTACACACTAGGCCCAAAATCTTATATTAGACCTAATTAAGTTTATTTATTGTGAAATTAAGGTTTTGAATCTCTTTGAGTCAAAATTGATCCGATTTGTATTTTATCGTCAAATATCTAAGGTTGATTTATCGGAAAAATTTTCTTAGTGAAAATTTATGAATATAGTAGTAAAAACATCATATATATATATATATATATGAAATGGAATTCACTATAGAATATACCGAGAGTCGGTGTTACAACAATCAAAATTTTCTCCCAATATCTCCCATACTGGAAGATCCCATTAACACTTATCACAAGTTTACAATGCTTAAATGCATCAATGCATGGTTTGAAAGTCCAAAAAACTGAGTTAAAAACTCAATCAGCAGCCCTTAAATTTTCATTAAACCTCCAATCAACGACAGTTTCAGGATTGCTCATTTGCACAGCAGCCATAAATTGGAGCAATAATGTATAAGAAGTCTCCCAATTACCATACACCATTTCTATAGATTTTTGATGTCCCAACCAAGCTTTCTTATATGAAAAATCTACCCCATACTCCCTCATATCCTCTACTACGTCACACACTTTATAGTCAACATTTTGTTTTATGTGACTTTTGATAAGACGACCCACTATATTAGAGTCTACATTAGGATGATCTCTCGTAGGCATTCAAGGAAAACAAGTGTGTTTTATATTCAATATTGTGATTACCCAAATGTTAAACTTCTTTTTTAATTTTGCTCGAACATGCCACAAACAGTTGTTCTCATAGTAGAAAGAACACATCACAAGCCATATGTGTTGATTACTTTCATGAACTTTAAAATATCTGTATTATCGCATGGACAAGCATTTCATAGTATGCTGAACTCCCTCTTTGGAATTGAAAATCATCTCAATTTGTAGCTCTAAAGTGCGATCATCATCCCATGTAGGACGGTTGAAGTCATTATACTCATCAACTATCATGTCCCCTTCCCCCATGCTGTATAGAAATGTGATGTCTTCTTCCTCTTCATCCACTCTATATTTTTTATCGACGTTATTCTGATCATCATAAGTTTCACCCTCTGATTCATCCTCAACATATATATCCATTGGATCTATCTCTTGCCCCTAATAAGGCAAACTAGAACTGGGCTCTCCAAATTCAGTACTCATAGGCATAGCTAATTCACGAGACGCATTCAATGCAACATCATCAAAAATAAATGCTCCATACTATAACCATTCATCTCCAATATTCATATTTGTCAACATTTCAGTGTAAGATCCAAAATTTGTCACACCCAATTGAACTAACTCTAATTCCACCAAATGAGCTGCCTCAGTCTCTCCCAAATAAACTACCTACGACCTTTGATTCATTTTCAACCATAGGAATTGATGCATCAACAGTAAAAGCTATAATTGATTCATGCTCTAAGAAAAGTTCAACTGATGATAAATCTGACATATATTTAGGCATTGTCAACACCTCCGGCAAAAAATCTTCCTCTATCGGTAATACACAATACAAAAGAGAATTACCAGACCAGAGATGATATCTATATGAAACATTTAGTTTAAATTATCTAGAATCAATCCTACATTTTTGATGCAATATATTTATGAACTCCTCCCATTCAATATTGTTACGAACTACAATACCCATTTTAGGTCCAACACTATACCGATACTTATTTTCAAATCCACCAATTTGACCCCCTAATAAAGCACAAGTCTCACCCGGTTATCAGTCATGTTCATTCAAATATCATGAAAATTACAATAAATATCAGCATTAACATCAATATCTGTACAAACATGATAAACATTCATAACGTTTTTGGTGATTCATACAATGAATCCAAGAATTGACATTAATAACATTGAAATAACCATAATTCTAACATCTCAACATTATAGACGAGCAGAGACAATGACCATTATGATCTAAAATAATATTTTCTAAAATCACAATATCGCATGATTATCTCAATGACCAAACAAAGAAAAAAAACCTAACCTTAACCCTAAATTTAACCCTAAACCTAACCCTAACATGATTTAAGAAAAAAGATAAAGCAGAAAACAAGAAGAGAAGACATAGACACAAAACCCTAACTTTAACCCTAACCGTAACCCTAATCCTAACCCTAAATCTTACCCTAACCCTAACATGTTTCAAGGAAAAAGATAAGCATGAGACAATAAGAGAAGGCATAGAGACAAAACCCTAACTCTAACCCTAATGAGGAGCACAAGATTGGGCAGTCTCGGTCTCGGTCTCGGTCATGCAGCTTAATGAGGTTAGTCTCGTTCATGCAACTTTCAAAGAGGAGAATAAGATCGAGCAATGAGAGAGATTGGAAGAGAGAGAGAACAAGATTGTGTTACCTTTGATGTCACAACAATGAATGCAAGTTGAGCTCTTCTTCATTCGCGCAAAGTGTGTCGTAGCAGGAAGATTGGGAGAGAAAGAAGCAGATTGCGCAATGGAAGAGAGGCCTGAGGTGCGGGTTTTAATCGCGCAGTGTCGCGCTCTGCGTTTGCACAAGTTATTGTGCGATTGCAGAGTGCGCTTCAAGTTGCGCGCTGGCAAAGCGCGCAATGAGTTGCGCATCCCGCGACCGTGCAACTGCGTGCCAAATTCTGTTCCTGGGCTGTGGAGTACAGTGTATGTCGCGCTCTGTGAGCAAGACATCTCTAATTTTGGAAACAATCAAAAAATCACCCTTTTTTTTAATTTTGATTTAAAAAATTCATATTTTTGTAAAAATCCCAAGTTGGGTCTTAGTCTGTGTATAAAAAAGAACCTTCTCGGTTTGTTCAATGAAATGTATGTCCATAACAATACCATTAACTTTTCTCATTTAATTTGTGACGTATTTTTTTATATTAATGAGTTACAGTTTAATTAATACTGTCTCTCTTTTTTTTTTTAATTCAAGTCTCTCTATATACAAAAAAGAGAAAAAAGGATATGACAAAACTTGAATAAGAATAGGTAAAGGAAGATTTTAAATGATTTTGAACTCAACTTAAATCCATTTTTCATTTTTCTTTTCCTTTTCTTTTGGGTAATAGAAACATCTATCCGCCTATTGATGTTATCAAACAACTGTTGGAAATAAATGGAGTCGAATATTGAATTGCCACGAAGAAAGAAACAATGATGAGAATTTTGATTTGATGCGAAGACAATTTAATTAGCTTAGGTTGGCTTCTAAATTACCTCTCTTGATTGGCAAAGCAACATCAAGGTAAGGTAGCTACCATCAATGTTGTCATTAAAATTACCCATGGTGAATAAAATGGTAATTTAAGGCTCCCATATGTTATGTCCACAGCCCCTCAACACCCCCACCATAACAATCACACGCAATGTGTTAATTGTCTTAAAAGAAAAATCACAAATTATTATTTCAAAAAAATAATAAAATTAAATATAAGAGTTTGACTCCGATTTAGGGCCATCAGCTTGAGTCAAGAACGTTAGGTCTCTTCCATTTTAAAGCTAAGCAAACTAATATTGATTTAGAAAATGGGTATAGAAATTTGATCTAACTTTATTTCGCTAAGATAAACTAAAATCCAAATAAGTAAAACTTATTACTAGTTCTTCTACCCCAAAACTTATTAATAGTTCTTCTACCCACAAATTAGTGAATGTATTATGAGTATTTTTAACTCATTTTTATGAGTTGAACTAACTGTAAACCGATAAAAAACTATATATCATATTAAATTGAGTCAGATCAAACTTAACTTTTTTTTCCTTTAATATAGTTTTTAATTTTAATATTTTTAAATTTTAATAATTTGAAATGATAAATAATAACTCTATTGCATTCTCGTCTATTAAGAAACTCTAGTCTATACATCTCTTTGTTTTTCTATTAACTTTTTATTTTCTTTATTTTTATTTTACTTTCTAACATCTTTATTTTCCTTTTTTCTTTCTAATCTAATCTTTTACTATTTTCTTTATATTTCAATTATTCAAACTATATTATCTATCTCTTCATCCACATCAAACAAGAAAATTGATTTTTTTTTTACGTTTATACTTATTAAAAATAATTTATTATTTATTATGTTAATATAATCATACGACATTGAAATTGCTTAAATCCATGTTGTAATAAAAATAAATTTTATGAGTAGTCTCCCGTAGGAAGAGGTATAAGGAGGACATAATTTGAGAATTATGTAATTAATAGTTTTTCTAGAATAAATTTAAATTTAAATAATAATTTAAATTTATTTAATAATTATAAAAAAATAAAATTATATTTATGGCTTCTAACGAATAAAATATTAAGGGAAAATGGAAAACTGGTTTGGAATGCCAACATTACAACATGGCCGGTGCCCACGTCACCGGATCTTTCGATTTCTTTATAACGTAACGGCCTCCCTGTCCAGCTGTTATTTATTTATTTATTTATTTTATTTTCCTCTCTCTCTCATTTTTTTTTCCTCCTAATTTCCTGATTTTTTCCATTCCATACCCACTCCTCTCTCTTAACCCCTTTCTGTTTCTCTATCTTCGTTTTCCCTACATTCTCACGAATACCTTCTCTCTCTCTGTCTGTCCGATCTCAAAAGCTTAAAAAGGTTGAGAGAGAAGCTCCCAGGAAGAGCAATTATTCACCTTTTCTTCAAGTCCCTCTCCCTCCCTCCCTCCGTCTCTCTCTCTCTCTCCCCGGCTCTTCCCTTTCTCTCTCCTCAATTTTCTCAATTTTCATCATCTGTTTGCATCCACGGAGAAGCTCTGTGAGATCTCAGGTACGCTACACACACCAATCAGTGGAGGTGATTATTGTAAATTTTACAGATCAGGACTGATCTGCTGTTCTAATCCTTATTATGAATTTGAATTCAAGTTTGTTAATCTGAAGTTATAGATCATCTACTGATTGTATTAATGATTCTTGATTCTTTCTTAATTTCAAACTTGGCCTATGATTGATCTGTGATGCTGATTTCTCCCGATTTGTTGTTTATGCTTGTTTTGATCTCGTTCCTTTGACCTTTTCCTGTGTGTTTTGATTAAAACAGTTAAGGTCTGATTAGAAAAAAAGCTGCTTATTTATTTATTATTATTATTATTTTTTGTATTTATGTTAGTGTAGGACAGGTGTTGATCTTCCAAGGTTTTAGAAAAAAAAAGTTTTGGATTTTGGTCGGATTATGGTTGTTTTGATGCATAAATCACAATCCCCCACTTGTCAATGCCAATTGAAATTCCATTTGAGATTAGCTAGATCATCAGTGCGGCAGAAACTAGTGGAGTGTGCCATGTGGTTGCCAAAGGGATTGCCCTTTACTAATTTCCAGTTCCATATAAGGTGATACTTGTTTGCTTACTTGGGTTTCGGCTGTTTTGGCTTTAGACCTTGTGCATACCTATTGTTTGTTGTATTCTATTAAGATCTATGAACCTTTGATACGGGGAACATGTTTGTATTTCTTAGGATGGAAAATGTGAACATTGGGTGTCAGATGTTATATGCTCTGTTATTTGGAAATGGGTATTAAGTAGGTAGCATAACGGCTCATGGGCTCACAAGAACTTCACTATTTCAATATATATATATATATATATATATTTATTCTATTATAAGTTGTAAAATGTTGTCTTGTAGAGGTAGTGTGTTTCATGACATAACATTTACATACTCATTTATGTAAACGTTTGTGTATGGGACACGCATTAAGTGAAGTGTGAATCAGCCATATGTGTAACTCATTTTGTGCCATGTGACATGGCCAATATTTGTGGGATTATCAGGTGTTTGTTGAGATTGGTTTGAATTGCTTTTTATTTTTAGAAAATTTTGTGATGACCAAGGTCCGTCAGGTTGCCACTAGTTGAAATTGAACTTGATGTAGTTGTTGCCTAGGAGTCTAATTCTCTTTTTCCCATACACTATAAAAGAAATGGGAAGAGAAAGTGATAGAGTGAGAAAGCTAAGTGCACCAAATATTGCTAGGATTTGAAGCGCATCAGTGAATCATAATTTGCTTTGTCTTAAGTGTAGTCCAGGATGCTGTTGATAAGGTCCGAGTTTGGTTTGTGTGCCGCCATCTAGAGGTTGAGATTATATTGTTAGCTGCTTTGACTATTTATGTTGGGTTTTTTTTTTTTTTTTTTTTTTTTTGTATTTGTCTTTTTTGATTTTAGCTACATATTGATTTCTCCTCCTTCTTGCAGTGGCTGCTACTGCAATTGTTGCTGTACTCTAATTTGATAGTTGAAAGTCTTTTGCTTTCTATAGTGAAAGAATCAGCAACACCGGAGAATTTTGACAATGTCGACAAAAGTTCTGGAACCTGCATTTCAGGGTGCTGGTTCAAGACTGTATCCTTGGCCAAGTGGGGCTTAATTTGTTCTGTCACATAAACATTGAAATTCTACCTCTCCTGTCAATTTGAAGCAAAGTATAATGACCTTTAGTATTTCTTTTGATTAAGTGTGTCCCCTTTGAAGTTTGTTCTTTATTCGTGTTTATGCACCCATTGCAAGTTTCTGCCATTGGCATTGTACTTAACATGTCACAGAGGAACGGAAATTTGGCGAATCGAGAACTTCCAGCCTGTTCCATTGCCAAAGTCTGACTATGGAAAATTCTACTCGGGGGATTCTTATATTGTCCTTCAAGTATGTATTGTTAAGTTTTGAAATGCTTCTGGGAAAGTACTTCCACGTGGTCCCCACACCCCTTGCCCCACCTGTTGCTTCCTCTACTTTTGCTAGGAAATCTTTTAAGACAGATAGTTGCATTTTAATGCAATAATTTTAAGTTCTACCCATCTCCATAATGATGATGATTATTATTAATTTTTTTTTTTGATGAATTGATATTGTTCTAAGCCATTTATTTAAAGTTTCTTCCACAAATAGTCATTTTCTACTCTAAAGGATTTTCCAAAAGCATTCACGCAGTCTTTTCTGTTACCTAACTACAGTTTCTTTATATGGCAAACATATTTGTCCCGTTTCTACAAAATATTTTCTTTTGCCTCTGTGAGCTGTGTTTGAGGTTGAAATGGTTTTTACTTATGTATATTCTTTCCATTTGTTTTTTCAGACATCCCCTGGCAAAGGGGGTGCTTATTTGTATGACATACACTTTTGGCTTGGAAAAGATACTAGTCAGGTACTGTTGTTATTTCTTGTCCCTTTTCTTTTTCTTACTTGGCTTAGAAGTCAAGATTGGAGTGCTACTTGCCTGCTATTTGTTCCAAGAATTACGCATGTGATGTCTTGATCTCTAAAACTATATAGGATGAGGCTGGAACAGCAGCTGTCAAAACTGTTGAACTTGATGCTGTTCTTGGAGGTCGTGCAGTTCAGCATAGAGAAATCCAAGGCCATGAATCTGACAAGTTTTTGTCATACTTCAAACCATGCATTGTTCCTTTGGAGGGCGGTGTTGCTTCGGGATTCAAGACGCCTGAGGAAGAAAAGTTTGAATCAAGATTGTATACATGCAAAGGAAAACGAGTTGTCAAATTGAAACAGGTGTTAGAACATCTCAAAATGAAATTCGTGAGCCTTTTATGTGTACTTTTTATTTCTTGTGTAGAAAATGACTGTAGGTTATGTAATCCAGGTTCCCTTTGCTCGGTCTTCACTGAATCATGATGATGTGTTTATTCTAGACACTGAAAGTAAGATTTACCAGTTTAATGGTGCAAATTCCAACATACAAGAAAGGGCCAAAGCTTTGGAGGTAATTCAATTTTTCAAGGACAAGTATCATGAAGGGAAGTGTGATGTTGCTATTGTTGGTAAGTCATTGAGCAAGTTGTATGCGCCTAAGTTGTGTGAATTGTACTAATAATTTAAGAAGAGAGAATCCTCTTCATGCATAGCATTGCAACATGTTGCTTTACTTTTTTTCATTAATATAATACCAACAAGTTTTTCTCATCATGGTTTTCCTCATTGCAGATGATGGTAAGCTAGATACTGAGTCGGACTCTGGTGAGTTTTGGGTGCTTTTTGGTGGTTTTGCTCCAATTGGGAAGAAAGCTGTCACCGAAGATGATGCTGTTCCAGAGGCCACACCCCCCACATTGTATAGGTACATAGCTTTCTGTTTATATTATAAATACAACATTTTCAGATATCAGTAGAAAATGTTTTTTTAAAATGATTTCCATTCTTGTACTGCATATTCTCCAATTACTAGACAGAAGTTACTGCTTCACCTTCTAGACATTGCTTGGTTGCATGAGGAAAGTCCTTGGACAATGTAGCATGGACACTTCAAAATGGAAGCATTGATCTTGTTTGACAGGGTGTCGGACATTGTACTTGTCCCATACATGTTGAGTCATGTGGCCCATAGAAGTCTTTATATTATTCGAGCACTAGACACTTCTTGGACACTTGTACAACACTTGACACAACTATTAGTACAATTAGAATGCTTGTAGCGTTTGAAATATTTATAGAAATTTCTTGTTCAAGATTAAATAACAACGATAATCACATGTGGGCCGGATAAATTGCTTAATTTTTTAATGCTACTAGTCAAAACTTAATGAGCACCGGATGAATTTCATATGTTTGTAGATAAAACAAAATTTCTTATGCTGTGATTTGTGTGTTGAAATTTTCCATGTTGACATATTTATGTTGTGTCGTCTCCTTTTCCATATATTATAGCTCAAGAATGATGGCCTAAGCTACAATAGCTCCAATAGGACAGCTATTTGGATATTCAATTTTGGCTTATGACCTATGTTATATCAATTGTTGTTGCTGCCATACCATGCAAAGTAGTGGAAAGACCAACTAGGATATCTTAGTGAATATTGTGTGGTATGTATCCTATACTTCTTTATATGAGGGAAATATTTACCAACTGTGGTTGATGTGGAGGTCTGTTTGAGATTCTCATGTATGGTGTAGCTATAGATGATTCAAAGTAGGACAACACATCAACGTGGCTTGGCATTGTGGTCGTTATTTTTCATGCTTAACTTGTAAATTGCTGTTAGTAATTTGGTAGTCCTGTGGTTGCTATGGAGGTCTGTTAGTAATTGCCAAACTAAGGTAGAGAAATGGAAAAGATCTAAATGGTGTTAGGTGTATTAAGAATGAGACCAATAGTATATTTATGAGGAATCAGAACATAAGAAAGAGTTGGAAAGATTATTTTGATAATCCCTTTAACATGGAGGATACAAGATATATTGACAATATCACAATACCTGTAGAAGACATCAATAGAGATTTTAAACGTAAGATTTGTCCTAATGAAATAAAAGAGGCCTTAAGAAAATGAAAAATAATAATGCTATAGAACCCGATGACATTTCTATTAAAGTGTGAAAATGTTTGGATGAAATTGGGATAACAATGTTAATGCATCTTTTTAACAAAATCTGACAAACTAAGAAAATGCTCTATGTATGAAGGGGGAGTATACTTGTACCACTATATAAGAATAAATGAAACATACAAGATTGTTCCAATTATAAGGGAATTAAACTTATGAGTCATACTATTAAATTGTAGGAGAGAGTGATGGAGTATGGATTGAGGTTGGAGATAAGTGTGTCTCAAAATCAATTTGGATTCATACTAAGACGATCCACCATTGAAACAATTCACTTGTTAAGACATTTGATAGAGACATTTATAGCATATAAGAGAGACTTATATATGGTATTCTGGTGGGTGTCAAACCAACAAAAATAAAATACCTACTTCACAAAAGACGAGTCTAGGACTAAAAGGGTCGAATCCACAGGAAGAAGGGGATTTATTTCTTTTGAGGAAATAAAATAAAAATAAAAATAAAAATTGAGAGTTTTTGAGTTAACTAATTAACCTAGTAAAATTGAAATAAATAATTAATTAAAATCTAATTAACAATCGGCAAAGTAAAATGAGACAAAATTAAAAGAATAAAAGTCAAGATAAATTAACCTAATTGAACGATTTGTTTCCACTTTGATTCAATCGATTGATTCTCGATTCAATGATAATTTAACAACACATAAATAAATTGGTTATAGCTGTTAAGTACCACGAAACGATTAATCTCTCATTACTTTTTCGGTAATCAAGATACCACAATTAATTACTTCCCTAATCAAAAGACAACCCAAGAGACCTTCGTTGGATTTAGTGTTTCGACAGCTTTAACTTTAAAATTTAGAGAGACTCAATTCTAATTAATAAATTCTAATATGGATTTATTTAAATTACATTATTCAATTCCATAACATAAATGTCATTCACCATTTTATTAAAAATAAACAAATTTTACTGTCTGAATTTATTAAATATTGACCACTTATTCAATAAACCCTAGAAAATCATGATCCATGAAGTGTAGGAATTAAATAAATACCTATGATTATTGAAAGAAATAACATATTTAGATCTTACAATGTCATGAATCAAAATTTTCACTAATTTTCAACTAGAAAATAAATTAGAATGAAAATATTAAAAAATAAAAACTCACTGTACTTTTATTCAATGTTGAAGTTCAAGAACAAAATGAAGGAGAAAATTGAAAGGGTGTAGCTGTCCCTTCTTTGTGCCAAGAGCAGTCGCCAGAGAGAATGAATGAATAAGAATGACCTCCTAGTCTCCTAAAATAAAAGTTGCCTCCTCCCTTACGTGACCTAACAAAACACTTCTTGTTGCCTAAAGCAGCCACATTTCCCTAAAGTCAACATAAATTCCTTAAAACAAGGAATTCTATCTTTTACTTAGCTTTTTACTAAATAACCCTAAATTGTCAAAATAAAGGAAAGAAATTTCTAAATATTTTTTACAACTCAAAATCTAAATAAAAATTACAAAAATATAAAAAATTTCTAAATTCTCAAAATCCAATAGAAGCAAAAGAATTTCAGCATCCAATGTTTCCAATTTTTGTCCGGCTCCTTTGATATTTGCGTGCACATGTGCTAACGATTGAATAATGCTGTCCAAATTCCTTCTTTGTATGCGTCATCACCGATTTTTGTTCAATTTTTCCACTTTCCTTCATGAATGTCTTCCAACAAATCTAATATATCAAATATCTAAAATTAGTGTAATATTTACTCAAAAATAATATAAAACAAAGCACAAATATCACACAAGATTTACCAGCATCAAATTTCCCCACACTTATACTATTTATTTTTCTCCTTCCAAATTCCAAAGTTAATAAACACCATAAAATTCCAACCCAAAACACAATCGGAACAACAAGTACTTCACAACATTTTATACCCAAAACAACAATCACACATCCCAACAGCTGCTTATGAAATCAAAACAGCAAGATCCAACATTCTCTCCAAGGGTTCACTCAAATGTAGTCAAAAGGGGTTAAGAATATATTAATAACACTCAAATCAACATATTGGAATTGACATTACCATATAGTTGCAAGTATATCAAATCTTCACCATTTAAAACTTTCAATTTCATGCATCAATTTAAAGGTCTTTCATTTGGTTGTAATGATGTTAGGGTTAATGATAGGATAAAGGGTATATTTAAGGGTTTAAAAAGTACTAAAGAAAATATGTAACTAATTACACAATTTCTCTACGATAACACATTGCCCTATACAAATAGCACACCAAAAATAAATGATCTTGTCATCCACACGTGCTCAAATTGCCAATAGTTAAAAGCACATAAAAATATCAGACTTTTTCTCTACAATCCATAACTGAAATGAAATTTTCAGAGATGCAACATTGCTTTTCTTTTTTTTTTTTTTTCTTTTTTTTTCTTCTTTTTTCGCTGCTGCTTTCTTTCTTTTCTTTTTTTTTTTTGTTTTGTTCTCTCTCCCTTTTTTTTTCTCTTGAAGAACACCCCAACACAAAAGATGAATAAAATCAAAAATTTTCCTTCCTTTTAGAGTCATCAACTCCCTTTCTTTTTCATATCTAGCAAATATCATTATCAAGGATCTAATCAGTATATGTTTATGAGGCAATCATATAATTAATATTTTGCAATTAATTACATATATCTTTAGTACAAAGGTTGAAACGTAAGCAAAAAATAAGGGTTTTGGTATTGTAATGAGGGATTATGAAGAAAGAAAAGGTTTCAAGCTCAACTTGGTTCTATAAGGGAATCATAAAAGTAGGGTAGGGATTTTACGAAAGTCAAAAGTGGGTAAAACCTAGATGCCTTTATCATTTCAATGCATGAAATTTTAGATGTGATCTTGAAATGCATAACAGAGCAAGTTCTAGAATAACCAATCCAAATGTGATAATCACTCATAAAAAAAATAATCCCGAGCATAAATAATGAATTTGCTCGCTTTAGGTTCAAAACCTCACTTTTAAATGAGGTTTGTATCAAATCTTGTATATTTATCATTCAAAGAAAATTATTAAAGACATGAAAAGCTATTTTAAGTACAAAAAACCATTGATACAAGCTATTTTTCGTATGTTTCCAAGCCGACCAACGATTTTTTTTTTTTTTTTTTTTTTAATAATGATAAACCCTAAATCAAATCATAACTTAAGCAACTAAGCAAAATCGAACAATCTTAGTATCAAGCAAGAACTAAAACACCTAGAGATCTACTAAACACCCCTCCAAACCTAAATCATACATTGTCCTCAATGTATGCTAAGTGAGAGAGAAAAAAATAAAAATAAAAATAAATAACTATCATATCAAATAAAAACAAAAATAAAAAGATAAAATGAGAACAAGACTTCTCTAGGGTGGAGGTGGGAATGGTTGGTCAAATTCAATAAATCTCGAAGAAAAAATTATTGTGATAGCAATGGGCCCCTTCTTTGGGCGTGGGCAAGTCTTAACTTGTGCATTTCTGGTCACCGAAGAACATTAGCAAAACTGGGCAGAAATGAAGGCTTGTTAAGGCGTGGGTACGCATTAATGGCAGAACACTTTTGGTCATAAAATTTTTTCAGCATTTATTCACTTAAAAAAAAATCAAAATCAAACTAAATAAATATGAAATAAAAATTATAAAAGAAAATATTTGGTTGTCTCCCAAATAGCGCTTTTGTTTAATATCGTTAGCTCGACATTGTCTCTGTCTTAACCCGGCTTATAGCTTGGTCTGGTCTATCTCGACTTCAACTTTTTGGGCATAAATTTCAATTTCGAACGGAAGTGAGAGACTTTTTGGTTGACCATGGATTGCTTTCGGCACATGGGTTTGTGATGGACAAATTTGTCTAAATGTGCATTCTCACCTATCAAACTCTTGTAACACAAAATCAAATTTATCATGTACAAAATTATCTTCAAAATTATGTTGCATGATAGAGTCAATCATATCAATATGAAAAACAAATTCAGAATTATTTGGATACTTTATGGAGTCAAAAATATTAAAAGTAACAACTTCACCATCAAATTCAAAGACAAAATTTTCAAATCTACATCAATTTTCGTCTTAATTGTTTTTATGAATGGTCTACCTAACAAGATAAGAGAATGGTTAGGAGAACATGTATTACCTATATTAATCAATCACATAAAAATCGGTAGGAAAAATAAGATCGCCCACTTTCACTAAGACATCTTCAATCACACCATCAGGATATGAATATGACATATCAGCTAATTGAATTATCACGTTTGTCTCTTTCAAAGGTCTTAGATTCAAATCCTTATAAATAGACAAATGCATAACATTTATCGCTACTCCTAGATCAAGCATAGGCTTTTCTAAAAATTTAGTGCCAATCATACAAAATATTGTGAATATACTGGGGTCTTTACATTTCGGTAGTAACTTTCTTTAGATGATTGCCGAAATATTTTCACTAACTACAACTCTATCATCATTTTTTAATCGCAAGTTTTTAATGCACAACTCCTTAAAAATCTTGGCATATCTTGGCATTCGTCTTATTGCTTCCAAGAGTGGGATATTAATCTCTACCTTTCGAAAAGTCTCTAGGATCTCCTTTTCCTCATCCCCTTTCTTTGATCGTGTCAACCTGCCAGGAAAATGAGGTGGAATCAAAATTTTAGCCTTGGAAGTATCGGTCTCTTTACTTACCTTCGTAGCCGATTCCTTTCATGTTGATATTTCTTTTTTATCGGCCCATTTATCTTCTTCTATTTTTTATGGATTTTCTTGCCTTTTGTCTCCATTTTTCAACACCATAACACTCACGTTTTCTCTCGGGTTGATCTCCACTTGAGAGGGTAGTTTCCCATGATTTTTCTCCATTCGACTCACGGAAGTTGCCAATTGTGATACTTGGTTCTCCAAATTTTGAATGCTGATCCTTGTTTCTTGTTGAAATCGTTGGCATTCCTGTTGTATCAACTGAGTGCTGTTAGCTTTCCTGTTGTATCAACTGAGTGCTGTTAGCCAAGCTTTTAACAATCTCTTCTAGAGATGTACCTTGATTCGAAGAGGGCTATGGAGGTTGAAATTGAAGTCGGTTCTGAGGTTGTTGCAGCCGGAACGGTGGTCTTCCAAAGGATTGTTATGGAAATCCTTGTGGCCTAGCCCTATAGCTAAGGTTTGGATGATCTCTCTAACCTTGGTTGTAAGTGTTGGAGTAAGGATCATACTTTCTTGAGGTTGTCTTGAAAATCCCCCCATGACATTCAAATGTTCGTTGGGTTCCTCTTGAAGCATAGGACACATGTCGGTTGGGTGACCCCCATTCGAACAAATTCCGCATGCTTTCACTTGTTGCACCTGCCCTAGGGCCAACTTTTCCACAATAGAGGCTAGGGAATCAATCTTATGTTCAAGGAAAGAAATGTTTACCTCATTGATCCTTTTTGGAGCATCTTGCCCCCCCAAATTGTTGTGCATTTGCTATCATGTTGGAGATCAAATTTTGTGCCTTCTTGGGTGTTTTGTTTATCAATGCACCACTACTTGCTGCATCGATCATATTCCTCTCCGACAACAAGAGGCATTCGTAAAAATATTGGATGAGCAATTGTTAAGGAATTTGGTGTTGCGGACAACTTGCCCAAAGTTGTTTAAATCTTTCCCAATATTCGTAGAGTCTCTCCACTGAATTGCCTCACACCACAAATTTCCTTCCGAATGTTTGCTATACGAGAAGTTGGGAAAAATTTCTCTAAAAACTTTTTTTTTCAAATTATTCCAATCAGCAATAGACCAATTTTTAGATTTATCAACTAAAGAAAATGGAAAAATCCTCAGCTTCATTTGCTCCTCGGATACACCTTGTGGCCTCATGGTAGAACACACGATATGAAACTCCTTAAGGTGTTTGTTGGGATCTTCTCCTTTAAGTCCATAAAATTTAGTAAGTAAGTGGATAAGTCTAGATTTTAATTCAAATGGAATTTCAATTTAAGAAAAATTAATGCAAAAAGGTTGCTGATTAACATCCAGTACAGCTAACTCCCTTAAAGTCCTCTATGCGGCCATGGTTTCGTCCCTGATATGTTGCTTCTTGCCGTCAATTGTTTGGTTCTGCAAGTTCTCGTTCAAGGTTAGATCAAGAAATGAAGATATGAGCTATTTTGTTTGCTTGGCTTCCTTTGTAAGTCGCCGAGTTGTTTTCTCAATCTCCGGGTCAAACACAAGTTCACCTGTACGAGATGAACGAGGCATAAACCAGAAACAAGGAGGCAAAAATTAAAAGAAATAAATCTCTTGACACCCTCATTCTCGGCAACGGCGCAAAAATTTGGTGGGTATTAAACCAACAAAAATAAAATATCTACTTCACAAAAGACAAGTTTAGGGCTAGTAGGGTTGAATCCACAGGGAAGAAGGGGATTTATCTCTTTCGAGGAAATAAAATAAAAATAAAAATCGGGGGTTTTTGAATTAACTAATTAACCCAGTAAAAATTGAAATAAACAACTAATTAAAATCAAATTAACAATTGGCAAAATAAAATGAGGCAAAATTAAAGGAATAAAAGTCAAGATAAATTAACCTAGTTGAAGGAATTGTTTCCACTTTGATTCAATTGATTGATTCTCGATTCAGGGATAATTTAACAATACATAAATAAATTTGTTATAGTCGTTAAGTACTACGAAACGACGAATCTCTCTTTATTTTTTCGGTAATCAAGGTATCACCATTAATTACTTCCCTAATCGAAAGACAACTCAAGAGACTCTCGTTGGATTTAGTATTTCAACAGCTTTAAGATCTAGAGAGATCCAATTCTAATTAATAAATTTCAATCTGGATTTATTTAAAGTAGATTATTCAATTCCATGACATGAATGTCATTCATCAATTTGTTAAAAACAAACAAACCTTACAGTTTTTAAATGGTTGTAGACTATTCTGGATTTATTAAATATTAACCACCTATTCAACAAACCCTAAAAGATCATGATCCATGAAGTGCAGGAATTAAATAAATATCCATGATTGTTGAAAGAAATAGCATATTTAGATCTCACAATGTTATGAATCAAAGTTTTTATTAACCTTCAACTAGAAAATAAATTAGAACAAAAACATTGCAAAATAAAAACTCACTATACTTTTATTCAATGTTGAAGTTCAAGAAGAAAATGAAGGAGAAAATTGATAGGGTGTAGCCGTCCCTTCTTTGTGCCAAGAGCAGCCGGCAGAGAGAGAATGAATGAATAAGAATGATCTCCTAGTCTCCTAAAATAAAAGTTGCCTCCTCCCTTACGTGACCTAGCAAAACACTTTTTGTTTCCTAAAGCAGCCACACTTCCCTAAAGTCAACATAAATTCCTTAAAACAAGGGATTGTATCTTTTACCTTTCTTTTTACTAAAGGTAAAAAGCTAATAACCCTAAATTGCCAAAATAAAGGAAAAGAAATTTCTAAATATTTTTTACAACTCAAAAGCTAAATAAAAATTACAAAAATATCAAAAATTTCTAAATTCTCAAAATCCAATAGAAGCAAATGAATTTCAGCATCCAATGTTTCCAATTTTTGTCCGGCTCCTTTGATATTTGCGTGCCCACGTGCTAACGATTGAGTAATGCTGTCCAAATTCCTTCTTTGCATGCATCATCACCGATTTTTGTTCAAATTCTCCACTTTCCTTCATGAATGTCTTTTGATAAATCTAATACATCAAATACCTAAAATTAGTACAATATTTACTTAAAAATAATATAAAACAAAGTACAAATATCACACTAAATTTATCCTAATTATATTCATTGATCTAGAAAAGCATAAGATAGGACCTTTAGAGATGTATTGTAGTGGTTGTTGATGAAGAAGGGATTTCCGTGAGATACATTAATCTTATCAAATGTATATATGAGGGAGTTGTTATCAATGTAGGAAATTGCGGGGGTTTAAGTGATAACTTCCTAATTAACATTGTATTTTATCAATATTCTACATTAAGTCTTATCCTTTTTGCAATAGTGATAGATGATATCACAAAAAGCATTCAAGATAAAATATCGTGGTGTATACTTTTTGCAAATGATATAGTGTTGGTCGATGGAATTAGAGAGGGTATTAGTGTTAAATTGGAATTATAGATGGACACTAAAATCTAGAAGATTTAGATTAAGTTGGTCAAAACTGAGTATATAAGATGTACGTTTAGTGCCAATCATAAGAATGATGAAAAAACGATTAAGTTAGAAGGGCATAACGTACCAAAAAGCAAATATTTTAGATATATTGGGTTCATCATTCAAAATGATAGTAATATAGATCGGGATGTGAATTATAGGATTCAAGCGGGTTGGATAAAATAGAGAAGGACATCTGGAGTTTTTTGTGATCGCATGATACCATTGCATTTGCAGGAAAGTTTCATAGAACCGCAATACGACCTGCACTATTGTATGACACCGAATGCTGGATCATTATACAACAACAAGAACATAAAATGAGTATAGCTGAAATGAGAATGCTGATGTGGATATGTGGTAAAACTAGAAAAGATAGAATTAGAAATAAAGAGATATGTACTAAGTTGTGAGTAATTTCAATTGTGGATAAAATGTGAGAGTATCATTTGAGATGTTTTGGATACATGCAACGAAAACTTAAAGGCACATCAGTTAGGAGGATCAAGAGTTTAAATATAGGAGATTTAGTGAAACGTTAAAATATGTCGTTGAAAACTTGAATACAATGTATCCATAAAGGTATGATGGTTAAGGGATTAACCGAGGAGACATATTAGATAAGAATGAGTGGCGTAAGAGAATTCAAACAAGTTAAATTATCTCTTTTGTTGTTTTAAATTTATATTGATATGATTTATTTATTTATTTATTATTATTATTATTTTTTCTTTTAGGGTTATCTATATGTATATTTTCATTTATTCTACATTTGTCTCTCAAATGGTCGACTCTAAAATTTGGGATTGAAGTTCAGGTTGCTGCTATTGTTGTTAGCTAAGTGTACTTTGGCGCTCATATCAGAATATCTGGTGCATGTCTTATCTTCTTTCATTTGTTTAAGGAAGTTTTGTACATGTTTCCTGTTACCGGAATTTTTCGGGTCCATTCTTGAAACCTGCCTCCATCTATCAAAATCTTGTGTGCTGGGCATTTGAGTCTGTTCAGTTTCAATTTTATTCTCCTGCTAGGTTACTGTGCATGTCTACATGGCTCATAAACAACATCATACAACAGAACAAGAAGGCTACCCTTCTATGCTATTCACTTAGTAGCTGGGAAAATGTTGGAATCAGCAGTCTAGGCCAGAAAAATCCCTTCAGCTTTCCCCGTTGGATATATATCGATGCTCAATTTATCACTCGGTTGATGCTATATACAATAAAATTATTTGTTGCCGTTTTCATGACTCTGCAACTTCAGGTTGCGGATTGGAACATTTGGAAGGTTTATTCAGCTTTAGATGTATATAGAGTTTTATGAAGTGGTGATGGTGATGGTGTTATATTGTAATGGCTATTTAGACTTTACAGCTTACTTGACTTGTTTATTAAATGGACAGTCCCTTTTTCCTCCTTAATGCCATAGTAATCCATCTCTCCTTTTGTAAGTAATGTCTTTTTTTTCCCCAGGTCTAAGGAGTAACAAGTTTTACACATGAATGAGTTTAATTGGTCTTCATGTTTCTTGTCAGTGATAAAATTAGATTCTAAATTGTTATTACTATCTTTCTGTAGCATAAGTGACAATCAGGTGAATGTATTGGAAGGTGAACTCTCAAAGTCTTTGTTGGAGAACAACAGATGCTATTTACTGGACTGCGGTGCAGAGGTGTTTGTTTGGGTTGGACGGGTAACACAAGTAGAGGAGAGAAAAGCTGCTATCCAAGCGGCTGAGGTATTCATTGTTTTCATCCCAATTCATGTTATTTTCTTGTTACCCCTGCTCCCTCATGTATTTCTACCACCAGGATTTCATATCTAGCCAAAATAGACCAAAATCAACACGTGTTACCCGGGTTATTCAAGGCTACGAGACTAATGCATTCAAGTCCAAATTTGACTCCTGGCCTTTGGGAGCAGCAGCTTCTGGTACTGAGGAGGGAAGAGGAAAAGTAGCAGGTAGAAAATGCTTGCTCTGTTGTGAATAAATTTGAAAGCATGTCAAGTGAGACATTTAGTTGACTGTTTGTTGTGCTGGTAGCTTTGCTGAAGCAGCAAGGACTTGGCGTCAAGGGCATGACAAAAGGTGCTGTTGTGAATGAGGAAGTACCACCATTGCTTGAAGGAGGAGGAAAAACAGAGGTTTGATGCATACATTTGCTTTTATTCTACAAGGCCAACTTGAGATGCAGTCTGATTTCATTGGCGAATTTCATCATATTGATTAGTGTTAGTTATATAGGTATGGCTCATCAATGGCAGTGCTAAAACTCCCGTGCCCAAGGAGGAGATTGGTAAATTCTATAGTGGTGATTGTTATATCGTTCTTTATACCTGCCACACCGGTGATAAGAAAGAAGATTATTTCTTGTGCTGTTGGATTGGAAAGGACAGCAGTGAGGTAATTCATTTATTTCCAATTTATACAGTAAAACCAATATATAAAACTGAAGGAGATTATGTACCTTAGATTTCTAACACATGTCACTAAGTTCTGTCTGCATTTCTTACTCTCCTTCCTTATGGGGTCCACACCACACACTCTCTCTCCCCCCCACAACAAAATATTGTTTTCTTCTCCTCTCCTGTCCATTCTCTCTCTTCCTTATATGTATATATAATAATAATACAGGGCTTTGAATTGGATGCTATTAAAAAAATGATGTACCAAAATGCAATTCAAACAAAAATTAATGAAAGCAACTTCTAAAAGAAATGATTAAGAGTATGTAATAATATTATGAGAAAATTTATTATTGTAGTCTCAATATAAGGATAGAATTAGTGTGTGCACACACACATATATAGATAAAAAACTTGAAATTGATATATGATGAATTATCATGGTCAAATAATTAAGAATCGATTTTGGAAATATAATGTAAATTCCCTAAGTTTTAAAAATATGTTCTTACCTGTTCAGAAAGTAAAAATTAATATCTTCTCTGAGTTATAATATATTTCAACACAAGAGGGACTGTGCGTTTATAATCGCAGTTATTAGATTGGACTAATATTATTATAAACTCTGTCAGCAATATACAATTATAATTATCCGGATATTTAGAACTATCTTTATGTGAAAGTAAATATAGAATATTTACTTATTATACTATTTAACTGCTCCAGCAGTGCAGCGTGGGCTTTCCACTGGTGGCCTCCTATGATGGGGTGCAATCATATGGTGCTTTTAATGGATTTTCTTTTGCTTAGTAGAAAAAATGCCTATGGTTGAACCCCTATTCCTGAATAAAAAGCAAAGTCTACTCCATCATTGACACATTTTTTATAACTGGGTAAGCTGCTGCAACTTGTCATTTGTTGAATACCATTAGTTGGCCTTGGATTTTATTAAAGCAAGAACCAATATTCTTTTGCTTGTGTTACCCATAAGGGGTTTTAAATCTTTTCTTTTATGCTTACCCTACATAGACCACATCACTACTCCCTTCAGAAAACTCATTGTCGGATAAGCCCAATGCTTATTGCTTTTTGTATAACAACGTATATGTGCAATTTATTTATTTTATTATTATTATATTTTGGGCATACCCATGGAAATATGGTATATTATGGAGCTTTCTGTTAATCATCTTTTTGGTTTTTGTTCATATGAGAACACTGGTAGCATGTTTGGGGATGATTAAATGATATTTCGAGATTGTTTTTGCCTTTTTAACCGCTACCATGACAACATAATTTTATTTCCTAATCTCAGGATGACCAAAAGATGGCCATTCGGTTGGCAAATACTATGTCAAATTCATTGAAAGGGAGACCCGTACAGGTATATAAATTTTTATTTTTCATTAAGTTTTGAAATTATCAAGAATGGAAGCAATAGAATCTTTTTGCAGGGTCGCATATTTCAAGGCAAAGAGTCCCCACAGTTTATTGCACTCTTTCAGCCTATGGCTGTCCTTAAGGTACTCTATAGCCCCTAGGAGCTTTGTGAATTCACAGGCCTAGTTTGATTTTTTGATTCTACTGTAAACTCTCTTTGTTAATGCCAATTTTAGAGTTAAAATGCTATAATGGATACATAAGAAACAATGAATTTTTCTCTTCTTCTATTCAGGGCGGCCTGAGTTCCAGTTTCAAAAAAAACATGGCAGAAAAAGGTTTAAATGATGAAACTTATACTCCAGAGGGTTTAGCATTGATTTGCATATCAGGAACTTCTGTGCATAACAATAAGGCAGTGCAAGTTGATGCGGTATGCTATTTGCAGATGCTCGGTTCTTTTTCATTCATTGATAAATTGAACCTTATGCTCATTTGTTTTGCTGATGTATCATCTTTTGAGAAACTTTACATCTCCTGTGATGAGTTAATTGTATATGCCAAATTAAAGTTTTGCAACTCAATTGCAGGATTGACTATTAAATATCTCATTTCATATGTAACTTAAATGTCAGGTATGGCTGATCATACTAACAGTCTAGAACTGTCAAACTTAATAAAAATTTGAGTACCAGCTTACATGAAAAATTATTTGACTGGGACAGATTTCTTTTTTTTTTGGGGGGGGGGATCCCCCACCCTTCCCCCCAAAAAACAATAAAAAACTCAAGTGCTGCACAATGGCCCCTGATATGTTACTGCTGGATCCTTCCCTGCTTATTCATGATTTGAAGTCCTGGAAAGAAAATAGAATAATAGAATAACTCCATGTAGTTGCCTATTTAAGAAAGAAAATCTTAGATCAAAGAGAAACGTTTTTCTTGCCTAGTAGGATTTTTAATGCTGAGCCAGTGGCAAAAACCATATAAGGTTTCCATGTGATTGTCCATGCTGGAAAGTGTTCTGAATTGCAGTCTGATTGAACATTACCCAAAAATCTTTAAAATTTGTGAACATGTTGTAAAATCCCTCCATTTTAATTTCTTCTCTTATTATTTTTTTTTTAAAACTTTTTTTGAACATTAAAGTGTGAAGTTAAATGCTAAATAGTTTCTATAAAGGCGAAACACCCTTTCAATGTCACAGTTTTCTTCTCTTCTTTAATTTCCATATAAATGCTAAACAACTCTGCGATGATTTTTTTTTTGTTTGTTTCTTTTTAAAAAAATTAAAGCGTGATAGTATTGAACATTTAGTTATGTTGTCTTCTCTTCTTCCAGGTGGCTGCGTCATTAAATTCTAATGAATGTTTTCTTCTACAATCTGGTTCATCCATTTTCACATGGCATGGAAATCAGAGCACCTATGAACAGCAGCAATTAGCTGCAAAAGTAGCAGAATTTTTGAAGGTATGCTCTTGGCATTCTATTTGAAATGATATCAAACTCAGACCTATTTTTGCAACATATAAATCAAGTATTTAAACTTGCACCGGGGAAAGAAATGAATCCACTTCGTACTTTAGCATCCTTTTGAATTTCAATATCTGCTGTTGAGATTGCTGACTAATTGATAGAACATGGCTAATTGCAGCAGCAATTAGATGGGTAACATGTGCAAGGAGCTGTGATGGAGGCCTGCTTTCTGATTAATATTGGAGAACCTAAGGGAGCCAATGGCTCCCTCCAGTTTGTGGCCTTGAAAAATATTGCCACTTCTGTTAAGATTACTCCCAAAGAAGATTTGATGTTAGAAATTTCACATTAGAGTATTGCAATGTTTTCATTAGTTGTTTCATGATTAATGAGGTGGCCGTTCCATGCTTAGAGAAAGGATGCATATTGGTGACTATGTTGAAGAAGATCAATTGCTCAATGAATCTTGCCTTCATTGGGAGTCAATGCTTCTCTTCAGTGGCAATCTGTTGTAAACACTGTTCATTAGAATATGGTTCCAATAGTTCTTTTCAGAAGAAGTGGCTTCACAAATTTTGCCATGTGGAGGATTTTTGGTGGTAGAAAGTTATTTTTGTGATTTTGAAATATGAGTTGGGAAAGGTGGATTGGTAGGTGGAGTGGATCAGAGGACTAAATGGTTGTAGATTGTGGAAATTATCCAGGGATCATCTTACTGGTATGAGGTTACTTTTATGGTGCTGAGAATGGTCAAGAAATCAGATTTAGGCATGATAAACTGTGTGGTTATAAGGGATTTCCTCGATCTTTATCAATTCACTCTGAAGAGCTCATGTCTGCTTTTAAACGAGTTTTGAAGGGTAAGAGTTGTCTCGGTTGTAGATTATGCTATTACCACGTGGCATTTGATAATTTGAAGCTTGTTGAGCCTTGTTGATGCTTAAGCTGACAATGCTTATATGGAGGAAAGTTTAGTTTAGCAGAGTACTGACAAAAGTCAATATGTGGCACATATGCAGGTTCTTATTCGTGATAATCTTATAAATAGAGGAATTCATCATTCTTGTGCAAGTGTTGTTGCAAATTGATATATCTTTTACTATTGTCAACTTTCATCTGACGTATGAGGATTCTCTGTTCATGTTGATATGTGTTTATGCTTTTGGGATGTGAGTTAACCACCTTTTGCATGGGATATTGTTATGAAGAGAGGAAGTGTATGAGCCCAAATTTATAGAATATGGATGATTTATGATTAATGGTTGCCAGTTTTCTTATTAATGAGTTCTTGGAGATGCAAAATTTTATTATTTTGTATACCCCTGAACTGATGTATTGTCTGATTGAAGAAACTGTAAAGAAAGTTAAGGGGCAGACTTGGAAAACATTGAATTTTCTCATTTGGAGTTGTATCAGTTGTTCAATTTCCCATTAGTGTTGCTGAAATTTCAGGCCGTAAGTAGATGGAAGTAGAGGAGTGTGGAAGAACAGATAAGAGAATGCCCTACATAAACATGGCTTCCAGACATAAGAAGATGAGAGAAATTTTACTGCCTCAAATATCTAATATTGTTTTACATATGCATATCAGAATTGCTCGAGCATCTTCATAATTGTCTCACAGAATGAACGAAAGCATAATGGAGGTTAAATTTGACTAAAATAGGAAGCTTCAAAGTCTTTACAGTTGTGAGGATGAGTTCTCATACTCCATGGAAATCTGATTCTTGACCAAAGTAAGGATTGTGAGGCATTACTGAGATCTTTAGAAAGTGGGACAAAAAGTAGAACTCTGGGATCCTTCAATGAAGCTTTTCTTCATAAGACGAGAGAAAGAACAAAGGTCTGAATGATTGTCGAATGGACTCAAGACCCCAATCACTGTGAACAGGACTTAATCTTCCCAATTCATTTCTTTCTTGATGCAGGGCTTCCTGATGTGCTTCCTAGACTTATGCATACCATTTTTTTTTTTTTTTTTTTTTTTGAGTTTATAGTTTGCTAATGTAATGTTTGCGTCATCATTAAGCTTCCAACATGTGGAAGTTCACATCAAAGTTTTTCATTTTTAGCAACATTAGTAGCATTACCCTTTTGGAAGGTTTAGTTATAGTCAGAAGTGGCCTTAGTGAAGATTGCATGCTTAACTAACAGTCTAGCTAGGCTGCAAAAAGGAAAAACCAAAATGTAGTTTGAGATGAAACCCTATTACTTTTAGAGTATTTATAGATATATGAATTCAAACAAGTCTAATCCAACTAGTTGTCTTTGGATTGTAATTTTAGTTTGAATGATTTTGTTTTCTACTGCTCTTTCCGCCTCATGTTTCCCAGTTTGACTTCAATGCTTTATTGGGTGCCTATTGTCCCTAACTTCTATGGCCATTGTGCTGGGACAGGGAATTCTACAAGTTTGTTAGGAGGTTACTTTTATGGTTTTGAGTTATAGCTGAACCATACTCTTGTTTTACTATTTTAGCCGGGGATTACTTTGAAACACACCAAGGAAGGAACTGAGAGCTCAGCCTTTTGGTTTGCACTTGGAGGAAAACAAAGTTATATAAGCAAAAAAGCCGCTCAAGAGACAACAAGGGATCCCCACTTGTTCACATTCACATTCAATAAAGGTGGGACTTTGAGTTTCAATTAGCAATCTTGGCATTTTTGGTAATCTTTAAACATGTTAATGAGTTAATATCCAAGTTCGAAGTTCAGCAAAAAGTTGGTTTCCCAATCTAACTCATTGCTTCTTGACTACTTTCCCACGATGCGGATCCTCAGGAAAATTTGAGGTGCGTTTTATAGATTGTATTGGTTTGAAATGTCAGCTGTGTTATTTGGGACCTGTATTAAACATTTATCCTTTCTTTCAAGCAGGTTGAGGAAGTTTATAACTTTTCACAAGATGATTTGTTGACAGAAGATATCCTGATACTTGACACTCATGCTGAGGTGTTTGTTTGGGTTGGGCAGTCTGTAGACCCCAAAGTAAAGCAAAATGCTTTTGATATCGGCCAGGTAATGCTGAAACAGATTGGTGGTCCTGCCAGAGTGTTGCTCCTATTGTTTGCCTAATCCAAATCAATAATAAACTTGAATCAGAAATACATAGAGATGGCTGCTGCATTAGAAGGATTGTCTCCAAATGTTCCATTGTACAAGGTCACAGAAGGAAATGAACCATGCTTTTTCACAACATATTTTTCATGGGACTCTGCCAAGGCTACAGTAAGTGCCGCAAATACACTTTGTATTGTCTCCTTTATTATCAGGTATTGCTTTGATGATTTGATATGTTTCTAATAATTGTGAGCAACCAGAAGAAAAGAAAGTATAGAATGAAGACAATGGGGCAACCTTGACAAAACTACACTGAGAGATAAGTAAAGAAAACAACGGCAAAAAAGAAAAGCCCAACATTCTAGAGCCTTTATTTCCCCCCCCAGAATTAGACCATTTAAATGCTCTGCTGCTAATGTCCATAAAGATGGTAAAAAAACAGCTCCAAAATCAAGAATTTTGAAGGAATTGATCTTTTGAAGTACAGATGCTTTTTAACCAATTGCACCAATAAAATGTCATCTTAGTGCGATTCCAAAGAGAGTTTGAATCCTTATTTCCTCAAAATCCTTGAGATTCGATAATCAAGAATTCATCCAGATTTTCTTGACATCCACTGTACTCCAAAATTTTCAAAAGTACTGCTCCAAACAAGTATAGGAACTGATTAGTGAATAAATAAGTGATTCTGAGTCTTATTACTTTAATGACATGGAGCACAAAGATTGGTATTCACAGCCTTCTCTGATCTCCTATTTCGCAATAAGTATACCAGTCTCTCAATATCAACTACGTTGTAAAACTGTCTTTTTCCAGGATGATATAATAAGTTCTATGGAATGCAAATGTGAATGGTTGTTAAATTCTGAACATTTCTCATGGAGTTTGGATGGATAATTCCTTGATCGAAGTATCTGCAACAGTCGACTTTATCTTGATCTATAGTTCAGGGGGTTGATACTGCCCATAATTCGAAGTGAAATTATCATTGAATAGTTAATAATTCTAATATTGAAATTTTATGACAGTAGCTGAGCTAGGCTCTGGGTATGAGCGATATCTGTAAGATGGTAACGGAGTTTGGATGCAGTACTTGAATTTCAAGTTAGTAAGGTTAAGTAGAAGTAAGGATGGTAGAGATGGAAAAACAGGGATGAGGGGGCAGTGTACAAAGTGGAAAAAAAGGGGACATTTATAACCTACCAAGGGAACTCAGATAGAACATCTAGGACAAGTTTGATTTACAATTGGCATTTGAGTTAATATTCAAGCATTTTAGAATTGGATATTTGAATTGTTGAATTTTTCTGTTTGACTTATATTTTCTTCTTCAAGGTTGAGAATTATCAAAGTCCACTGAGTATCTGCTTTCTTTCAAATATTTGTAATGTCTTGAGGCCTGGGAGGAAATTCTGTGCTGAAATGACACTTTAAGTATGTGCATTTTCAATGCCAATATTGTGTATTAACACCGTCTTTTTACTGTTAAATTTAATATCACAAGATCAATGAGATAACTCTGCTTCACCATTCATCATATGAATGATGGAACTTCATGCTGCAGTTTGATACACAAACTTAATTAACTTCATGAAGATGTTAATACTTCTTCAAAGACTGATTTTTCCATTTGATACTATTGTTTATCCCGTTGATAGTTTTGTTTATTGTGTAAATCATATCTAACATTACTCTGATGGAACACAGGTTCAAGGAAACTCATTCCAAAAGAAAGTCTTGTTACTTTTCGGAGCTGGCCATGCCGTGGAGGTATATAATAAACCTATTTGACTTTATGTGTATATGCTAGATGTGTTGCAGCTTTACCTTTTCCTTTCAGTCTTGTGTCTGTCATTATTTGCTTCTTTGGGTGGGGTTTTTCTTATTACAGATCTCATCAAGCCATCTAAAAGGCAGCCCATGTAACTGTGTGATGTGGGGAAGGTAGCTTTGCCTGGCCTTAACCCTAATGCCTAAAGGGTGATCCATGATCGTAATTCATGTATGTCTGGATCAAAATGGGGTGACCTTCTCAAAATTCCAAAATGCATAAGAACTCTTTGTGAAGACAGAATTATGTGATGGCTAATCACTGCTTTTTCTTGGCTTGTTCATGAAGTTGTTAGTGCTATTCGAGCTCCATTTGGAATATCTATTTTTTTAAAGAAATGCCTCTCTCTTAAGTTGGTGGCCATGCGACAGTAAATGAATCAGTCAAAAGTTTGCTTTCATTGTAATTTTCACCATTCAAAATCTATTTCTCTTTGCTATTACAGAGTCATGATAGAACCAATGGTTCTAATCAAGGAGGACCAACTCAAAGAGCTTCAGCCCTGGCTGCATTAAACTCGGCTTTTAGAGCACCCTCTGCAGTCAAAACTTCTTCTGCTCCAAGGCCATCAGGAACAAATCGAGGATCACAGAGAGCAGCTGCTGTAGCAGCTCTTTCATCAATGCTTACAGCTGAGAAGAAGAAAGGCTCACCTGATGCCTCTCCTATTCGAGCTAGAAATTCTAGCCCTGGAAACAGCCCTGCTGGTAAGGAAATCCTCTTGATTGTTTTTCATGTCTAAAATTTTTTCACTTCAAGAGATGCAGCCCTTTACTTATGCGGAAACTTGTGCTTAATTATTTGTGGTTTACATGAAAATTTCAACAAACAAACTTCTTTGGGCATAGGAAAGAACCCTTCATAATTGGGGCAGACTACCTCCCAGTGATGGAGTGTACACATTTACCTTTGAGACGCCAAAGGGAACTTATCTTTTGTTGTCTGTGTATAATAAATTTATAAGACAACAGAGTTAATTTTCAAGTTGCAAATAAAGTACTTTATGATGCATAGAATAACCTGAAGCTACGTTAACATTTCTAAGACCATCATCATTTTCTGCAGGACAAAACACTCCTTTATTATCCCTTCTAAAATTGTATTAACAATGCTTAAAATTACATTTCTTAAGCTTTGATGCATTGCCAACTCATCTCCTTAAAAACACTGATACAAAATAATGTCAAACTTTAGGGAAACAATGATGAGTTCATGAATTCATATTTTGTGCGACGTCCATCAAATTCGTGGTGATATCTCTGTCATATGGGATTAAACCCTGTAAAATTGAGCACTCTTTGGTTAGTCCAAAAGAAAAGGAATATGAGAGTTTTTGGGCTATTGAAAAACCCCTGTTTTATGGAACTTTGGTTCAAAGGTCTAGCTTTTCATTTTTCATCGAGTTTTGTTTCATCGTTCATGATATCATTTTCTTCATAGATTTGTTATATCATTGTTGCACTATCTTGGTGCTTTCTTGTGCATCAAAAAGCCTGCGCTTTTTATTTCCTTGCCTTATCTTATAAAATTGATATCCTGTTCAGATATCTGGTTATGTTCTGTATACATTATCTGACATTGATAACTACTTGTAGCTCCAAGAAAAAGTGATGTTGCTTCTCCTGAGTCAGAGCCTTCCCAGGAAGCCTCAGAGGTCAAAGAAGAAGATGCAGTAGAGACTGTATTAGAAAGCAATGGCGTCGATTCAGAGCCCAAGCCAGAGCCTGAGCCAGAGCCAGTGCAGGAGACCATTAGCGAAAGTAGTCAGAGCACATTCACTTATGATCAACTGAAAACCAACTCAGGTAGCCGGGTCACTGGAATCGACTTCAAAAGAAGAGAGGTACATTCACTATTCACCTTAATGCTGTGCTGAGACCAAAACTTTGTTCACTTTTGTCACTAATATTTTCCGTATCTTTTGCTTTTTCTCCTCAGGCCTATCTATCTGATGAAGAATTCCAAACTGTATTCGGGACAACAAAAGAGGCATTCTATAAGCTTCCTAAATGGAAACAAGACATGCAGAAGAAGAAAGTTTTCCTCTTCTAGAAACTGTGGGTTCTTCAGAACTCGTCAGTATCTCAATTTTTCGTGTCTTTTGCATGCGAATCATTGTTAATTAGTTACCTTTGATAAATGTGTTCCGGTGGGTAACTCATGCCTGGGTTATTTTATCCCTCATTTGCAATTTACTGCTATCACGCCCTACGAGGAACCTAGCTGTTGTTAGTATCAGTATTTGAACATGTGATTGATGATGGTCGCCTGAAGAGTGGTTGTTTTTTGATTCACCTCCTTTAGCTGCTGGTGCCTCTTGTTAATGGTGAAGTGTAGATTCCAAATACAATTTTAGCCATCTCAGAGTTATTTTATTTGGTTGTTATGTATCATGTTTTCTGGTTATGGGACATTACTTCTTCTTCTTCTTCTTCTTCCTTTTTTATTTTTATTTTTATAAATACTCATTTTGTGGATCTATTTTGCTCAAAAGGGTGTAAATGAATTGCATTTGTACTCAAATTTATTATATGATTGCAGTCTTTTCTGTTGGTTTTCTTTTTCTATTACTTTGGTCTTTAATTAGAACTAGAACTATTCAAATTTGAAATATTTGCGTTTATTGTACGCAACAGAAATGATCACCAACTCTTAGTACAGTCGAGACGTAGAAACAGTTTTATGTCACAATCTCACCAATTGGACAAGAAATTCTTGTCCGTAAATTGCAAAGGTTGATAAAGAATTGGAATAGGAAATTAACTAAGACAAAAATGGAGTGCTCAACAGTCTTGTTAGTCTGTAATCACACTGTAGGTTCTGAGACTGAAGAAAATGAAAGGAATTGGTATTCGAGAGAGAGAGAGAGAGAGAGAGGATAAAGAAGGAGAAAGAGAGAGAGAGAGAGAGAGAGAGAAAGAAGTATCGATACATTCTTGCTTTTAGACTCCCCCTTCCCTAATTGGTCGATTGGTACAACATTTTTCATTGTTCAGTTGATTGTTACAACTGAAACAACTTACTAACTAACTTCTGTTATTCCTCAACTACCCAAGCTAACGGTTAGTCTTCACAAGTCTTGCTAACTTCTAAGAACTACTCTTTACTGTTATAATACCCTCCCCTTTAAAAATATCATTGTCCTCAAGGATGAAAACTAAGAAATTAGGACTTAATAAAGTCCATATCCTCCCAAGTTAATTCTTCAGGGCTAAGGTTAAGCCATTTGATCAACCACCATGTAGTGGGTATATCACCTCGTAAAATGACTCTTCTCTTAAGCACAACTTCAGGTTCCACAATTGCTTGCTTATCTGTTCCTATTAGAGGTAAGCTTGGCATGCTAATTTGATTTGGTCCCAGTCTTTTCTTGAGCAGAGAGACATGAAAAACTAGGTGAACCTTAGATCCTTAAGGTAATTGTAGGCGGTATGCTACCTTTCCTACTCTCGACATTACTGGAAAAGGGCCATAAAATTTTGAAGACAGTTTGAGTTGCCTTCTGAGTTTCACAGACTGTTGTCTGTACGGCTGTAATTTTAAGTAAACTAAGTCCCCAACTTTAAACTCCCTTTCAGTCCTTCTCTGATCAATATAGGTCTTCATTCTGTTCTGTGCTTTAGCAAGATGATCATGTAATATTTGAAGCATAGCTTGTCTGTTTTTCACAAGTTTTCGGCAGTTGGAATAATTGAATCTAAGTAAGGGACAAAAGGTATAGTCCTGGGTTGGTAGCCATACAGAGCCTCAAAAGGAGTAGTCTTTATACTAGAATGAAAATTGGTGTTGTACCACCACTCTGCAAGGCTTAACCATTGTGATCAATGTCCTGGCCTGTTTGTAGTCATACATCTCAGGTAGCATTCAAGGCACTGGTTCAACCTCTAACTTTACCCATCAGTCTGTGGATGGTTTGCGCTAGTGAGCTGTAGCTGTGTACCAACCAATCGAAAAAGCTCCTATCGAAAGATACCAGTGAAAACTCTATTCCTGTCTGTGACTATTGAATCTGGTAGCCCATGAAGTTTGAAGACATTATCTACAAAGGTTTGAGCCACGGTCTTTGTAGAGTGTGGATGTTGTAGTGCCACAAAATGGCCAACCTTTGTAAGTTTATCGACAATGACCAGTATTGTATTGTATCCCTGCGATTCTGGCAACCCTTCTATGAAATCCATGTTAATCTGAGACCATACTTGTGATGGGATGGGCAGTGGTTGAAGTAAATTTGAGTAAAGTATATTTTCATGCTTGTTTCTTTGGCAAGTGTCACATTCCTGTACCATTTTTACCACATTTGATTTCATGGCAAGCCAGTAGAAAGTAGTTTTGACCCTCTGCAAGGTATATTGCTGACCTGAATGACCCTCTACAGCTGAGTGGTGCATCTGTTGGATTATTTTTGCTCTGAGTTGAGATCCTTTCCCCACATAGATTTTCCTTTTGAATTTAAGAATGTCTCCCTGAAACTAATAATCTTGAATATTGTCTGGTGCTAAGGTGAGTTTGGAAATCAGAGTTTGACACTCCTTATCATCTTTATAACTTTGAATAATCTCCTCCAACCACTTAGGCTGTATTAAGGAAACTGCCATGACCTCCCCTTCCTTTGGCTCTTCTAACAACAACTCCCTTCTTGATAGTGCATCAGCTACTTCATTGTCAGCCCCTTTTTTATACTGTATTTCATAGTCTAGGCCCAATAGTTTTGTGAGCCACTTGTGTTGGCATGTGCTGGTTAGTTTTTGCTCCAACAGGTACTTCAGACTCTGGTGATCAATCTTGACGATAAAATGATACCCAACCAAATAATGCTTCCACTTGGTCACTGCCATTACAATAGCCATTAGTTCTTTCTCATAAATCGATGGTCCTTGGCTTCTAGGCCATAGTGCTTTACTCAAATAAGCAATAGGTTGGTCTTCTTGTATTAGAACTGGCCCCATATCTTTGAACATGCATCAGTCTCCACTACAAAGGGTTTAGAGAAATCAGGAAGCCGCATGACTGGTGCTGAGGTCATAGCTACTTTCAGTTGATTGAATGCTTTTTCAGACTCTTCACTCCAGTGGAAACTGTCCTTCTTAAGGAGATCAGTTAGAGGTTTTGTCATAACCCCATAGTTCTTGATAAACCTTCTATAATACCCTGTTAGGTCTAAGCAACCTCTAAGGGCTTTGATGGTTTTTGGTGTTGGCCATGACTGAATGCATTCAATTTTCTGTGGATCCATCTGCACTCTTAACTCAGACACAATATGTCTCAAATATTCTACCTTTGTCTAAGCAAATGTGCATTTAGAGTATTTAGCAAATAACTTGTGTTGCCTCAGAACTAGAAAAACTTCTCTTAGGTTCTGTGTATGGGTACCCACATCTGAACTATATGTCAATATGTTATCAAAGAATACCAACACAAATTTTCTGAGATAGGGCTGAAAAATATGGTTCATGAGTGATTGGAAGGTGGCTGGTGCATTAGTCAAACCAAAAGACATTAACAAGAATTCAAAATGGCCATGATGTATTTGAAAAGCTGTTTTGGCAATGTCACAGGCTTGAACTCTAATCTGGTGGTATCCAGCTCTTAGATCAATCTTGGAAAATACTTTAAAACCATGCAACTCATCTAAAAGTTCATCAATATTTGGAATTAGGTACCTGTCTTTTATGGTGAGATTGTTCAATTACCTGTAGTCCACACAAAACCTCCATGAGTTGTCTTTCTTCCTTACGAGTAAGACTGGAGGAGCAAAAGGACTTGTACTGATTCTGATAATGCCATTACTAAGCATCTCCTATACTTGCTTTTCAATTTCTGCCTTCTGAGAATGAGGATATCTGTAGGGTTTAATCTTAAAGGGCTGAGCTTCGGGCTTGAGGGGAATGTGGTGATCATATGATCTTGTTGGGGGCAATGTTTTTGGTTCAGTAAAAATGTCTTGAAAGTGCTGTAATAGTTCTGAAATTTGAGGAGGTATCTGATGAGGGCTAGTTTCTGACTTGGTCATTAGTGTGATACAACTCTGTAATTGTTGCCTTCTGAACTCCTTAGTGTCCTTTCCCTTCACCAACTTCATTATGGAATTCTTAACTTGACCCACTAGCACCATATCTCCCCTGTCACTAGTGAGTTTAACTTGGAGTTGTTTGAAATCAAAAGTAATCGGACTGAAGTTATACATTCAGTCTACCCCTAGAATAATATCCAAACTTCCCACAATGATTATTCTCAAATCGAATGAAAAGTTGTACCCCTGTATGTTCCATTTAACCCCCCTAAGTTTGGTGTGGCTGCTTACTTTACTCTCACCTGCAAGCATGGCATGGAATGGTTCATCCTCCTCAGCTATCATTTTAAGTTCTTCCACCAGTATGTGATTTATAAAACTGTTGGAACTCCCAGTATCAACCAATATTAATATAGTCACTCCTTTAATTTTTCCTTGTAAGGTTATGGTTTTTCTATTCAATGAATGGGATAAGGCACATAGAGGTACCTCCACAGCTTCATAAACAGGTTTTTCATTTTCTTTGGTTTCTTCAAATTCTGTCTCTTCTTCATTTTCAGCTGCTATGATGAGATTGAGGTTTTTGAGTTTACACTGATGTGCTGGAGTATATCAATCCCCACATTTAAAATATAAATTGTTGATTATTCTATAGTGCAATTCTTGTGAAGAAATTCTGGGAAGTTTTTTTTTCTCCATTGGTCCAAGTTGGTCCTGTTCTCTCTTTGCCTTGGGAATATTTAAAAGGAATGTTTACCTTTTCTGAATTCCTGTTTCCCACCTTGACCTCTCCAGGTTCCCAACTTCTATTAGCTCCAATTCTTTTTTGCCTGTTAAGTTCTAAGGCTTGCTCTTGTAGAGTAGCAATCTCGAATGCTTGCAGTAAGGTGGATGGTTTCATCATCCTCAGAATAGATTTGATTTCCTCCTTCACCCCACTAATAAAACTTGAGATAAAATATGTTTCAGAGAGTCCTGGGTTTTTATGAAGCATGATGGACCAAAGCTCCTCAAACCTTTCTTGATATTCAGCCATTGTCCCCTGCTGCTGGAGTTTGTTAAACTCCTCAATCTCATCTAGTGCTCCTTTGGCTTCAAAATGTTGGCATAAGAGTTGGCAGAATTCTTCCCATTCAACCTCTTTCTTGACCAACTTAACACCTTCAAACCAGATCTTTGCCTTTCCTACTAAGTGCATTTCAATGGTATCTAACCAGGAGGAGACAGGAACTTGATGTATTGCAAAAAACTTTCTGCATTTGCGTAGCCACTCTCGTGGATTCTCTCCATTAAAGAAGGAAAGTTCAATTCTTGGTAAATGAAATAAATTTCCATGGTGTGCTAATTCTTTCTTGAGTGTATGGGGAACCGACTCTACCATATTTCTTCTTTCTTGTGGTGTGGGTAAAAGTGGTGATTTCGGATGTCTGTCAGAATTTTGATCTTCCATCTGATTTGACTTGTTTTTCCTAAACCATTAATCCTTGCCTCCATGTTAGCCATGAGAGCTTCAAATCGTTGGCTTTGCTCTTCTATCTTTCTTCCGAGTTCAATGTGAATCTCTTTAAGCTCAATGGAGATTTCCTACATTCGCGCTTCCTGTTTCTTTAGCTATTCATCAATGGCTTTAAATCTGGTTCCTTTTGCCATATCTCAATTTTCTAGCTTCCCTATCCAAGATCCGATAAACTCTGATACCAAGTTTTGTCACAACCTCACCAATTAGACAAGAAATTTTTGTCTGTAAATTGCAAAGGTTGATAAAGAATTGGAATAAGAGATTAACTGAGACAAAAATGGAGTGCTCAACAGAGTCCTGTTAGTCTGTAATCACAATGTAGGTTCTAAGACTAAGAAAATGAAAAGAATTGGTATTCGAGAGTGAGAGAGAGAGAGAGAGAGAGAGAGAGAGAGAGAGAGAGAGAGAAGAGAAAGAAGGAGAAAGAGAGAGAGAAAGAGAGAAAGAAGTATCAGTTTATTCTTCCATACCTTCTTCTGATACATTCTTGCTTTTATACTCCTCCTTCCCTAATTGGTCGACTGGTACAACATTTTCCATGGTTCAACTGATTGTTACAACTGAAACAACCTACTAACTAACTTCTGTTATTCCTCAACCACCCAAGCTAACGGCTAGTCTTCACAGGTCTTGCTAACTTCCAAGAACTACTCTTTACTGTTACATCTTACTACTCCCTGGACCATTGTTTGTGGAATTAGGGTTGGCCATGATGAGACTAGTCTCCTCAATGGTGGTTCTAAGCCGCATGGGCTCCGGCCACTATGAACATGAAACTGCTCTTGGTTATCCCCATTGTGTCTAGTGTTTGTGGACTTAGGGTTTTTTTGGGGTTTGTCGTAACTTCAGAATTTTATTTTATTTTATTTTTTTGGTTAGTTCTTTTTTGTTGGGTTGTATTTAATTTTTCGATACATGCAAAGATAGGGCTTTATTGTGAATTTACATGTGCAATAACAATGACACAAGGGAAAGGCTGGAAAACACGAGATAAGTTATAATGCATGGCTAGAAGATTAAAAAGTTTAGAATTAAATCAATTAATGGCAAAAAGATTTAAGATTTTATATGTAATTACTTATTTATTTTTTAATTATTTTGTACTATTATAATTTTGAAAGAGTAATGTTATACAAAATATAAAACTTGATAATAAAATATATTATTGTAATTATTCTTTTTTTTTTTAATCATTTTGTAGTTCAAGTCAAGAGATAGGTAAATAAAGACATTTAAGTGCAATAAAAAATTTTATTAAATAGTTAAATTACATGTTTTTCCAACATAGCATAACATCACTCAATTCTAAAAGCATGTAGCTTAAACCCTATGCCCCATCCCCATCCCCATGCCCCCTACCCTCACCCTCCATTATCACCGGAAAAAATGGTGGTCCTCCCCCTAATTTAATAGTTCTCATAGTTATACCCATAAGAAGAAAGGGAACAGCAAGAAAAAAACACAAGAAGAAAACCAACTAACACATAGGCCTAGGAGTACCCAGGACCCCACCTCTGAAACTTCCTTGACCCCTCCTATCACTCTCCAGAATGCAGGTCAGGCCCTGTGGAGGGGCGTCCAGAATAATCACACCCTGAGAAGCAGCACCTTTCCACTTGGCCATAAAATCAGCCCCCTGTTCATCTCTCTGAAGATGTGCAGGATTTTGGACACCCCCAACTCTCTCTTCAAATCCCTATACTCTAGGACAATCGGGAACAGGTAATGGTCTTCGTTCTTCTCTTCATTCACCAGATGGACCAGAGAGGTGCAATCCACTTCAACCAGAAGCCGGTTGATATTCATGGCTTTAGCTAATTTCAGACCTTCCCTCAAGCACCACAGCTCCGCTGTTAAGACATTGGTTTTTCCTATATTAATGGAATAGCCCTTCAACCACTCCCCATCGGATGGTGCGAGGAGCCTATCATGCACGACAAAGGAGGACCCCAAAGTTCCAAAATTGATTATTCTCTCTTCCACAAAAGTAGGATGTTAAAATTTTGTCACAAGGGAATGATCGGCGAAACCAATGGCTCAAATAAAATGAAAAAAAAAAAAGAGAGTAAGAAGTGTATAAATGACATGCAAAGAGCAACAAATAGTTTCACATTTTTCAAAAAATGTGGTTCATAATCTAGGATATTATTAATAATCTATATGCATGAGTTATATATATATTCATGGCCTATGGATGAATAATTGCCATAATCCAAAAAGAGGTGATAAATAGTGCACTAGCTGGTAGGCCACATGTTTGGGGTGTAAGTGAGGAATGAAATCTACCCACCTTGGCTTCTAGAGTTCACATGAATCCCGGGAATAGATAGGCTCATGAAATTCAAAAAACTAGAACAAGTTATTGGGTTGGCTACATAGTTAATTCAAGACTAGTGTCAACTGTGTTCACATGACTTGAAGAACACTAATCTCTCACTCATGTGAACCCCATCTTTGAATCACAAATCACCCGTGAGGGTATTGTCATCATGTCCATGGATTTTGGGATTTTGACGAGTAAATCACCATCATGATTTATGGTCTTAACTTTTTTTTTTTTTTTCCTTTTTCTTTTTACATCATGAAATCAAGAGATGTCCTGTTGTGGTTAATAGTTACACATGTTTTTAATAAATTAACATAATTTAATATTTAAATACTCACATATTACCATATATGTACCATGCAGTATTAGAATTATTTCGATTTTGGTGATATCTAGGAGTGAAGGGAGTAGTGGCGCCCATTATCGGTGTCGGTGGGGCTTTTTTGGCTTTTGCAAATGGATGGATTTGCACTTCATCAAACACTTTTCTTTAGCATACGAGCATCCAAGGCCTAAGAAGTTTCATCACCTTTGATACCTAATCCCTTCTTTATCATGGTTATCACGATATAGAATGATTTTAGTATTAAAATCCTAAAATTTGGGGTTATCTCTTTTTTTTTTTTATAACGTGATTGGAACCTTAGATCATAGATGGGGAGGGGCTATATGATCACTAGACTTTTTCCTTGAATATAGGTCACCCTTTTATTGAACAATCAAAACATAGTAAAATTTTTTGAATAATCTTTTACTGGATTTTGATGGGGTCCTATTGATTGAATCATCTTTGTGATGATAACACAATTGTGCATCACGTCCACACACACCCAAAAAAAAAAGAATAAAAAATATATGTACATGTGGAAATTTTGATAACCACTACATACAAACATACAGTTTTTCCCAAAAAAAATACAGGAAATCTGACCAATAGTGGCACATCATCTAAGATGTTGAGATGAATAATATTTATTTATTCAAAATTTTATAATACTGCACATAATTGCAAAATTCAGCAAATCTTGTACTTGCTAGGCAATTCACAATATTCAAAACAACTTCCATCCATCCATCCATCCTTACAATTATTAAAATAGAAAAAAAAAAGAAAAAAATATTGATGATTTGGGGATATGGTCAAATAAATTTCGTAACAATCTAATTCTGGTACATAACAAAAATTAAAAATTAAAAAAAAAACCATGAAACTTGTATGCTCATCAATCATACACTTAAGATTTCAGATCAAAGTCAAAGAAATAGAAATGTCAGCATCCTTTAAGACAAACCAAGATAAGAGATCAGCATTGGAAGTACAAAATTGAATAATTAAATTAAAATTTAAAAACCCCATTAAAAGCCCTAATAAATATAACATCAGAAACTACACAGTTGCTTTGACGTAAGTAAAAACATTTGAAAAAACAGATAAGGAAAGTTCTGAGTGAGTTTCATTGGACAAAACTGGCAACAATGAAATAAACAAAGCACGTTTTTTTTTTTTGTTTTTTCAAGTTTGCTTTCTGGTTTTGTGCTTTTAATGCCTTAAACAAAAGAGGCTCAAATGCAGGGAAAGATCCCTCCACATGCGCCTAATCAATGCCATTTCTCCCTCCTACGCGTAGTTGCTTCACATTCTCTCTCTCTCTCTCTCTCATATGGTCTTGCCTCTCTAAATTACCCCTTTTCACTCTCTCTAAAACAGATGCGCCAAATCAATTTCCCTTGAGATAATGCTCTTTTAACAACTCAAGAAAGAAATTTAGATGAATTTAAAATCTCTTTAAATTTTAAATTTTTTTCTCTTTCAAAAGTGAAAGAAATAAATGAAAGAGAAAATGTTAGAATTAAACAATTTTTATATTCTAAAATTATCTTTTTAAAAACTAAAAATAAAGCTTTTTATTCCTAATAAATTTTATTCTTTTCTTTTCTTTCATAAAACTCTCAAATAAGATAGAGAAAAAATTATATTTTTTGTTTTCTTTTAACTAATATTTTTTTTTCTCTTCAAAACTTTTAAATATACCGTAAGAGAGAGAAAGGATAGGATAGAATACTAATGATGAATACTGTAATTGTGCATATATGTATTCACACAATTATTTATCAGAGTTAAGTATGGAAAAAAATAATTATTATGAGACAATGGAAATAGGATTAATATAACAAGTAATCCAAAGAGGATTAATCGAAAGAGAATAAAATAATTGCTAGTTTTTTTTAAGGGCATAACAAGTAATCGAAAGAGGATTAATGTGACTGCTCATAAAGTGATTGATCAGTCCTACGAGCATGACAATCGATATGATTGCCATGTATTTAAGTATTTTTTTAAAAAAAGAATATATATTACACAAAAAATTACTCATTATTTTATAACTTTAAATGCATTAACCTCTTATAAAAAAATATTCAACATTAATAAAATGAATAGGAATGATTAGTACATTTCAATAGAAAAATTGATAGTAAAAAAAAAACTAAAAATACATTATAAATATGATAGCACTCCACGGTTTCTTTTTTTTTTTTTTTAATTTTTTTAAAGGAAATAACTATAAAATGAATTGTGGTTAAAATATATACTCAGTCCACATCATATGTAATATATACATACATATATATATATATATATATTTATATGAATATTATATACGCGACGTGGAAGTTTCTTAAGATTTAAGAAAATAATATAGTGCCGACATAAACGACGTCGAATAATAATTTGGTTGGACTATACAGAGTCATCACTGCCAATGTCAACATCACTTTCTACGTATAAAATCATCCAAAACATTCAAGCCATACCAATTAAAAAAAAAAATTATGAAAATTTAATTTTTCACCCAAAAACTACAATAAAAACAAAACTTATGAACCCTCTTATCTTAACTCTCTCTCTCTCTCTGGTGTTACAAACAATCTCCATAAACAGAAGAATCTACAACTAATGAACAAATTCTCTTCCTAATAATTGAGTGCACACTTCCACTACTATGATTATTATTATTATTACTATTGGATAATGACAGCAAAAGAGGAGTCGAGTTTGATTTTTCTAACCCGGTCAGTGGACTCGCTCTTTGAATCAATTCACTTGACATCACCAGATCGATGTTCATGTTCTTCAACAAAAATTCATTGCCCACGAGTCGACTCAGTACTGATGATTCAGTCACCGAGTTCTTGCCCTTGTGCTGAATTGCAACTCGGACGATTTCCGTCAACATGGCCGTTGCCAACCGCCGGATGCCGCGACTCCCTCCCAATATGACAATTGGGGTTATCTGTTTCGGTCCATTGGTCCGACTCTTTTCCGAGTTTTTCTTCCCGTGTTTTCCCAATGAGTAATTGTTCTCCGGCAGAGTGTGGAGAACAACCGACACGGGACTACGGGCTCGGAACGGGCCGAGCGGATCGCCGAGTAAGAGCGAGTTTTTGACGTCTACGAGAATCATGTGTTTGAAATTTCTTCTCAATCGACCCAATAACATCGAATAACAGGCCCATCTACGCAAACTCATCGGCACGTGATCGAAGAAACCGGCGAGTGAGTTCTCAGGGTCCAGCTCGGCCGAGTCAAAACCCACCACCGACCCGTAGATCAACTGAGTCAACCCGGAAGCTCCTGTTTCAGACTCGGTAGGGTTGACTGGAGCACCCCTTCTTCCCCACAGAGTTTCACCGTCTGGCCATTCCTTCTTGCCCAGAAAACTCGTCCTGTACGAATTTGACTCACTGTGAACGAGTTTCAAGAACGAGTCCTTCTCTTCTCGAATCACCGAGTCAAAATCAAGACGGCGTCGTTCGTCTTGAAAGATTAAGACAATGTCAGATTTAGAAGGGAGAGATGAGAAATAGAAAGCTCTGAGAAACAGACGAAGTTGGTCTGTTTTGGTGTCTTCGTTTAAGTGAGCCACAACGACGTCGTTCATTGCTCTACTTCCACTCAAAAACACAGTACCCATTCCCTGCAAAGCAAATTGGGACCGAGAAGAAGCCAAATTTGAGGTTTTTGTTGGTTTTTGGCCCCAAAATTTGTCAATAGATGATGGGGCTTGATTGGATTTTTGAGAGAGCAACGTACGTGAAGAGATAGTTGGGGAGGTGGGCTCGAAAGAGCATACCGTGAAGAGCAAGAGAGAGACGAAGAAAAGCAGAGCACAGATTGAAATGGTCGATAGGGCTTTCAGGAGGAGGTTCGAATGAGTCCTTTTAATCGTGGGTGTTGAGGTAGATTTGAAGTGAATTGAAGAGTTATTATTGTTAGGAATAGGATTATTGGAGTGATGCTCATCGGGGAAGAAAACTAAGAGGAAGCCCATTCCCCATCCATCACTACTGCTCTTGGTCTTTCCTGACATACCCACTCTCTCGTCTCTGTGATTGTATGTTTGCAAAGGGTGGGATTTGTGCGGGGTGTTTATACTTTTTATAGGCTTGTTTCTCCGATTTCTCTCTCTTCGCGTTTTATCTTACTTTTTTTTTTCTTTTTCTTCTTCTTCTTTTATTTTGTCGTTTACATGACCACCACTAAATGACTACATCCCTACACATCCATATCGATTTATTATCAGATATTCTATGAAAAAAAATCTTTCAATATTAACTTTTATACCCTCACGACAATTCAAATTTCCAATCATAATTAAATAATTAATTTTTTTTTAATTACATCACCTAATATTAATATCGCGTTTTACCTTACTGCTCCTTCTACTTGCTCCCTCTCTCTCTCTCTCTCTCTCTCTCTCTCTCTCTCTCTCTCGTTACTGCATTTGTATCTTAATATTGCAACACTAGCCACTATTGATTTTCATCTAAATCCAAGGCTAATCTGTGTTACAAAAGAAATAAAAAAAAAAAAACCTGACTGGGAGATGATTAAATCATTGAGCATTATTTGAATAAAAAACCTGAGAAAATTATTTTTAATTTTGTTGGAGAGTAGCCTAATAATAAATAAATAAAGAGAGAGAGAGAGGGACAGGTGTGACCACTAACCACGTGGCACGTCAACCTAGACGCGTCCAAAGAACCCGTGTGCAAGCAGTGGGTCTCACACTAATCTCTCCATTTCATTCTCCAATAAAAGCACTATGTTTAAATTCCTTAAGCAATGAATGCATGTTTATCTTTTAAGCTGTTATTAAGCAATTCTTTTGTTTTTTTCTTCTTCTCTAAGAAAACTGTGGGAGTCTGTGCTGTGTGTGCTAATGTTCAGCCTTAAATCCTAATTTTAAAATTAAAATTATAAATAATTCTTATTTTAAGTTGATCGATTATATTAATATTTTTTAATAAAAAATAATTTAAAATAATCCAACAATAAAGATATTTTTATAATTAGATTTAATTCAAACCTTCATTATAATTCTGAAAAAAATATCAAAGGTCAAATGCTTGATTAATTTTAATTTTTGATTGATTTGATATAACGCAAATATTATTCTATTGTTAACAACGCAGAGACCCTTTGTGTTAAAGGACACCATGGGGCCTGGCCTGACCTCTTGATCTGTTTTTCATATTTCATGTACGGATGTATCGAGATGCAACTTAAGCTCACTTTATCCTTACTTTCAAGTTATCAAAGCTAACTTTACAGTGAGTAGCATCATTCTCAGATCAAAATGACCAAAGACTTTAATTATTTACTACACACATCATAAATCAAACACATCTTTTCTCCATTCTTCATTTCATAAGCCTTTAAAGATATTTTATTTTGGTTATATAGGAGTTACGAAAATTATAAAAGCATTTGTGTCCATTAAAATTAAAACACTAAATCTCATTCTTAAAAAAAATACTTAAATAAGAATTCTTAACCACTCAAATGTTCTTTTTATAAGGACCTTTAATGATGGTATTAATGAACTTTTACGGGTTTATGAATTATTGGATAATTATTATTGTCTTCTATGATTCTGTCAATGTAGACCGAAAGTGCAAATTTTTCTTAGTACTATTTTTATCTTTAATATTACATATGTATATAAATATTATTATATGAAATATAGCTAAAAATTGATCTCCGCCGACACAAATTTGGTCAAAAGAGGGATGTAATTAGGAAGCACTTAATATGGATTTTTATGGATGATTGCTCTCGACAGAAACAGGTCCAGTGGTAGGACTCAAAAGGACAGAAAATCTAAATAAGTGGGGGGGGGGGGGGGCATCTAGATTTCTCAGTCCTGAGAAACCCCTTATTGAAATGCTGGGTCCCAGAAATGCGTCACTAAGAAATATATGTATCATATTTATATTATGTTTATTGTTATTATTTCATAGAAAAGAACACGCTGAAAGCTGCAAGCTGTCCTATAGTACTTTGCCTGCTATGCTGCCATATTGCATGATTGTGTTGTACAAGAATTGGAAATTTCCTGGCATGGCCAAACCGGGTAAAATCCATTCTCACTGAAAAGAACATGGAGCCCTCCTGGAAATTGTTTGTCCAAATCAGTGAGAATGATTCTATGTTTTGTGGTCACAGGTTGAACATGGGCCAACTGGGGTCTACAAATGTAAATCCAAATTTCATTTGTCCCACTCTTACCATCCAAAATAACTTGAAAGAGGTAAGGAACAAGTGGTTTGTGTGTTGTGAGAGAGAGAGAGAATGCCATGAGTGGTGAGGTTTTTGTAGGTTGTCCCAAATTGCGCAAATTTGATAGATTGTCTTCCCTCATCACCCCCCCAAAAGGGGGTTTTTCTTTTAATTCAATTGTTTAATAGTTGTAGTATTGATTAAACATGTTGGCAATACTTTTTAGCTAACCAAAAAGGAAAAATTATAAGTCACATTGGTAATATAATGATTCTGGAAAATTGTTTTCCACTGTTTGACTTGGTGGAAATGGGAATCCAAGCAAAGTGTTCCCACCAAAAGCATGTACTCCTTTTTCTTATTTCAACTGTTCTAAACACCTTGGGGGGGGGGGGGGAGAGAGAGAGAGAGAGAGAGCTCCCTAAGTGGTGAGAACGTAGTGCAGGACATTCCCAGCCTCCCCACTTAAATGTTCCTACATGGAACAGGCATTTTTCACGGCTTTTATGGCTCATGTCTCCCACCCTTCACCTACCAAAAGCCAGTTGACTGAATCAGGTGTATTTATGGATTTCCCTCCAACCCATTTTTCCTTCGATCACAGATCAACATTTTTTTTAAATACTATTTTAATTAAAAATATCAGCAAAAAATCCATTAATGCCAAGATCGAGTAATACCAGACCTCTTCTCATACGAGATTGAGGTTTGGACCCCTCTTCTTCTATTTCCAAGAGTCATAATTTTCTTTATAACCAAAAAAAAAAAAAAGAAAAATGATTTATAAGTTAGTTAATCAAACTGTACTAAATTTTAATTTTTGACTCGACTGTATAATTTTTATCCAATTATCACTATTTAGTCGCTAATGGTTGGACTGAGTTGCCAGTAAGGTTTACAACGGTTGAACCATACCATATAATGGTTGTGGTGTGTGAATGAATCCTGTGATTTGCAGCATCAATGTTCGTCCCCAGATTTATTGTTCCTAGAGTGGCGTGGAATTTTTGAAGACACCGCTCACTCACCACCCTGTGGTTCTTGCATAAATGCTTTAGACTATTCATGGCTCGATTGAACAAATGCTATGCTAGTCAAAATTGCCCACAATATTATGTACTCGAAATTTAAGAAACATCATTTTATGGGAAAATGTCAATATTGCAATCATCGTTAACAACAAAATCGCTTGTGTTCCCTTTGAGAACCAATTGTTTTGACTTTAGAATTGTTATATTTTTGTTCCTAAAAAGAGTCTTTCTAAATTGAATCGAATTGAATTAATTGAGTTTTTAAATGTCAATGATAAAAAAAAAAGTTATTGAATAGGAAAAATTAAAACTTTTCCTTCTTACAAAGCAGAGATTTACTCAACATTCGCTACCACAGTCCTGGGATAGAGGGTCGTTTCTCTTTTCCTAAAGAAAACCATTTTATGAGGGTTTTTTCAAAAAAAAAAAATTTAAAGGTTTAAAGAGCCGGATGGAATAAAAAAATAGTAAATATCCAACTTATTGCTTATTGATTGGTAAAGTCTCTTTAGTAGAAAATAGTTTTGGTTTAATCTTGAACTCAAGATTATTTTTGTCACCCCAGAAGAAAGAAAAAGTGCAAAGATGTTATGCAAGGAAAGAAACCCTTCCCTTAATGAGTTGTAGCCTTGTTTTAAAAAATTGAGATTAACCCAATTTGAAAATTTGAAAATTTATTAATATAATAATAATAATAATTTTTTTTATAAAAAAAATTGCACTTTTACTCGTAAAACTCTATATTTTAATTTAAATAATTGTCAAATCAGCCCTAAAATATTTTTTTTTGGGAATGTCTCGCTCAATTTTAAATCTGGACCAAATTGGTTAACTCATCCATTAAATCCCACGTTCAAGTCACGTGAAGGCATGTGGTGAAAGTAAAATAATAACAAATTTAAAAATCCTTCCCCCCCCTCCCCATCCTCCTCCCCTCCCTCTCCCTTGGTTCAAGAACCCCCCAACCTCTATTTTCAAGAGCCCTTTTCTTCCTTTTTTTATTAAAAAAAAATATTTTCAATTATCAAAACAACGAAGAAATTTGCCAGAGAAGAACAAATCTCCAATCATAATTTTTTTTTTTCCAAATACGCTTAGCAAAATAACAATAATGATAATAAATATTGTGAATTTATTATTCTAATACCCAACCGGATAAACCAAAATCCCAACCCAACTACTCCAATCCCCCAAACAATATCCTTTGATGGAAGAACAAGAGCTGAACGGCATCATTTCATCCTCCGGCGGCGACATCTGGGAAACCCTAACCGCTTGCTGCGGCAAATCACCTGCCCCGACTCCAGACACCACCGCCGTCGCTGCGATCTCCACTTTGCTCTCAGTTGTCATCCCCCTGCTTCCTCAAAACTCTCTCTTGCATTCGAAGGCCTCCAGCGCCATTTTAGTTCTGGTCGAGGTCTCAAAACGGCCAAACGAGGTTGTGTCGAGATAAAACTCTCTCGCATTCGAAGGCCTCCGGCGCCTTTTTAGATGTGTTGTGAAGTGCTTGGGGGGGGGGGGGTTGCAGGGTTTTGTGATTTGGTGGATTGGAATTCGGTGAAATTGCCAATTGAGTCTCTTTTTGAAATTTTCAGTTGATCAGCGTGCCAAGGTCAACTTGTTTAGAAAATTCCGAAGTTTGAATAATTAGAAATGTCTATTTATTTGAATATGGGTATTCCTATTAATGTGTTACTTGTTTAGTCTTAAATTTACTTTGTCAAAAAACAAAGTTAACAACGTCAACTTAACAATCACTGATTTTATTTATCGTCACGTTCGAAGCATGAAATGTGATTGTTTGGATCATTATTACTCGATTCTTATGGTAAGTATCCTTTTTTGATCTTTTATTTATTTATTTATTTATTTTTAATTAGATTGGTAAAACACCATAGGGATTGATTAATTGGTCCACAACTTTAATCATGCATAACTTTTAATTAAATTTGATGATATATGGCTCAAATCATACTGAGTCCAAAGATAGCCATATCCCCAGCCCAACAATAAGCTGTCTTAGTATTTTCCAATTACCTCCGTAACTTTCTCTTGATAGCCAACCTCTCGGTACTTCAACCGGTCAGTTTCAAGACCTTCTCAGTGCTTGATAGTCATCTCGCAAACTGTTAACATAATATCCGTTCACCCTAAATCATAGAAATCTCATGCAAATAGAAGGGAGACTTACAATTGTAATCGATAAGGAAAAGAATCTCCGTAATGATCTAGATTTTTCAAACCGGATAGATTTTGCAATATCTGAGAATCCTATGACATGATTTCTCGAAATCTGGGGACACTCTCGTTATGAAATTAGGGTTTAATTTGCCTACTTGCACACAGTTCTCACGTCAATATAAGCTCTAAGATGTCTACCGTCTAGATAAGTCCTTTAGACTTATACTTTACACACAAGTCATACTGAATTTTTTTCTCTCGATATTAGTCTATTTTCTTAATTTTGAAAATCGCTCTTTAACTTTAGCATCGAAATTTCTCTCGTCAAAGCATTTTTCGATGACAAATCTTATTGATTGAGATTATCAAACGGCCAAATCATCCGTTCAAGTTAATAGGGCCATCATACGTGGAATCTGATCCACCTCCAACAATATTGATATCCTACGATATCCTGCAAGCCTTTTCTTTCTGTAAATTGTCACATTACTTCTCTAGGATTCCATCTAGGAGCTTGCCACATTGCTGTTTATGATAGCCAATAATAGTCCCATTTCTTTCTTTTTCACTTGTAACAAAAATGTTTCGTATTTAGATGTAAGCCTTTCCTGTCGAGCAACCCTCTTCATACCTAAGCCCCTAAATTGCTATGTTAAGTGCTTTAATTTCGATCCAGCCTCTCTGATTTCATTTCTAGTCCTTGTCACATACAGTAAGAACCTAGTTTCAGTTCTAAGGCCTTCCCACATCAGTCTGTGGAGCATATAGCCAGCTGATCCATTTTGGTTTCTTTCCTCTCTATTTTAGTGAGACCCAGAAGTTTGTTTTGTGTAGCCAGTGTGGAGCTCCTCTCTTTCTCTCTCCCTCTCTTTCTTGTTGGGGGTGGGAGGGGATAGATCCTTACATCTGTACTCGTAACAACACAGGTCACAGTGAAATCATGATAAGGAAGTGCGGTTGTGTTAGTTTCTCCAGAGGATTACAAACGTTTCTTAGAGAGCATTTTGGAGGTAATAGCATTAAATCTCATTGATTGATTTCTCAATGGCGGAGACAAAAATGGCTGATCATTTCCCTTTTTCATTGTTTTGTATTTTTATCTTTCATTGAGTCTAATGCAGAAGGTTTTATAGGTCTAACGGATGAGTATGTCTCTCTTAGTGGGTCACTGAAATTTTTTGGATGAGTTGATCGGAGAAGGCGTTGTGATAAGTCCCTAGAAATGCTGTTATAACATTGATTTACCTTTAAACCATGTTAGCATCTACTTACATTAATTGACCGAATTAAAATATAACCTAAATAGGCATGTAGTTGTAGAGTACAATAAAGAAACTTTGTTGAAGGAACACTAACGATAAATGATGGCCCCGTTGAGCTTTTCCCCTTTACGTTTATTCTCAATAGGTTTTAAATTGCTCCACGGTTCCTTTTAATTCTCTTACTGCAGAACCGTTACGGCAGGTCGAATTAGAAGGAGGCTGCAGCCAGTGAAAAGGCATCCATATCCATTGATTCTCACACTATTGAAAAAATGGGTATCAACAATAGAGTTTTTTGTGGTTGATACCTAAATTTTCGTCACTAAAAGTATCAACGATGGAAAATCAGCGATAAATTTTTCCGTTGCTGAAAGTCACTTCGCTAATTTTAACGAATGATTTTTTAGCGACGAAATTTTTCCGTCGCGAATTACCGACGGATTAACGACGGATTTTTTAGCGACAGTAAATTCTGTCGCTAAATCCGTCGTTAATTTTATTTTAGGGTTTTCAAATTAGGTTTTAGGGTTAAATCCGTCGCTAATTTTGTTTTAAGATTTTCAAATTAGCGATGGATTCTTAACGACGGAAATTTTCGTCATTAATCAGTCGTTGAAGTGAGTAAAAACAAACCCAAATGCCTGAAGTCCGCCCTCCCGCCTGCTCCTAAATGTGCTAAAAATATGCTCCTATCCGGGTTCGAACCCAAATGTGAGAGAGGGAACTTGAGAACCTTAACCACCATGCAACCATTGCATTTGTGTTATTACTTCATTTTTTTCTACTTCTACATTTTATTTGTAACTCTCAATATTATAAATATAGTACCCTTATTTAATAAAAATATAAAATTTTATTTAATAAAAATATAGAATTATATTTAAAAAACAAAAAATTATATCTAATAAAAATACAAAATATATTTAATAAAAATAAAAATTATATTTAGTAAAAATGCAAAATTATATTTAATAAAAACAAAATTTATATTTAATAAAAATACAAAATTATATTTAACAAAAATATAAAATTATATTTAATTAAAATACAAAATTATATTTAATAAAAACAAAAAATTATATTTAACAAACAAATAAAATTATATTTAATAAAAATACAAAATTATATTTAATAAAAACAAAAAATTATATTTAACAAAAAAGTAAAATTATATTTAATAAAAATACAAAATTATATTTAATAAAAACAAAAAATTATATTTAACAAAAAAATAAAATTATATTTAATAAAAAGATAAAATTATATTTAATAAAAATACAAATTATATTGAATAAAAATAAAAAAAATTATATTTAACAAAAACAAATTTTTTTTTTAAGTTTTAGCGATGGATTAATGACGGAAAAATTAGCGACAGAAATTTTCCATCGTTAAATCCGTCGCTAATTTGTTCGGAAAAGTTTTAACGACGGATTTAGCGACGAAAATTTTCTATCGCTAATTTTAGCGACGGAAAAATTAGCGACACATTTTTTCTTGTTAAATCCGTCTTTGATTTTTTCGTTATTAATCCGTCGTAAATCCGAAAAAAATAGCAATGGATTTTTTTCCGTTGATAATTTCCGTCGGTGAAGATCCTTTTTCTGGTAGTGTCTTCAAAGGGGTCTTATTTCTTTCTCATGCTCATGACTTTCCTTTTTACCTTTGAAATTTGAAGGGTGTCAATAATAGGAAGGAAAAACGCACGATTATCCTTAATAGGAATTAAAATTTATCTGGCACTGGTAAAAGAAATGTTTCCAAAGAAAATTTGCCGGCGAATGAATTTTTGCTTTCAAACCCTTGGATTTCACTGAGAGAGAGGGAGAGAAAAGAATCACAAGGAGATGACGCACAAAATAGAGAGAGAGAGAGAGAGAGAGAGAGAGAGATTTAAGTGAGAGAGAGCGAGGGAGGGACTATTAAGGATAATGGAGAGAAATGAGAGAAATGCAGATCACCATTAAGAGACCTTACGCAAGAAGAAGAAGACCATCTATAAAGAAGCACAAAGAAAGTTATGCCAAGTGAAAATAATGCTGGAGAGATCACTATAGAAAACATCCAAAAAATCTCCTTCGGAGATATGCTGATAGGCAGAAATAGCATAGAGCACATAGAACTGCAAAAACAAGACTACACTTTTGAGTCTGAAGATGAGCACATATAAGATGAGCAGGAGGAAGAAGAAGATGAAAACCACTTGAGCATCCCAACAATAAAAATCTCAAGTGACAAGTTCAAAAGCTACTAGAAGCCATGGAAAAGAGCCGTTATAATCAAACTCCTTGGGCAAAGCATTGGTTTTCACCTGCTGTAGAAGAAAATCCACCTGCTATGGAAACCTGAAGGTATCATCAAACTCCTCAACTTGGGAGAAGGTTACTTTTTAGTATGGTTTAACTTGAAACAAGACTTTTTTCATGCCCTGACTAGAGGTTCCTAGATGGTTCACGACCACTACCGAGTGGTCAGCTAATGGAGACCATGGTTCTCCCCCAAAAAAGCTAAAATAGAGCATGCTGTAGTCTGGATCAGACTCCCCCATCTTTCTATAGAACTCTTCAACGAAGAGGTCTTATTTGAGATAGGAAGGAGCATTGGCCACCCATTAAAGACAGATGATAACACTGCAAACACTTTAAGAGGAAAGTATGCAAGAGTGTGTGTGGAAATTGATCTAAACAATCCTTTAATCCCAAGTGTAAAAATCAAGAAAAGAATTCAAATGGTGGAGTATGAAGGATTGCATATCATTTGCTTCAAATGTGGTAAAGTAGGCCACACCAGGGAAAGCTGCAATGGGGAAACCAGTAGTCCTCCACCTTAGTCACCGGAAAAGGAAGCTCAGGCAGCCACCGGAGAAGCTTGGAAAGAAACAACATCACGTGAGGAAACCTTAGGCCCTTGGATGTAGGTCCCAAGACGTCAGAGATCTCCTAGAACTGGAAATGGAAAAAGCATGAAAGGAAAGACCCCAACTCAGCATAATAGATTCGGAAACCTATTAGTTGACCCATGCATCTTGGAAGTAGAAATCACTTAACCTCAGCATGCAGTGGGTGTTAAAAGTGACCTGCAATCAAAATTTGATAAAACAAAAGGAAACATCAAAAGTCAAAATGAGGGGAAAAAGTCAAAAAAAGAATGGGAAAGGAAAAAGGAATATAGTAAATTAGTCTGTAGCTACAGAGATGGAAGGAAGCCTAATCGAAAAGGAGTATTCTTCAAGGGCTGTTAGAGGGATTAATGCAAGAGCCAATAGAGACTCCCAACTAGCTTTACCTCTTCTCACAAACACACCCCCTCTCTGGGTTGAGTACCACACGAGAGGCCCATTCAAGAACATATATAGGCCTCCAACAATGTGCATAATTCTCACTCAGACAAGTCCTCAGAAGACTTCAAACCACCTAACTACAGACCCAGGCCCAAGCCACTTCTACCCCTCTGATGAGGAGATGTGGAATCTAAACCCAGGAGAGGCAGAACCATACAAAAAAAAGAAGCCCACTTATCCAGTGATGATGAAATAGGTACCAGTGAAGATGATCAACCCATAATAGACTCTGAAGGAGAATGTAAAGAAGGAAAGGAAAATGCTCAGGCTTCATCTGAAGCAGAGAAGGATATTGTTGAGGAAATGGTGGAGGAAGACTGATCACTCCTTCCTCATGCTCTCCCTTGTATTCTCTTTCCTTATGAATACTAAAGCTATAGTTTGGAATTGTTGTGGGATAGGCAACAGTAATTTCAGACGTGCTTGTAAGGATCTTATTAGAACCCACAAGTTTGATATCCTCTACTTGTTAGAAACAAAAGTTAATAGAAATACCTTCTCAAACTTCATCAAGAACATGGATTTGGACGAGGACCTCATTATCTCAACCACTGGTTTGAGCGGTGGTCTTTGGTTATGTTGGAATTCTAGCAAAATCAACCTTACAGTAACTGCCCACACAAATCAAGTCATCCATGCTGAAGTGCAGGAAGGCTTCAAGACTTAGCTCATCTCTATGGCCTATGTTCAACCCTACAACACCTGTAAAAATGATTTCTGGAATGGTATGGAAAACTATGCTAAGGGAGTTAACTTGCAATGGATATGCATGAGAGACTTCAATGACATTGTTTACCAACATGAAACCTCTAGGTGTGCAAGCTGATCTGCTAAAAGAGGCCAGAAATTCAGAAACCAATGGAGCAGATGCAATCTCTTGGACCTGAAAGCAGTAGGGCCCAAATACACGTAGGGAAGGAGGCAAGCAGGTCGTACTGTTCTCCAAAAAAGGATTGACAGGACATTAGCAAACCACCAAGCTTTCCTCTATTTTCTAGAAATAAGGTTTTTGAACCTCACAAGAACCCATGGAGACCACTACCCTATCATGCTCCAAACAACTATGATTCAGGCTCCTGATGTCAGCAGCAGACCCTTCAGATTCCAGGCTGCTTGCAATCCCACCCTCAATTCTGAGAAGCCTTTGATATAACTTGGTACCCCTACTCTGACCTTCTTCAGGCCACAACTAACATAACAGCGAAAATAAAAATTTGGAACAAAGAGGTTTTTGGCAATACTTCAAAAATAAGAAGACCTTCGACCCTCGAGGCAAGACTTAAAGGAATCCAAAAATCAATCCATTATGGCCATTCCACTTATTTGTAAAACTTGGAGCAAGAACTTCTTAATGCTTATCATAATGTTCTGGTCCAAGAGGAAATGCTCTGGTTTCAGAAGTCAATAGTGCAATGGTATTGTGAATGAGACAAAAATACTAAATTCTACCATGCCACTACCAAAATGAGGAGAAATGCTTCCTTCAAGATCAATGGTGGCTGGTGTCAAGATCAATAAGAGCTTCAGAGACATGTCATGAAGTACTTCACTACCCCTTTTAGTAGCCAAGAAGTCTCCTCTCCCTCCTTAGACTACAACAGGTACCCGAAAACTATCCCTATTAGTGACTATGCCCATTTGATTGATAAAATTACAGAAGCCGAAGTTAGGGCTACTGTTTTTGCCATGAAGCTGATGGGATCCAACCCATCTTCTTTTAGCAGAGGTGGGAAACTGTCAAAGAAGTCTCTTGCAATTTTGTTACTGGAGCTTTCAGGAATGGATACGTTGAGCCAGACCACTCGAAAGCTCACATTATCCTGATTCCCAAAATAAAGAACCCAGGAAGTGCTGCAGATCTCAGATCTATTAGCCTTCTCAACACTTCCTATAAAATCCTAACTAAAGTCATTGTGGAGAGACTGAGGCCCCACCTTCAAAACATCATCGGTGACCAGCAAAGTAGTTTTCTCCCCAAGAGAGGTACCATGGACAATGTGATTGTCACTCAAGAAATAATCCATTCCATTAATACTTCCAAAAGTAAAAAGTATAAAATGGTAACCAAAATCGACCTTAAGAAAACTTTCGACAGCCTGAATTTCCTGGCAAGGTCCTGTTGGATTTTAACCTGCCTATCTAGTTAATAAAGTTAATCATGTACGCCATAACTAGCAACAAAATCTCAATCCTTTGGAATGATAGTACTTTCCCTTACTTCAAGCTTGAGAAAGGATTAAGACAAGATGATCTCCTATCTTCATATTTATTCATCCTTACTATGAAAAAGCTATCCTACATGATCAAGGATAGAGTTAGAACCAAAGATTGGCACCCCATTAGACCTACCAGGAAGGGGCCCCTCATCTCTCATCTCTTATTTGCAGATGATATCATGCTTTTTGCTGAAGTTGACATTCAAAATATGAATTGTATTCTCGGTTGCCTTAGAGAATTCAGCGCTGAAAGTGAGCTTAAAATAAACCTAGAAAAATCCAAATTCTTTGTCTCTCCTAAAACTCCCAGCTCCCTTAAATCCTCCTTAGCAACCATAAGTAACTTTAGGCTTTTTTAATCTGGGGACCTACCTCAGTGTTCCTCTTATTCATGGAAGAGTGGGTAGGGCCACCTATAGCTCCTTGGAAGAGAAAGTCCAAACCAAGCTTTCAAGTTGGAAAATGAAGTTCCTTTTCACTGCTGGAAGAGCTACTCTAAATAAATTAGTCCTCTCAGCCATCCTTGTATACACCATGCAGACATCTTGGATCCCGAAAAGCACTTGCAAGAAGCTTGATAAATGTAGTAGAGATTTCCTCTGGGGAAACCTCCCTAACAAAAGTAAAATCCATCCTATAAACTGGAACTCTGTTTATAGAAGTAGAAAAGATGGAGGTTTGGGTTTGAGGATCTCTAAGGGAAATAACCCTGCTCTCTTGGTTAGATTGGCTTGGAGACTGCTCGCCAATGAAAACTCCCTTTGGTGCTAGGTTCTCAAAAGTAAAGACTTACAGAAAGAAGGCCTCCTCAAGAAGAAAGTCAATTATTCTTCTTCTATTATCTGGAGAGGAATTCTAAAGAGTCGTGAGATCCTCATCAAGGGTATGAAAAGGAGAATTGGCAATGGTGAAATCACTAATTTCTGGCTAGACAATTGGGTTGGCAACGAAGAGCTCCTGAGGCATGCCATAAACCTCATTGATCAAACTCAATCAGACATTAAAGTCTCTACCTTTATCACTGAGAGTCAGAAATGGGACGTGAAAGAACTCAAGAAGTGGTTATCAGACCAAAAGCTTGAAGAAATCAAAGCCATCATGATTCCTACAAATAGGGAAGTCATTGATTCTTTCTGCTGGAGCCCTTCCTCTGATAGAGAGTTCTCAGTCACGTCAGCCTACTGGCTCCTCCATACCAGCAACAACAGTGAGCACTCTTGGAGCTGGGATTGGAAAATCCCTTCTCTTGAAAGAGTCAGATTCTTCATTTGGCTTACATGTACGGGAAAGGTCCTCACAAACTTAGAAAGAGTCAGAAGATGACTCTCTAATGACCCTCTTTGCCCTATCTATAAGAAGACTGAAGAATCAGCTCTCCACATGCTCAGAGATTGCCTTTGAGCTAGGGAAGTTTGGCTGAATATCTATACAAGGTTGCCTCAAACCCTGCAATTCAATATAGGAGGCATTTTCTCCTGGCTAAAACTCAACTGCACCAACAAGATCCTTTACTCCCACCCTAATTGGAACTCCATTTTCCATGCACAGTGTGGCAAATCTGAAAAGAGGTGTAAGTTCATTTTTGACAACAACCCCATCAACATTAAGGCCACAGTTTGGCAAGCTATGAACATGGCCAAATACACTCTTACCCGCTAATTCAAGCCTTTTCCAGTCCCAAAGGAAGCCCATACAAATCTCCCGGACCCCCCTCTGCAAGGCTTCTTCAAGCTCAACATAGACGGCTCTGCTAGAGGCATCCCTGGCAGAGCTAGTGCAGGAGGGATCATCAGAGATTCCTTTGACAATTGGATCATTGGTTTTTCCATCAATGTGGGAATCACTGACAACTTTAATGTCGAGCTTTGGGGTATTTGAGGGGGTCTGAAGCTTATGAGGGAGCAAAACATTAGCCACCTGGTTATTGAATCAGATTCTGCTTCCTTGGTGACCCTTCTCACCAAAATCCCCTCCCCAACCCACCCATTGTATCATCTTATCATGGAGTGCAAAAATCTTATCATGTGCACTGAGTATCCCTCCGTCATCCACATCGTTAGAGAGAGAAACAGATGTGCAGACCACTTGGCAAGAATCGGCCACTCAAAACCTCTTGGGTTATATGTTTTCTCCGCCCCTCTAGCCAGCATTCGTCTGCTTTTACATGAAGATGCTATGGGCCCTCCTTGTCTAAGGAGCTACCCTCAGCTCTAGTTTGCCTTGTCCCTTTTTGGGTCTGCTTTGGGTTTTCCCATGTAAACCAAAAAAGGAAAAAAAAAAAAAAGAAAAAAAGAGAGAGAGGGAGAGAGAGAGAGACTTAAGACAGGTAGTAAGCGGGGAAAAAGAGCAATGCGTGAGTGAAATATTGGAATCTTAGATTGTGGTGGCAACTGTTTTCGCAGAACAATAACGTCAGCTCATGTCTGACTTTTGTTTGTCCCCTCTCTCTCTCTCCACTTACGTATACAAGAACCTTTTGAACTGAACGTGCATGCACGCATGCATTAAATTTGAGAGTTTTTTTGCTAATAGTGCCTTCTAATGTGTTTATGTCGATTGAGTAGTAAAAACCTCATAGAAAAACTATTGCCATTTAAATAAATTAATTTTTTAATAAAATTATAAATTATACAAAATGTCTTTTTTTTTTTACTCGTGCTCAAAATCGTTCAAATTAGATCTCCTAAAATTTTTTTTAAAAAATAGAAATCCTAATTTTGGTGTTTATAATAAAAATTTAGAAAAAATTTTGATGTTTAGAAATTATTTTTAGGGGGTCTGACTAACTATGCCATCATCACGCTGGTATGGTGCTATTTTTTTTATTATATTTTTTTATAATATTAATCAAATGAGGCTAAAAAATTAGCGCCACATTGGTGTCACACTGACAAGGTGGGTTAAATTCCTAACATCAAAAAACGTTTGGGAATAACACTAAAATAGTAATCATTTTCATTTTAAACATGAAAATTAAGATTTTGTTTAAAAAATTATCGAATAAAACAATCATGCTAATCCTTTTTACAATTTATAACTAATAATGATGTTATATTTTATAATTTTATTAAAAATATTTACCATCTACATCTCTGTCACCAGGAGTGAACAAACTAACATTCAAATTCGAGAGGTCAATAATGCCACCCCCACCTTGTGACATAACTCGTGTCATCTGTTCATCAGTTCAATTAACATCGTCTCCCTTTTCCTTCTTCAATGTCTCCAGTTTGAGCCTCTCTCTCCGATGTACAAAAAAAAAATAACTCATGTCATCTTACCGGTGAGGCTCACAGAGCTCCCCTTCCGCCTCTTTTCTTTGAATGAAAATAGAAAATTAAATTTCGCCCTCCTAGGGCTGAATTCGTCCGAGAAGCTGGTTCACCCCTTTAAGAAACATAGAGCCTCTATCTGATTTTTTATTCACACATAAAAAATAAATAAATAAATTAAAACTTTTGTGATATACATAAAATTATAAAATGTCACTTTTACTAACAAAAATAATTAAAAAATCACATAAATCCATTTTGCCAAATAAGTTCTCTTACTTTGTAGACATTAAAACTCGTGCAAGTAAAGAAACGACACTGTTATTTTTTATTTTCTTTTTTATAATCATTATTTTTTTTTACTTTCTTTTTTATAATCAATCAATTGGATTTATATTCTGATTAATTTAATTTAAAAATTATCAGATCTAATTTAAAAAAAAATCTTTTTTAATATAATTTTTTTTATTTATAAATTTTAAAATTAAGATTTAATTAAAAAATTTAATATAAATTTTCTTGCACAACGTTGTTACGTACATCGGTCACACAAAATCCTGTGCAAATGAGGTCAATTAGTCACTACGAGATTGAGGTCAACATTTTGGCTCTCGCAGTGCTTAAGGACTCGTGATAAAAGGTAGGTTTGGGGTTTGTTTGACAAGTCTTATTTTTAATTTAAAAATTATTTTTAATTTTAAGTTAAAAATAAGAGTTTAAAAAATAAAGTTAAAACTGATTGGTAATTTTATTTCTAAAAACTCTTTTTTTTATCTTTTTTTATTAAAAAACTGTTTGATAAAATAATATATATAAATTTTAATTTTAGTTAAAATTATAATAAACGACTATTCATCATTCAATTATTTACGATAACAAGAAAATAGAAAAACAAAACAAAAATTGAGGATTTTTATTATTATTGGCTTCAATTCTGAAAATAAAAATAACTTCATATCACGTAAAATATGTCACCTATTTTTTCATATTTCAATGGTTCTTTCAATAATATTTCTTAATAAAGAATGAGCATGGTTGAATATTTTTTGTTTACCTTGTGGCTGATTGCAACATCTAAAATCAGGAATGTGATATCGTTCACCTTTGTAGGGTGCCAAGTATCTTTTTATGTTTTGATATTCGGCATCCACAACATAATACTTACATAAAATAATTTAAATAATAGTAAAATTAATAATATAAGAAATATAAAATTTCAAATAAAATTATTAATGTAAAAAATAAAATAAAAAATTAATGTTGTAATAATTAAATATTTTAAATATGTAATATTTTATTTTTAATTCTAAAGTTATAAGAATTAATATTTAATATAAAATTTATAAAAATAATATAATAATTTATAAATATTTTAATTTTAGTTTAATATTGTAAATATTTAATTATTTGAAAATATATTTTTTTGGTTTAAGGTGAGAATGAAAAAAAAAAAGAGTTAAAAAAAAATATTGCGGTAAAAGAAAAAAAAATGATGGAGATAGGGGGATGGGGATGAGGGTGGAGAACGTGAATGGAGAGGGAGGGAGAGAGAGAGAGAGAGAGAGAGAGGTGGTGGGGGCCACGGGAGATTGGGAGGTGGGGAGGGAAAACGTGAAAGAGAGAGAGAAAAAAAAAATAGAGGAGATTTCTATCATTCGAAATCATCCTTTTACAATTTTAGATAGTAATTAAAAAAAAACATGATAAATGAAATATTAAATATTTTTTTATAAAAGTCATCCTTTTAAGTAAAAGTTAAAAATAAGAGAAGTAAAAACTCCTCTTTTGAGTTTTTGATAAAGCTCTTTTTTTTTTCACTTTTCTTTATTAAAAAAGAAACTCTTATTTTTTTAAAAGTTTAATTTTAAAATTATTTGATAGATTTTCTTCTTAAAAGAAAAAGAGATTTCCACCAACCATATACTTAGTCGCCACGGTTAAAGCCAACAACGTGGTACTGGTACATGATCAACAACACAATAATTAAGATCTTTTGACCCATATTTCTACTTTATGATTTTATAGCGGAAATATTTTTTAAAATATTAAATAGTAAAATTGATTTCACTATTTTAGGGCAATTGATTTTTTTATTAGGAACCTGGGAGTTGAGGATTTCTTAGAGTTAAGAATTTCTTTAGATTCATCATGAATGTCCTCTTTTTCTAAGATATTTTCTTTAGGTTCATCGTGATCAGACATGCTTGTGGTGCTTGTGACGAGTTCGTTGTTTGAGCCTCTAATTCTCTCCCACTCATCCAACAATATTAGTATATCATTAAATAATTAAAAATAAAAATACATACTTTACAAAATATTAATATAGAATGAATAGAGTCATCTCCATAGGGAATAATAAATTTACTTCTTTTAAAAAAAATAAAATAAAATAAAAATATGAAGTACTAATTAAAATAAAATAAAGAACTCAAAAAAATAAAAAATAAAACTAATAGAAAATCAATTTTTCTAGTCAAATGAATTATATCCACCTTCATTTCATGTGATTGATTATTGATCTATCTAAATATTTCAACACCCATAAATAAATTGGTTATAGTCGTCAACAATCGCTCAACGACCAATCTCTCCTTACTTTATCGATAATTAAGAAAATCTCGTTAATTATTTCTCTCATCGAGAGTCAACCCTAAAAAAACTCTTAGGATTGAAAGTCTCAACAGCATTAAGATTTAGAGAAACCCAATTCTAATTAACAAACACACAACGGGTTCATTTAAATTAGATTATTTAATCCCATGACACGAATGTCATTTACCACTTTATTAAAATCAACAAACAATTACGGATTTGTAGTTTTAATTAGTTGTATATTATTTTAGGACTATTAAATATTGGTCACTATTTAACAAATTCTAGAAAATCATGATCCATGAAGTGCAGAAATCAAATAAATATTTATGAGATATTGATTTAATAACCCAATTAAATCTCACAATCATTAAAAATCAAGATTTCAATACCCTTTAACTAGAAAAATAAATTAAAATAAAGGTATAGAAGAAAGAAAAAAAATAAAAATAAAATAAAATAAAACTCACAAAACTTTTATTGCCAATGAAAGAATTTGTTCAACAAGGGAGAACCAATGCAGAGTCGTCCAATAAGTGTTGTGCTGTTGGGACCTTGAAGCAAAAAGAAAACAAAACCTAAAGAAAAGACATATGTGCTGGACGTGGAGGGGGGCTGCTGCCCCCTCTCTTGGACTCTTCCATTATTCTTAACATATAAAATATAATAAAATACAATAATTAGTGCAATATTTATTCAAAAATAAAACAAAATCAATTATAAATATTATACCAATTTATACCTTATCAAATTCCCTCACACCTAGATAAAGTTTTTCCTCAAGTATTCCTGACTCAAATAAAATTAAAACTACTGAAAACAACTTATTTTTCTTTCGAACTACTAAGTCAACATATGCCATGAGAGTCAAACTAAAAAAATAATCAAAACAACAAATATTTCATAGTATTTCGTACTAGAACAATTATTACAAATCCAAACAATTTCTTACGAAATTAAAACAACAAGATTCAATATTTCTCTCTAAGAGTTCACTCAAATTCACTCAAAATAGGGTGAATGATATATCAATAACACTCAAATCAACGCATTAGAATTGGTATTACTATATACTTGCAAATATATCAAATCTCCACCACTTACTAATTTGAATTTCATGCATCAATATAAAGATTTTTCATTTGGTTGTAACGTGATTAGGGTTAAAGGGTAGGATAAAAAGAGATATTAAGGGTTAAAAGGTACCAAAGAAAATATGTAACTAATCACATTATTTTTCTACGATAATACGTTGCCCCACACAAATAGTATACAAAAAATACATGATCTTGATATCCACATATGCTTAACATAATCAACAGTCAAGAACATATAAAAATATCAGACTTTTTCTCTGCGGTCCATGACTGAAATGAAATTCTTAGAGATGCAACATTTTTTTCTCTTTTTTTTTTCTTTTTTTCGTTGCTACTTTTTTTTCTTTTTTTGAATAACTTTTCAGCATAAAAGATGAACAAAATCAAATTTTTTCCTTCATTTTTCATGTGTAGCAAATATCATCATCAAATCTCTAATCAATACATATCTCATGAGACAATCATATAACTAATATCATGTAATTTATTACATATATCCTTGGTATAAGGGTTGAAACGCAAGCCAAAATAGGGTTATGGTATTATATTGAATGGTTTTGAAGAAAGAAAGAGTTTCAGACTCAAATTGGTTCACTAAGTGGATTATAAATCAAGGGTCGGGATTTTTACGAAAGTCAAAATAGGGTAAAATCTAGGTGCCTTTATTATTTCAATGCATGAAACCCTAGATGTGATCTCGAAATGCATAACATTGCAAGTTCTAGAATGTTCAATCTAAGTATGATAATCACTCATGAAAAAAAGAAATTCCGAACACAAAGAATGAATTTGCTCACTTTAGGTTCAAAACTTCACTTTTAAATGAGGTTTGTGTCGAATCTCACATATTTATCATTTAAAGAAAATTATTAAAGACATAAATAGTCATTACAAGCACAAAAACCATTAATATGAGTCATTTTTCATAAATTTCTAGTCAACTAAATAACACATATCAATTTAGAAAGTTTAAAATTTTTTATTTTTCTCTCTTTTTTTTAATTTTTTTTAATTAAATAAAATAAAACAAAATTTAACCTATTGTAGGAAAACAAACAAACTGCCAAAAACATAAAATGTTCTCCTGCACCTAAATCATACATTGTCCCCAATATATGCTAAGTGAGAGAGAAAAATAAATAAATAAATATTGTATCAAATGAAAGCAAAAATAAAAAGATAAAATGAGAACAAAACTTCCCTAGGGTAGAGTGATGAATTGAGGGTCAAATTCAATAAGTTTTGAAGAAAACAAATATGGTGGCAGCAATGGACCCCTTCTTAGGGCGTGGGCACGCCCTAACTCATGTGCAATTCTGGTCATTTGAAAATATTAGCAAAACTTGGACAGTAATGAAGGGTTGTTAAGGCGTGGGCATGCCTTAATGACAGAGTATTAATGACAGAGTATTTCTGGTCACCGAATTTTTCAATATTTATTCAGTTAAAAAAAATCAAAATCAAATTTAAATCAAACCAAATAAATATGAAATAAAAAACATAAAAAAAAAAATTTTGGTTGCTTCCCAACAAGTGCCTTTGTTTAATGTCTTTGGCTCGACATTACCTCATCGATTCAATTTCGTTTAAAGACTGGTTCGGTCCATTTAGATTTCAACATACCTGGCATGAACTTCAATTTTAAATTGAAGTGAAGGACTTTATGGTCTACCAATGATTGTTTCCAATGTTGGAGTTTGTCATCAAAAAATTTGTTCCATTGTGCAACCTTGTTTGTCAGATTTTCCTTAAACACAAAATCCAATTTATTTTGCACAAAATTATCATGAACAATGAACTCTACCATGCTATCATGAAAAATAGACTTAAAATCATTTGGATATTTCATGACATCAAAAATATTAAAAGTATCAACTTTACTATCAAACTGAAGAGTTAGAGTACCAAAATCTGCATTAATTTTTGTCTTGATTTTTTTTATGAATAACTTTGGCACTTGTTTTATTACTTCTAAGAGTGGAATGTTGGTTTCTTCTTTTGGAGAAATTTCGAAAATCTCTTTCTCTTCCTCATCTTTCGGTTGTGCCAACCTGCTAGGAAAATGTGTTAAAATCAAAATTTTTGTTTTAAAAGTATTGGGTTCGTTATTCACTTCCTTGGTGGATTCATTCACTGTTAATGATTTCTCTATTTGCTCGATTTCCATATCTTTTTTGGCTTTTGATGAATTGTTTTTCACTTCTTTTGATGAATTTTTCAATCGATTCATGGTTGCCATTAATTGTGACACTTGATTTTTCAAATTTTAAACGCTGACTCTTGTCTCCTATTGAATTTTCAAATTGCTGTTAGCCAAATTTTTAACAATCTCTTCTAAAAACGTATCTTGGTTCAAAAAAGTTTGTTGAGACTGAAATTGACATTGGACTAGTGGTTGTTGATGCAATCTTTGTTGCCAATTTTCATAATTGAAGTATAGTTTATTACACCATCCTTGGTTATAGATGTTCGAATATGGGTCACCATAAAATGGGACACTTATCAGTTTGATGATCCATCTCTGAACAAATTTTACAAGTTTGTACCGGCAGTATTTCTCCTATAATAAAATTACGCATAAGAAAAATTAGTTCTTTCAATTCTTGACGAAGGAAAAAATCACTTATCTCATTGACCCTCTTTGGAACATCTTGTCACATTCCAAATTGATGGGAAGTCTCAATATTAGAAAAATTGCTGCAAAAAGTATATTCATTAAAATCAGAAAATAACAACTCCCTTAAAGTCTTTTGTGTGGCTATATTTTCGTCAAATTCTTCTCTTCTATGTCACCGTCAAATGTCAATAAGTTCACTGTAAATGTTAGTCCAAAAAATAAATAAATAAAAGAAAAACAAAACTTAAAAGAAATTAATCACTTAACACTGTTCTCCGACAACGACGCCAAAATTTGGTATGTCGTTAAACAACCAAAAATAAAAATACTTACTTCACAAAATACTAATATAGAGTGAATATGATCATCTCTATAGATTTACTTCTTTTAAGAAAAGTAAAATAAAATAAAAATATGGAGGTTGAGAAAATTAATTAAACTAATTAAAATAAAACAAAGAACTCAAAAAAAAATAAAAAAATAAAACTAATAGAAAATCAAATTTTCTAGTCAAAAGAATTATATCCATCTTGATTTTATGTGATTGATCATTGATCTATTTAAAGATTTCAACACCCATAAATAAATTGATTATAGTCATTGACAATCGCACAATGATCAATCTCTTCTTACTTCATCGATAATTAAGAGAATCTCGTTAATTATTTCCTTAATCGAGAGTTAACCCTAAAAAAACTCTTAGAATTGAAAGTCTCAACAGCATTAAGATTTAAAGAGATTCGATTCTAATTAACAAACACACAGCGGATTCATTTAAATTAGATTATTTAATCCCATGACATAAATGTCATTCTCATGACACGAATGTCATTTACCATTTTATTAAAACTAATAAATAATTACGGATTTGCTATTTTAATTAGTTGTAGATTATTTTAGAACTATTAAATATTGATCACTATTTAACAAATTCTAGAAAATCATGATCTATGAAGTGTAGAAATCAAATAAATATTTTTGAGATATTGTGTAATAGTTATCGATTATTTTAATATTGTTTATTAAATAATGATTTAATGTACACAAACACCCGTAAAAATGATGTAAAGCTTTTTAATTTAATGTAGCTTAAGCTATATTTAATTAAAAAAAAATTGATGACAGCACACATATATGTCATGTCTTTGTCATCTTTGATACGCTGAAATTTCTGAACAGCGGGCTGTTGCGTTTTGGCTGTGGGAGCATTAAGTTGACAGGGCAAATATGTTTGCCCTATCTGATGTCATGTCAGGGTATTAATAAGTTGACAGAGCAAATAATGTTTGCCCCATGGGGTCTTCAGGTTCACCGTCCGGTGCATTTTTGATTTCGTACATGAACGTCGTGAAGTGAAAGAAGTCAATAATTTCAACCCAAGAGCTGGACGCAGCTCGAAACCAACCCAAAACCCACCCAGAAAAACAAAGAGGTACCACCAGGACCACATTTTTGTTATCGTACGCTTAGATCTTGGCCCAAAGGCCGAGAAACGTATTACATTTTTGTTATAGTGACAGGAAAGAAATTGTGGTTAAGAAAAACCCACGTCCATTTGATTGAAATGTTGTTCATTATGCCGTAAAAAAAAAAAAACCCTCAGATTGTTTCCTAAGTTTTATGAAATAACCATGTATTTCAAACTCTTGAAATTATGAAAGAAGATATTTTTAATTATTTTATATTTTAATATTCTCTGAAACTTTTAAAGAAGGTGAAAGTGTTTAGCATGATTTAAGCACAAAACCTTAAGCTTTGATTTTATTTTAAATTTTATGAAATAACCATCCACTTCGAAAGTGTAGGTGACATAAATTTGAAATCTTCCATCCACCTTGGTAGCTAGTTTTAAGTTGGAAATTTTTTTTTTTTTTCTTTTTTATCAATCCCCCCTCAAAATCTTAGTGTTTTTTATCAAAACCAACCCCCTTTTTATATTTTTTTTTTTCCCCACCTTTTTTTTTGGGGGTTTTTTTGGGGGTGGAGGGGTGTTTTTATTTTTTTTTTTAAATAATAATTAATATTTTTTTTTTTTTTTTTTTTTTTTTTTTTTATTTTTTTTTTTATTTTTATATAAAAAAAATAAAAAATATTTTTTCATCAGAGTCACTTCAAAATGCAAATCTATCTTATTGGGTTTAGATTTATTTTTATCAAGTCATCTATGAATTATCCCACATACATATGTAGTTAGTCATTTGTGGAGAAGATCTTAACTCCCACATCAACCAACTCAATATGTAGAACTTAGCATCTAAATTTGGGAACAATCCACTTTAACAATAATTTTTTAGGATACAAACCAATTGAACAGTGTTATTAATTATTATTTTAAGTTCACTGCTAAAATCTTCTAATTGGAAAAATGATGGGCAAAATAATTATATATATAAAAAATTGATGAATAAGATGGTGAAAGTAAATTGTATTAATATATATATATTTATGTATGTATGTATGTATTACATGGGTCATGAGTCTTTTGTGGTTGTGCACTCCCATAAGAGCATTTACATGGCCGATAGCCCTCAAATTGTATTAGGATTGCTTTCATTGTCCCATTTTATGAGTCCACCAGAAGTTGCTTGTAGTCTTTCTACGATTTCAGGGACACATGATCACGAAGAATAACATTGTCTTTTAATCATGCTTAAATTGATGAATAACGCGGTCCTTTGAACAATTGCTATTTTGGGTCATTCTTAGGCTCCTCTCCATGTCCTCTAAATCAACTCCTTTGGCCTATATATGTCAAACTATCACGTGTCACAGTTTATGCTTCCAAGATTTGTCTTCCAAGAATTGCTATAAATGACCTTTGTATGCTGGGGCATTTTAGATCATTACAAAGTTACACTTTCTAAAAAAATTCGCTCCTCTAAATTTGCCATATCTATTCCTGAAAAATCCAGTCATTTTGAACAAACCATAACACTTTTAAGGCTTTCTAGAGTACATCTCTCAAAATGACTCTTCATCAAGAACCAAAAACAAAGGAGGACTTGAATTCTGCTTCTCTCAAAGCCATAGTATCCGGTTCCAGTTGTGTAAGAAAGAGTGGTCGATCCACGTTCCTAAGCTTACCCAAAGATGATGAAATGCTCGGTCTTATTCGCTCCATAGCCGAAAAACAAGAAGTTGAGCCCTTTTACATGCTTGACTTGGGTGTTGTCGAAAGGCTGATGGTCGAGTGGAACTCTTCTCTTCCCAATATTCGACCATACTATGCTGTCAAATGTAACACTAACCCTGCATTGCTCACCGCTCTTGCGGCACTTGATGCGAATTTTGATTGCGCGAGTCGCCGTGAGATTGAGGCAGTCTTGTCTCTTGGAGTATCGGCTGACCGCATTGTTTATGCTAATCCATGCAAGGCTATCAGCCACATAAAATATGCGGCAAGTGTAGGCGTCAACCTCACCACCTTCAACACCAAGGAAGAAATTGACAAGATCAAGAAATGGAATCCAAAATGTGCCTTGTTGCTTCGTATCACGCTCAAGAGTAACAATACTTCATTTCGCGAGCTTGGGAGCAAGTTTGGAGCGTCCTCAGATGAGATTGCTCCACTCCTGCACAGTGCACATGGTGCGGGGGGGTCACATTCCATGTGAGGGGTTCTCAAAATTTCCTTAAATTCAGTTTTTTATTTCATAACAATAAATCTTGAATCTTTCATATAAGGAAGATATTCTCTCAAAAATGGAAGTTTTCCTGATAAATGAGTATCATGATCAATTCAATTCAGAATATTAACCCCCGAGATTTTTGGATCAATATAATAAGAAAGGTAAGGTAGAAGTCCCTCAACGGTGCACGACTCTCACAGGTATAAAAGATTTAAAAAACCCTCAACGTTAGGTACGCTCTCTAGGCCTAACACTCTAGACACACAGAACGTAGAGAACAACCTTCTCTCAATTCTCAATTCTCAATTCTCAATTCTCAATCTGTTTCTTTTTCAAATGAAAACCGCTCTCTACTTTCCTTGTCTGAACACCTTCTGATGGTTTTGACAGGTGTATCCACCCATCGACAGTTACTATTTGAGTATAAAAAAAATCGATATTTGTGAAACCATAATCCACCTCCAAGGGAAATGGTGTGTTTGAGTTGAGGGACTGCGAATTTTTCTCTCAAGATCCAATAATCAATCAAAAAGAGACACTTCAGGGAATTTATAAGTTACATGCATAACGTAGAAGCAGTTTATGTGCAGAAAACACCATTTATGGAAAAATTAGCACCGATGGGCTCTTCAAAACCCCATCTAACAAAACTCTGGAGCAATTGAAGCAGAGACAACTCAAAATCACAGAGCACAGTCGTCATGAAGCCAATATGAAAAGGAGCTTAGCAGGTTCAAGATGACCAAAGTGACTCGGACACTCTGAGTAAATTAAATTGTGTGAAAATTTTAATAAAATCAAAATATGAACTTTTTGGGGTTGGCTTGGGGTCTACGGGGCTGCCAACGCTATTACCAACACACCCACTCCCGCACCTTCGGATCAAAGCGTTATGGGTTCGAACTTTCACAGAGAGAGAAAGAGAGAGTCGGTCTGAGTTCCCGCTGCCGGTGCCGACGGAGGGGACTTTCTTTCTCCTCTCTCTCTTCGTCGTTGAAGAGGCCAGGTTCCCTTTCTTTTTTCCTTCTCCCAAAAGGCTCTGCGTTTCATTAAAAAAATGGATTTTTATTAACAACAAAAGATTTGTCAAAAGGTCAAAAAAAATAATAATTAATAATTAATAATTAATCCCCGTTAAAAACTTAACCCTCGTTGACTGCGTTTAATAATTATCCCTGTTAAAAATTTAACCCCCGTTGACTGAGTTAAAAGTTGATCGATGGATGAACTTGTTTACTTTTCAAAATTGGAACCTTAACCATAGTTTCGCAATTAAAAACAACAGGAAAAAAAAAAAAAAAAAGGGATAAAGCGATTATCTCGTACAACATTATTTTCTCAGCCGACCAATCAGTTGAGGCTATTATTGTGAAACCAAGTACCATGTCGTAATTTAGCATTTATAGCAAATCAAACATTTAAACTTTAACTTAAAAAATTTAAAGCAAAAAATTTGTTTATAAAAAGGTTTCATTAGTATAAATGGTTAATAACCCTTTTAATTTTAATTAATGAATATTATTTTGTACATATTTTAGATCGAGAACCCAACATGTGTTGATGTTGATGTAGTTGGTAAGTCTCTAGAGAATTTAAATTTGAGTCTCGATGGAGTAAATTATATTGGAAAGAGTTTTACCTCCAAAAAAAAAAAAAATACAAAAAAAAAAAAGAAAAAAAAAGGGAAAAAAAAAAAAAAGGGGAAAAGGGGAAACCCCAAAAAAAAAAAGAAAAGGAGGAGAAGGGGGGGGGGGTTTTTTTTTAATAAAAAAAAAAAAAAAAAGGGGGGGAGAAAAAAAAAAAAGGGGGGGGGGGGGGGTGGGTGGTTTTTGGGGATATTTTGTTTTGTGGGTGTGGGTGTGTTTTGTTGTTTTGTTGTGGGTGGGGGAGGGAGGCAGAAAAAAAAAAAAAATGTCTCTTTTAGAACGTCTATAGATTCGTCAAAACATAATATATAATATATATATATATAAATATATTTAATGTATAATTTTTATTTTGTTTTAAGCATTTGTGTTATAGAACTATCGAGGGGCTAGTGGGAGTTTATAGTGCCATCTCAAATGTTATATCCATCAAACGTAGTATGCCTTTTTGGAGTCTTAACCAACAAATACAGAAAAATACATACATATAAAAATTTTTATATAAATATTAAGTATTTTATTAAAATAATAAAATAATCATTTTTTACGGTAAGTATGTAAACTGATTGAATATATAATTATTAATCATAAAAACAAATAAAATCAAAAATAAAAGTTATGATTAAATAATCAAATAATTCATTAAACTAAACCTCAATCATAAAATAATTCCCAACCTTAATTAATAACCCTAAAATTAATTTAAATTACCTTTTTTTACTTTTATTTTGTTTTCCAAAAATTAAATTTGAAACTATGAAATTAAAGTTTTAAATAATAAATAAAAAAATAAAATCTGAAAAAAACATAAAATATTGAAATAAGATAGGAAAATCTTTCAAAAACATTGTTAGAGGGGTGAATTTTCTATGTATCTCAGATCAAAAACTTATGTATAAATCTAAACAACAAAACTTATCCCACAAAATAAGGAGCTACAAGAAACTAAAGCCAAAAAAGGAGGCAAGAAATCATAAAAAAAACCTGATAAAGTGAGTGCAGTTAAATCTCAATAAAATAATATCTTTGTGCCACGAAAATTTATTAAATAATCAAGATCATTTAATCAGACACTACAAAAAAAGATCTTTAACAGCGACCAAAATATGTTGGTAAGGATCTCAATAGCCATTGGTAAAGATTCTGAAATCTTCTCTAATGATCAAAATTTTCGTTAGCTATATTGACATTGGTAAAGGATTTTACTAGCGGCCATGACCGCCGGCCAAGATCTAGACCTATGCCAATTGCCAATTTGGCCGTTGGCATAGATAAGGCCTTTGCAAGTGGCCATGGCCGCTGGCATACATAAGGCCTTTGCAAGCAGCGATGGCCGCTGGCATAGGTGACTTATGTTAGCGCACATTGGCCACTGGTATAGGTTTGCTTTAGTAGCATGGGCACTACAATAGGTCAAGATCATAGCCATAGCATAGATTTGAATATTTTTCTTTATAAATCCATGTTTTATCTCTCTAATAATCACTAATAATCACGTATTTGTATATTATTTTATTAATATTTAAAAGAACAATATATAGCTAAATTTTTGATAAATATGGTTTTTTAACAAAATCAAGCCCAAAACATAAATTTATATACAAAATCAGTACATAACCAAGTTATATTCAAAATTAAAGTCATTACAAAATCAAATCATATTCAGAATTTAAGTCATTACAAATTATTAAAAAAAAAGTTAGAATAATTCAGATAATTGAACCAAATCTTGGTAAGAAGTTAGACTGAGAACCATGACTTCAACTTTAGCCAAACTGCATCCAACCATTCAAAATCCACCTGTGATCAAAGAGTGCAAACAATGAACCACACAATTTCCTTAATAAAATTATTTTATATTTATTTTTTAAACTCATGTTTAATTAAAATAATTTCTTTTTTTTTTTTTGTAAAAAGAAAATGAAAACTACAATTCAAGTGCCTGCAGGTCCACCTAATGTAAAATATGTAGCACTATTCACATAAGGCAAGAGATTTAAATGGGAGATCGAGTCATGCCTGCAGCAAAACTCATTTCCTGATGTGAATACCCAAAAGCAAGAAAAAGATGAGATCGAGTCGCACCTGCTTGAGGGTCCATAATTTTGGGAGATAATTAGTAATGGGAGAGTCACTCCTATTGTATAGTGAGTTGCTTTGCAATAAGTAAAATTACCACTTTCTAGTAAATATAAGCAATCGGCAATCCATGAAGCAGAAACCAATAATACAAACACACAACAACAAATGAATTCATCCAAACCTAGTTTAGACCTAGTATACATCCAGCACAACCAAGTTGTCGGGGAACGAGGAAAGGGAAAATAAAGTCATGGCTTTACCGAGTAATGAGAAGAGTCATGGCTTTACTCAGTAGTGAGAAGAAGGGGTCCTTGGATAATGCTGCTGATATTGGCTCAGTAGAGTCACTTCCTTTTCTGGCCGACTCATCATACAAAATCAGAATCCAAGTCCCCATTAGGTGCTAACAATGTCACCAACAATCAAAAAATGAGTCCAGACTTTGATTTTAGTCATGTTAAAATAGGTTTACCTCCAATTAGTCCAAAGAAATACCATGGGTTTGTTTTTCTGTACGCTTTTTTTTTTTTTTTTTTTAATTTTATACATCAAGTCCAAAGAAATTTTATGCATCAAGTCCACACATAGCTAGAACTTTTCCCCTAAATTGATGATAGTATACATCAAGTCCACACACATCAACCAAGCAACAAGAAATGAAAAAATAAAAAGCAACAGAAATCCAGGAAGATCTGTTGAAAGTGTTCTGACCTTGAAAAGTTGGTGACACAGTCCCTAATATAAGAGCTTCAAGGTGGTAGAGTCTCCTGTTGGAATTTTAGAGTTCTCATATGCAACAGAAACAAATAATAATTTTCAAAAAATAAAATAGAATTGGGTATAGGGTTATATACCTAAATATGTAGAGCATCCAAAAATCGATCGAATTGTGTAGCATATCTCTCGATTGGATCTCGTGGCCGGAATAATGATCACGAGCTTAATCGAAAGACTACCGCATATTCACAACACAACAACCTTAAATTCGATGATTAGAATGATGCAAAAAATTCCATACTCGAAATTTTTTTAAAACCCTCTATATTCTCTCTCTATGGAATATGTGTATTTCTCATTTTCCTCGATCATCCTATCTCAAAAATTGTAGCAGTAGAAAAAGAATTGAAAGAATACTCCATCACATTGGAGTAAATTGGGGGAGAGAAGGGTGGTTAGTGGGAGTTATTCACTTAACCACTCACATTCAAAATTTAAATATTTAATTTTTTAAGGTAAAATGTCCCTACGTGGACATATTTATCAACATCTCCCACTTGTATACGATGACATTTTACATCCGTTACAAGATCATAACTCATGCAATCTTTCATATCACCCTGGACTTTCATATAGGATTAAGCGTCGTACGATCGGCGAGTACACCTGTATATAAAGACTTCTCGATAAACCTGTTAAAATGATCGAAAAGCTATCGTTAGTATCAAAAGAACTCGCTGCACCCCAAATCCAAAACTAATTACATCAATCGAGCTACTTTTCTCATCGAAAGTAATCCCTAATAAACGCTCGACTGTGTATCCACTATTATATTTACATTCTAACATAAACAAATATAATAGACTAGCCGGTGAACAATGATGCAATGTCAATTGGTTTTTCTTTTCCTAAACTCGAATCTATTAATCTCAATTCATCTGATTTTCTAGATTTGTCTCTCAAAACTCAATTTATCTTCCGAGTCATCGGTAAACAAACTAAAGTAACAACACTGAACCAAGATTTCTAGAAACAGCCGAAAGTGATAAGGGTACAAGAGATCTCACCCAATGGATTTCGGGTTTCACACAGTGGGAACGAGGATCTAAATCATATTAATATCTCAAATAATGCTCCCACTATCTCTGGTCATCATATCACACGCGGTATGAAATGCGTGCCACAGTGTTATTCTCTCATCTCTCAAAGAGTATATGTCAGATTTTTCTAATAGTGTACAGGTGTAGAACTCAGTCTACACATAAAATTTTACCCAAAGATCTCAGTGAGAGTATCTCAGAGACAATATCACTAATCACATGTGATATCTGAAATCTCAAATTTGGCTACTTATAGGCGACATGAATGTGGGTATTTCCATGTTGGTCATATCACATATGACCTCATTTTGAACACGTATCAGGGCAATTTCTGTTCTAGCAGGACCACTCTCAGAGTCTCTTATAACTAGAAACTGTCTCATCTCCGCTCACTCAAAGCTGGAGGTGGTCACTCATGTGAGAGAGTCAATCGAGTTTGTCTGATATATCATTTATCACAATAAATCACAAAATATATGACAATTAAAATAGTGCAATAAATAAACTTGTGACTCAATCATGCACATGTCATATATATAAAGCACAATAAGTATCAGTACAAGATGAGAAATGTCAATATACACGCAAACCCAATGATTCATATATCTTATACAAGAATCTCTCATAATGGGTTTATTGAAGGGATCAATCATCACACTGTATACAAGTGTACTTAATAGTCACTTCACTATTCTCGATGATATTTCTCATAACGTGGTATTAGGTATCAACATGTTTGGTCTTACTATAATACTTAGGGTCTCAAATGTGATCAATGACGGTCTGATTTTCTCAATAAATCATCACTGGCCTCCCACTATTTGCCACAACCCCTAAGTCATCCGCAAATCTCCGGAGCCAACCACTCTCTTGAACTGCTGCTGAACATGCCATAAGCTCAACCTCTATCGTAGATAGAGATACACAAGTTTCTCACAAAACCTGTCGATTTGCGTCTATTCAGATCACCACCTCAGTCAGCGTCTGAATACCCAACGAGACACAAATCACCTCCTCCGTAATACAAGGAGAGGTCCGCAGTTCCCTCAAGATATTTCTGAATCCTTTTCACTGCTCTCCAGTGATCTATTCTAGGATTCGATCGATACCTAATTACTATACTGACTGCAAAACAAACGTCTTGTCATGTACGCAACACTGCGTACATCAGACTACTTACTGCACTGGTACAAAAGATTCTACTCATCTCCCTTGTCCTTTCCTGAGTCATAGGGTATATGTCAAGAATTAAACTTTAACTTTTTAAAGATAAAAGTATCTATAGGGTTGCAGTCATTTTTCTCGAAACGCTCGAGAACTCCCTTGATGTTGGACTCCTGTGAAAGAGCCAACACCTGTCTCGAGCAATCCCTATAGATCTTAACTTCAAGAAAGAATTGAGCCTCACCTATATCCTTCATATCAAGACTCGACAATGTCTACGTCATCATGGTCATCAGATACTCTCTATTATTTCCAGTCAACAGAATGTTATTTACACATAAGGATATGATCACAAAGAGTCATGAGAACGCATAAGGTATACGCAATGATCCTCCTCGATCACCACGAAACCATAAGATATCACCTCCTCATGAACACTCAAGTGCCACTGCCTGAATTGATGATTAAGGTTATATATCGACTTTTGAAGTCGACATACCTTATCATCCTGATCTATAGGAATAAAGCTAGATGGTTGTTCCTTATAGATCTCCTTATCCAAACTCCCACTCAGGAAGGCAGTCTCAACATCCATCTGATCTCATTCCAGATCCATGTTATGTCTGTGACAATCACTAAAAGTAAACGGAAGTTAAAAATCTAAGGAGATTGAATGGTAGAAGAAAAGCTCAGACAACAACATCGGCTATACTGGCAATCCTAGGCCACAAATTAGCACACTCCTTCCCAATCGGTTTGGTGATGGAAGATCCTACAAAAACAACAAAGCACGCAAGTTACATTTTGTGTCATCGAGACAACCAACAATGTTATGCACCATCCTAAATGCAAAGCTCAGTATATAAATTCTAAGGATAGGATTATACATAATGCTTGCTAGGATGTCAAGATTGATGTAGAAAACATGCAATGAAAATATAACAGAAATTTTCAACATTAAGAAACACATAAATACCTTTCATTTCTCCCTTGAGATTGATGATGACACTAGCATTATATGCAGAAGAAAAAATAAAGATCAAAGTCACTCAAGACAAGCTTCAGGAATTGAGCACGGGTACCCATAGGCGGGATGATCAAGGATAAACAACCCAAGAGGTTTCCAAAGCAAATTTATATTCTAATTTGATCTTAGGAGAATTAGCAAGCAAACAAGAGTTGAAGGAAACTGTCAGTGCGAAACAACACAAATCAAAACTGATTTAAGAAAGCAAGGAAAGAAAGAACTGAAGGGGAATGAGCCAAATTGATCTCAGGAAGTAGTTACAATCAACCACCCTTTGATTGAACGAACCAAATTGATCTCAGGAGAATTAGCAAACTAAAAATTGAACGAATTTTATTATACTCCCCAATTAAACTGTCTCTAAAAAAAATGTATGTAAACTAAAACAAAGAATGGAAGTGATATTGGAATCGAAATAGCTAAGAATACCAATTATAAGAGTGTATCTTTCACAGGCCAACACAAAGAGAAAAAGAGATCTAATCAAACTTGATCTCAGTATAAACCACAATCAAAATTGAAACATAAAAAGATAGTTGAAAACAAAACCCTAATCGAACAGATCTAATCCAAGTGCGAAACAACACAAGAAAGAAATATGTATTCAGAAACGCAAGAAAGCAAGAAACCATTAGTGTAACACAAAAAAACCCTAACAACTGAGAGAGAGAAAGAGAGGGAGTACCAAAACCAAAAGAGACGTGATTAGAAAAGAAGAAATCGGAGATCTGTATGAAGAGAAAGTAGTTGTTGCGCATTGAACAAACCAAAGTGATCTTAGGAAGTAGTGAAAATTAAAAGAGCCAAATCCAGAGATGTTCGTCTTTCTTCTTGAGAATGTTGAACAAAGAGAGAGAGAGAGAGTACCTTTTTGTAATCAAGAGGATTTGCGATTCATGGCCAACAATCGATTCATAGCACCGGATCAATTAGCCAATTTAGGGCTTCACGATTTGGGAGGATTGGGGATTTGAGAGATTCAGGGCTTCACGAGAGAGAGAGAGATTTATGTATCGAGAGATTTAGGGCTTCGCGATTTGGGGGATATGTGACATCTTAAGAGGACCTTTACCAGCGGCTTATGAAGTCCCTGGTATAGACAAACTATGCTAGTGGTTAAAATCAATTAGCCGCTGACATAAATGGTTCCTTTACCAGTGGCTTATGAAACCGCTAGCATAGATCAGTTATACTAATGGTCAAAATAAACTGGTTGTTGGAATAGATGAGCTTTACTAGTGGCTGGATGAGCCATTGGTGTTGACCTACATTTACCAGCGGTTTAATTTTTCCATCGGAAAAAGTCCAACCAATATCAGCGGTTTGGGTGGCCGCTGGTAAAGGCAACCGTTGATATTTGTCATTTTTTTTTGTAGTGAGATAAATTAATAAGATATTAATTTATTTATGCATTCTTTATTTGCTACATTGAACTTAATGCATGTATATAATATTTAACAAAATACATGCACACAAATTAATTTATTTAGATGTATATTTTTTTTTTCTTTTCCAAACTTAATGCATGTATATATATACGATATCAATGTTTAATACATGCAGTATATGTATATATAGAGAGTATATGATGCATGTGCATAATATCTAACATACTGCATGCACATATAAATCAATGTATTTAGACAATTTTTTATTTCCCATTTCCAAAATATCGAACCTCATCCATGTTCATAATATAATTGTAAAACTGAGTGATTGGTTTCACGAAGGAAACATCTGATCTACACTACACCTATACTAGATCAGTGGGTGGGTCCATTGGCATCTATAAGAACAAAGACAACTAACAATAAAAGAACGAGGCGGAAGACAATTGCTATTTATGATTATGATGAATAAAATTTCTAATGCTAGTTTTCAAGAGGTTTTTTCCTTTTTTTTTTTTTTTTTTCCTCCTTTTTTACAATGAAAACTTATTAGGAAAGCACATTGAGCAAGACCCATATGTGAACCCCAAATCAGTATAATTCTCGAGAGTTAAATTTGGGGTTTTACCTGCAAATGCAATGTAGGTGTTGGGTTTGGCAACAATAATATCTCCAAACATTTTAAAAATGACTATTACCCTACTAATGGTAGGAGATGTAAAAATTGATACATAAAATAATTTTTTATTTGATTGATAATCATATAAATCGGAAAATATTTTATCTATTTACATCAAACTCAAACTTCCTACTTGCATGCGTGCTCCTCCAGAAATCACCTGAATTGTCCCCACCTATCCTCCTGAGGAGAAATTTCAAATTCCGCTTCAAATAGGAAGAGTGTACCATGCTAATGTGCCCTTGATGATCCACATCTCAGGGTCAGGTGCGGATGAGCACATTAGAGCACATTGGACTATCCATGTGACTGAAAGCCCTCACAGCCAGGCACAACGATACAATTATCAAAGGTGCACTGATTTGATATTTGATGCTTATAATTCAGTATTATTCGAGATTTTTCTATAAAAAATTTATATTATGGTTATGTTTTTGTGATAATTTATTTAAAAAATTTATTTAGAAGAAAGTGAAAAATTGCTAGTAACTTGCTTCAAAATTTTCATAATTATTTTGACAAACAAACACTGCAATGTTGCACCAAATCATATAATAAGAGATGAAATAAATTACTATTATTCAATAATCGATCAAACTGGGAAAAAAAAGTACACAATAGCGGTTGTGCATCGAAACAACCATTATTCAATAATCAGTAAAACCCAAAAAAAAATAGTACACAACAGCAGTTGTGCATGTAAACAAACCAACAGGAAAAGAAAATTCCAATACTAATTGGGATTTCGGTAGGTGACATATGTGGGGAAGCCTTGCATATTAAAGCCATTAAACTTGGTTGCAGCAGAGGATGTGTAAGCACCCATATTTTGAAAAACAAGCAAATCACCCACCTCCATCTCTGGCAGCTCACATTCATTCAGCACAAAATCAAGCGAATCACACGTTGGTCCAAACACAGTTGACTTGAAGGTAGATCCACCGTTCCGATCACCATCATCATCCTTCATAAAAAATGGCTTAGCCATCATAGAAGTACGATCAAAAGCCGGAAGATTAAAGGAGCCATAAATCCCATCATCAATCCAGTACTCCATTGTGCTTCCTCTCACTCTTTTCCCTATCACATTGGTAACTAGCGTAAAAGCATTCTCCGCAAAATATCTTCCTGGCTCTGCTATGATGGACAGATTTTTCACCTCACAAAAATAGGCTTCAACTCCGCGATTTATCTCGGCAGCTATATCCTTGAAAAGAGGACAGGCCTGAAAGCCACCCCCAATATCAAGAATCTGCATTGCAGGTAACTTTAGTTCGGACGCCATGTTAAAGATAGCTTTTGCGCGGGCTATTGTCTCGTAGTAAGCTTTCGGATCGGATTGTTTGGTTCCCACATGAAATGAAACCCCGACAACCTTGAATCCATTTTCATGGGCATAACAGAGCAATGGCATGATCTCATCATCCAAAGCACCGAACTTTGATCCAAACTCGCGCCAGGATGTCTTATTATCAACCTTAATCCTAAGCAATAATTCACACTTGGGATGCCATTTTTTCAACTTGTCAATCTCACTTCTTGAATCAAAAGTTGTCAGGTTTACCCCAACACTTGCTGCATACTTTATGTAGCTAACAGACTTACATGCATTAGCATAAAGAATGCGATCCGAAGACACACCCAAGGATTGAATGGCCATGATCTCGCCACAGCTCGCACAGTCGAAGCTTGCTCCAAGTGAGGAGAGAGCCAGGAGTAATGACGGGTTAGGATTACATTTGACTGCAAAGAAAGGCTTGACATTGGGAAGGAGAGAGTTCCATTGGGACATCAGTCTCTCTACAACACCCAAGTCAAGTATGTAAAATGGCTCCGATGATTCTTGTTTTTCAGCAATTGATCGAATGAGGTCAAGAATTCCATCTTTTGGTGTCAAATGAAGGGTCGACTGACCTTTTAGCACTTGACTAGCAGCATTCGGCATTGCTTGGTTGAGGGTGGTGGAGTCTGATTCTGGGACTGTGTTTTGGAAAATGGTCATTGTAGTGACACAAGAGAAGAAAAAGAAGTTGGGAAGTTGTGATGGGATTGAATGGCAATTTGAAAATTTTGTAATAGCGCAACTATTTATACCCCATCTTGCAAGTATTTATATAAATAGTAACATGAAAAATTTTGACAGAATTAATACCCTAGGAATATAATAATCACTAAAAAATTTTGACGGTTTGGATTTAATCCTAACCACCCCTAACTCAATGGTTGCCATCATAACCATCCAAAATTTTTTACTTTTAAATCATCACTCACGTTATACATACCATTCTATTGATCCAAAATTTTTAATTTGGGAAAAACTTTGAATAGCCTGTATTTAACCCTGACATCTAACACTTATCAACCCTATAACTACTCATATATTCCTGATTATCCAAAATTTTAATATATAAAAGGGTAATTATTATCTATAAACTCTCTTATTCTTATCTTAAATCATTGAATTATTATCGTTGTCTACGAGATTCATTTCAAATATTTAGTCTATTATAACTTATAGAATCTTCTTTCAAATGAATAAGACATATTTAAAATTAGAACATAAAATAGAAAATTAAAGATATCAAATTTTAGAAACATTGGGTATTTGAAAAAAAAATTAATATCTGGAATTCGTGCAGACCCCTTCTATTTATCCATGGCATAGAATATTCCTTATATTAAGGATGCGATCAATACAACTCTATTTTACAGTTCTGGTTTGTATAAAAATGGAAATTTAAACGAATATTCCTTTTCTATGTATTGCACTTGACACTGAAGGTAGCATTTGTAGGCAAACTCTCATACCTCAATTATTAATTATATGGAAATAAAATATTTTTTGCCTTATCTAACAAGTCTAGGAAAAGCATTCTTTCATTGAATTTTTTTACTTAATTTAGTATAATGGTTGAAATAATAAAAGCCATCAAAGAGATGCGGATCTTTTTGAAGAGTTTATTCATGCATTATTGAATCTAAGAGATTTTCAATCCACCACCTCCTTCTGAACCAATGAATCATGAATCAAATGAATTAAATTTTATATGATTGTTCAGATTAGTATATTTTGATAAATTTTTAATTATATTATTAATATATTTTGATAAATCAAAATGAATATTGATGATTTTGATTAAAAGTTTATCAAAGGATATTAATTAATTGATCAAGAATTAATTATATGTTGATATAAAATTTAATCTATTTAGTTTATAAATCATTTGTGTAAATCAATCTAGAGGATGTGAATAAATTGATTGGAGATTTTTCATATTATTCTGGGTTATTGAGATTTGTTGAAGAATATGAAGATAGAAAGTAAGAAAGAAGTAGCAAACATAGGATTTTATAGTAGTTTCATCAAATCCGTCCACTCCTAAACACCCTTCTGGATTTTCACTAATAGGTGAATTTGAATGTTTGTCATTAATATTCTTCACCATGCTCATTGAATGTTTTCGCTGTTCTTATCAAATGTTTTTGCTCATTAATATACTTAAGTGGCTTCTTTATTTCTTTTTGATGGGCAATTCCTGTCTTGCATAAGGGTTTTTTTTTTTAATTTTTTATTTTTAGCAAATAGAATATTAGTTCAAACAAATAACACAATTTTGTCTATGTAACTGTTGACTAGAATGTATGCCGGGTCGACACAAATTTAAATAATATTCGACACGTTAGCCTATGTGAAGTCTGTGTTTATCTATATTGTGCATTGGTCGATCTGAAGTTGTGCTTGGTCAACCTAGATTTTGATTAGTCAAAACATTTTCAAAGTATATGTCATTTAATTTTTGAAGAGTCAAAGATATGATCAAGGTACATGTCATCCTCAAGAGCTAGTGAGTCAAACTTGAGAACATATTGGTTGACTCTTGTGAATAAGAGGTCAACCGTGTGAGAACCAAGTCGACTGAATTTTGGAATAGGAAAAAAAGGTGTGGCTTGGCTTTTGTCTGGTGAAGTTGACTGAAGGAGAACAGGGGTTCAATCTTGAAGCTCTGTGGGTCAACCGCTTGAGCTTCCGGTCAGCCGCTTGAGCATAGCAAGTTTGTTGCTTGTGTTTGCAGTCGCCCGTTTGAGCATAGCATGTCAACCGCTTGATAGCTGGAGTGTTTTTGGAAGGTTGGTTCGACCCAAATTTTTAAATCATTTTCAGATCATTTTCAAATTTATCTTCCACTTGTGATTTGATTATCATCATAATCATATATTGTCAACAATTTGATACATCTATTTATTATTATTATAAAAAATAGGAGTAAACATTCGTCCAACCATCTCAAAGGTTTTTCTCTTAGATAGTAGGACTACGAGGACTCCCGCTCCAAACATATGGCATAATTTATAATATTAGAATTATAATAATTTTAGTCTCTATTTTAGTTAGAACCATTAATTGAGGAGATTTAAGTATTAGATATTCTCAGTTCCCCATACATAGGTCTCACCAGCAAGCATGCTATGCTCTTGCTCTGGGTAGAATATTGGAATTTATGCATTGGGTGGCATTCAAGATTGATGGTGCTAAGTATATCCCAAAATAATTAAATCTGAGGACTTAATAAAGATGATTGTGTGGTTTTGGTATCTTATTAATTATAATATTAAAAATATAAATAATTTTTGTTATAAAATTAATTTTAAATTATTTTTAATAGAATAATTATTAATTACATCGTCACCATGTCAATTTTATATCAGTGTTTTAAGAGCATTACATCCACTTACTTCCAAATTATTTGGATTTAAATGGGTTTGACTGTCTTTTACTAAAAGAAATTTAAAACTAATACAAAATAAAATTTATTTAAATTTTGATGTTATAATTAGAATTTTACTTTTAACATAATTAAAGTCAATGATAATTTTATTTTTTAATTTAAAAAGCATTAGTGTGATAATCATTTAAATTTGTGTTTAAAATTATTGAATTAAAATTATTATATGATAATAATATATATAATAGAAATAAATTAAGAGATGTGTATATCAGCTCCGCCGTGTCCTCACCAGCCGTCAGCGGAAGTGAAGTGAAATCACATGACTTTGACAACTTGTGTTTATAATTAAGCACAGGTGTCCAGTTAATTTCAAAAATAGGTAATCGAGACAAAATGTAAGCAAATTCTTGTATAATATTGCACATTTCTAATACTATGCACTTGCTACAAAACCCATAATTTTGAAAAACAAAACAAAAAATGTCAGTGTCTGTGTTTTTAACAGAAGCTATTTCTGAACCTCAGCCGGCCCAAAGGCACAAAGTCCCTGAAAAGGGTAAAAGAAAATGTCTTTTTCATCGACGAAGAGAGAGAAGAGAGAAGAGAGAGTTCTCGGCCATCGGTGGCCTGCGGCGGTGGACAGAGAAAGGGGAGAGAGCACCGAGTGAGGGAGTCGATTTCCAGAAACGGGCAAAAAATTTTCTTTTTTGAGGGAAAGTTTTGATAAATTCAATATCCAAATGCAGGAACTAGGGTTTATTTTTAGAGAGACGTACCCCCTCTTGCCTCTCTCTCTCTAACCCTTATTCTTCTTGCTTGGGATGCTAGTGAAAGAAATACCTCTCTTTTCTTCTTCAGAAAAATAACAGCAAAATAGGCAATAGACTCTCTCTCTCTCTCTCTCTCTCTCGATATTAAGATTCGGGGTTTGCAAAGGAAATGGTGTGTTTGAGTTGAGGGACTGCGATTTTTTGTCTCTCTAGATCCAATAATCAATCAAAAATGGACACTTCAGGGAATTTATAATTTAAATGCACAACTTAGAAGCAGTTTATGTGCAGAAAACACCATTTATGGAAAAATTAGCACTGATGCTCTTCAAAACCCCCATCTGACAAAACTCTGGAGCAATTGAAGCAGAGGCAACTCAAAATCACAGAGCACAATCGTCATGAAACCAATGTGAAAAGAAGCTTAGCAAGTTCAACATGACCAAAGTGACTCGGACTCTCTGAGTTAATTAAATTGTGTGAAAACTTTAATAAAATCTAAGTACGAACTTTTTGGGGTTGGCTTGGGGTCTACAGGGCTGCCAATGCTATTACCAGCACACCCATTCCCGCACCTTCGGATCAAAGCGTTATGGGTTCGAACTTTCACAGAGAGAGAGAGAGAGTCGGCCTGAGTTCCCGCTGCCGGTGCGGCTGGACTTTCTCTCTCCTCTCCTCTCTCTTCGTCGTTGAAAAGGCCGGCACATATTTTTTTTTCCCTTCCCCCAAAAAGGCTCTGCGTTTCATTAAAAAAAAAAAAAAGATTTGTCAAAAGGTCAAAAAATTAATAATTATTTATTAATCCCTGTTAAAAACTTAACCCGTGTTGACTGGGGTTAACGTTGATAATTAATAATTTATCCCTCTGTTAAAAACTTAACCCGGGTTGACTGAGCTTAATGTTGATCGATGGATGAACTTGCGTTGACTGAGGCTAACGTTGACCGATGGATGAACTTGTTTACTTTTCAAAGTGGGAACCTTAACCATAGTTTTACGATTTTAGCAAATAATTTACTTTTATTAAAAATTAATTTTGTATTCCAAAGGCCACAAATTTGTAGGCACAACATTAGTCGAAAACCATCGATGGATGTACATGTGAAATTCACAATTCAAAACAAAAAAGGAAAAAAAAAAAGGAAAAGCGATTGTCTCATACAACATTATTATATCAGCCCACCAATCAACTGGGGCTATTATTATGAAATCTAATACCATGATGTCATTTGTTGGAAAAAAAACTTTTTTTGCGGATCAACATTTAAAAAAAAAAAAAAAAAAATAAAAAAAAAAAAATATTTAAAAAAAAAAAAAAAAAAAAAAAAAAAAAAAAAAAAAAAAAAAAAAAAAAAAAAAAAAAAAAAAAAAAAAAAAAAAAAAAAAAAAAAAAAAAAAAAAAAATTTAAAAAAAAAAAAAAAAAATTTTTTAAAAAAAAAAAAAAAAAAAAATTAAAAAAAAAAAAAAAAAAAAAAAAAAAAAAAAAAAAAAAAAAAAAAAAAAAAAAAAAAAATAAAAAAAAAAAAAAAAAAAAAAAAAAAAAAAAAAATAATAAAAAAAAAAAAATAAAAATTTTTTTTTGAAAAAAAAAAAAAAAAAAAAAAAAAAAAAAAAAAAAAAAAAAAAAAAAAAAAAAAAAAAAAAAAAAAAAAAAAAAAAAAAAAAAAAAAAAAAAAAAAAAAAAAAAAAAAAAAAAAAAAAAAAAAAAAAAAAAAAAAAAAAAAAAAAAAAAAAAAAAAAAAAAAAAAAAAAAAAAAAAAAAAAAAAAAAAAAAAAAAAAAAAAAAAAAAAAAAAAAAAAAAAAAAAAAAAAAAAAAAAAAAAAAAAAAAAAAAAAAAAAAAAAAAAAAAAAAAAAAAAATAAAAAAAAAAAAAAAAAATAAAATAAAAAAAAAAAAAAAAAAAAAAAAAAAAAAAAATTTAATCAAACCCCCCCCCCCCCCCCCCCCCTTTTTCAAACCCCTTTATTCAATCGACACAATGCTTCTCTCTCTCTCTCTCTCTCTTCCTCTCTCTCTCTCTCTCTCTCCCCCCACATTTGCCATCGAAGCAAACCAGAAACCATCAAGCCCTAACCCTTCACTCTCTCTCTCTCTCTCTCCTTTACCATGACCAAAAAACGAAAGGTTTGGGCTTCCACAGTAATAAAATCCTCCAAGGGTGGGTCGATTGCACAATATCAGTACCAAACTCGATCAGATTCTCAGTCGATTGCACTCCGATCGGTTGCACTTCCGGTTCTAATTTCATCGTACATCCACTCCCCCAGAAACCATCAAACCCTAACCCTTTGCTCTCTCTCTCTCTCTCTCTCCTCTCTGCCATGGCCAAAAAATGAAAGGCTCGGGCTTTTACAGTAGCAAAATCCTTCGAGGGTGGGTCGATTGCATAGCATCAGCACCCAACTCGATTTGATTTTTAAGTTACCCAAATGCCCCAAACTTGATCAAATTTTTAAGCTCTCTCTCCTCTCTCCCAGATCATTTCTTTATCGGTTATGATTTCAAATTTTAATGATGGGTTATCAAATTTTGGTTTCGAAAGCACTTGATGGTTCCAATTCTGGGGTTATTGATGAGAGTGATGAACTGGGTTCGAATTATTTGGGGTTAGATTTAGGGGTTAGGGTTAGGTTTGGATGATGGGAGTGATGGTTTGCAACTTCTTCTCCGATTCTTCACGAACCCTAGGATGAATTTTCTTGTTCCATCCTCGAAATCGATCTCAACGAAATCAATCTCACTCCATTCGCGAGCTAGCCAGTGGATGGTGGAGACCCTCGATAGCGGAGGAACCTTTTGCCACCACACCCCACGGCGGAGGACCTCCAAAATTCTGCAGGTTCATCGAACTTGCAACCTAATCCCCATTTTTTTTTAATTTCAATTGTTGTTTTTTTTCAAAAACAAAATCACTCAAATAAAAAAAAAATTGTGTTTACATTAAAAAAATCCCAAAAGAAAATAAAATTTATAATTGATATATATTTTCAATATAAAAATTATACATAATTAATTTTTTATCATATATTTGATAACAAAAAATATATCAGAAGCAAAATAAAAAAAGCATGAGCATCGAAAGACCATTATGCTCTCACTTGTTGATGTGCCACATCGGCAAATGACCACGTGGCATGGTCACGTCAACAAAATGCTGACATGGCTGAACGAGGTGTTGAAGGTGCTGATCTGACTCGACATATCAGCATCTATACAGTCATATGGATTGTCACGTTTTATCACATCATCAGTTAATGGCTAAACTATTGTCATCATTGACGGAATAAACAACTCGTTATATTTTTTGAAATTTGAAAATCACAAAATAGTATTTTTAATTATAAAAATTAATTTATGATAATGGGATAAACTTTAGGGATGAACATGTAATTTACTCGAGATATATATATATACATAATGTATAACTTTTATTTTGTTTTAAATATTTGTGTTATAAAACCAACGAGGGGCTGGTGGGAGTTTATAATGCTATATCAAATTTTATATCCATCAAAAGTAGTATGACTTTTCTTAATCTTAACCACAATACAAACATAGAAAAATATACGTAAAGTCATGTTGTATGAAAATAAAAATATATAAAATAATATGAGAAAATGATATTTTACAAAATTACAGTAAATAAAAATTGTGAGAAAAATAAATGAAAATTTTATTAAAATATTAATTATTTTATTGAAATATAAAATAGACAATTTTTATAATATAATTTAAAATAATTAAATATGTAATCATTAATCATAAAAAAAAATCAAAAACAAAAGTTATAATTAAATAATCAATAAATTCATTAAACTAAACCTAAATTATAAAATAATTCCTAACCTTAATTATTAACCCTAAAATTAATTTAAATATTCCTTTTTTATTTTTATTTTGTTTTCCTAAAATTAAATTTGAAACTACGAAATTAAAGCTTTAAATAATAAATAAAGAATATAAAATCTGAGAAAAAACATAAAATTTTGAAATAATATTGGAAAATCTTTCAAAAACATTGTTAACGGGGTGAAATAAGGAGCTACAAGAATCAAAACCCAAAAAAAAAAAAAAAACAAAACAAAACAAAACAAAACAAAACAAAACAAAAAACACACACACACAATCAAGGGGCAAGAAATCATAATAAAAACCTGATAAAGTGAGTGCAATTAAATCTCAATAAATTAATATGTTTGAGCCATGAAAATTTATTAAATAATCAAGATCATTTAATCAGATAAATTAATAAGATATTAATTTATTTATGCATTCTTTATTTTCTACATTGAACTTAATGCATGTATATAATATTTAACATAATGCATGCACATAAATCAATTTATTTAGATATTTTTAAAAATTTTTTCCAAACTTATTGCATATATATATATACACACACACTATATCAATGGTTAATATATGCAGTATATGTATATGTAGAGAGTATATAATGCATGTGCATAATATTTAACACAATGCATGCACATTCAAATCAATTTATTTAGACATTTTTTATTTCTCATTTCCAAAATATCGAACCTCGTCCATGTACATATTATAGTAGTGAAACTGGATGATTGGTTTCCCGAAGGAAACATTTGATCTACACTACACCTATACTAGATCCGTGGGTGGGTCCATTGGCATCTATAAGAACAAAGACAACTGACAATAAAAGAACAAGGCAGAAGATAATTGCTATTTATGATTATGATGAATAAAATTTCTAATGCTAGTTTTCAAGATGTTTTTCTTTTTTCTTTTTTCGTTTTTTTTCTTTTTTACAATGAAAACTTCTTAGGAAAGCACATTGAGCAAGACCCATATGTGAACTCCAAATCAGTATAATTCTCGAGAATTAAATTTGGGGTTTTACCTGCAAATGCAACGTAGACATTGGGTTCGGCAATAATAATATCTCCAAACATTTTAAAATTGATTGTTACCCCACCAATACTACAAGATGTGAAAATTGATACATAAAATAACTTTTTATTTGATTGATAATCATATAAAGTGGAAGATATTTTAGCTATTTACATCAAGCTCAAACTTGTTTCTTGCATGCGTGCTCCTCCAGATCTCACCTAAATCGTCTCATCTATCCTCCTAAGGAGAAATTTTAAACCCCAGTTCAAACAGGAGTACACCATGATAATGTTCCTTGGATGATACACATCTCAGGGTTAGACGCTAATGAGTATATTGAACTATCCATGTGGGTGAAAGCCCTCATAGCCCAGGCACAACGATGCAATTATCAAATGTATACTGATTTGATATTTGATGCTTATGATTCAATATTATTCATAATTTTCTTATAAGAAATTTATATTATAGTCATGTTTTTGTGACAATTTATTTAGAGGAAAGTGAAAAAATTGCTAGTAACTTGCTTCAAAATTTTCATAATTGTTTTGACAAACAAACACAATAAGAGACGAAATAAATTACTATTATTCAATAATCGATGAAACTGGGGAAAAAAAGTACACAATAGCGGTTGTGCATCGAAACAACCATTATTCAATAATCAGTAAAACCCAAAAAAAAAAAAGTACACAACAGCAGTTGTGCATGTAAACAAACCAACAGGAAAAGAAAATTCCAATACTAATTGGGATTTCGGTAGGTGACATATGTGGGAAAGCCTTGCATATTAAAGCCATTAAACTTGGTTGCAGCAGAGGATGTGTAAGCACCCATATTTTGAAAAACAAGCAAATCACCCACCTCCATCTCTGGCAGCTCACATTCATTCAGCACAAAATCAAGCGAATCACACGTTGGTCCAAACACAGTTGACTGGAAATTAGATCCACCGCTCCGATCACCATCGTCATCCTTCATAAAAAGTGGCTTAGCCAGCATAGAAGTACGATCAAAAGCAGGAAGATTAAAGGAGCCATAAATTCCATCATCAATCCAGTACTCCATTGTGCTCCCCCTCACTCTTTTCCCTATCACATTAGTAACCAGCGTAAAAGCATTCTCCGCGAAATATCTTCCTGGCTCTGCTATGATGGACAGATTTTTCTCCTCACAAAAATAGGCTTCAACTCCGCGATTTATCTCGGCAGCTATATCCTTGAAAAGAGGACAGGCCTGAAAGCCACCCCCAATATCAAGAATCTGCATTGCAGGTAACTTTAGTTCGGACGCCATGTTAAAGATAGCTTTTGCGCGGGCTATGGTCTCGTAGTAAGCCTTCGGATCGGATTGTTTGGTTCCCACATGAAATGAAACCCCGACAACCTTGAATCCATTTTCATGGGCATAACAGAGCAATGGCATGATCTCATCATCCAAAGCACCGAACTTTGATCCAAACTCGCGCCAGGATGTCTTATTATCAACCTTAATCCTAAGCAATAATTCACACTTGGGATGCCATTTTTTCAACTTGTCAATCTCACTTCTTGAATCAAAAGTTGTCAGGTTTACCCCAACACTTGCTGCATACTTTATGTAGCTAACAGACTTACATGCATTAGCATATAGAATGCGATCCGAAGACACACCCAAGGATTGAATGGCCATGATCTCGCCACAGCTCGCACAGTCGAAGTTTGCTCCAAGTGAGGAGAGAGCCAGGAGTAATGACGGGTTAGGATTACATTTGACTGCAAAGAAAGGCTTGACATTGGGAAGGAGAGAGTTCCATTGGGACATCAGTCTCTCTACAACACCCAAGTCAAGTATGTAAAATGGCTCCGATGATTCTTGTTTTTCAGCAATTGATCGAATGAGGTCAAGAATTCCATCTTTTGGTGTCAAATGAAGGGTCGACTGACCTTTTAGCACTTGACTAGCAGCATTCGGCATTGCTTGGTTGAGGGTGGTGGAGTCTGATTCTGGGACTGTGTTTTGGAAAATGGTCGTTGTAGTGACACAAGAGAAGAAAAAGAAGTTGGGAAGTTGTGATGGGATTGAATGGCAATTTGAAATTTTGTAATAGCGCAACTATTTATAACCCATCTTGCAAGTATTTATATAAATAGTAACATGAAAAATTTTGACAGAATTAATATCCTAGGAATATAATAATCACTAAAAAATTTTGACGGTTTGGATTTAATCCTAACCACCCCTAACTCATTGGTTGCCATCATAACCATCCAAAATTTTTTACTTTTAAATCATCACTCACCTCATACATACCATTCTATTGATCCAAAATTTTTAATTTGGAAAAAACTTTGAATAGCCTGTGTTTAACCCTGACATCTAACACTTATCAACCTTATAACTACTCATATATTCCTGATTATCCAAAATTTTAAAATATAAAAGGGTAATTATTATCTATAAACTCTCTTATTCTTATCTTAAATCATTGAATTATTATCGTTGTCCACGAGATTCATTTCAAATATTTAGTCTATTATAACTTATAGAATCTTCTTTCAAATGATTAAGACATATTTAAAATTAGAACATAAAATAGAAAATTAAAGATATCAAATTTTAGAAACATTGGCTATTTGAAAAAAAAAATTAATATCTGGAATTCGTGCAGACCCCTTCTATTTATCCATGGCATAGAATATTCCTTATATTAAGGATGCGATCAATACAACTCTATTTTACAGTTCTGGTTTGTATAAAAATGGAAATTTAAACGAATATTCATTTTCTATGTATTGCACTTGACATTGAAGGTAGCATTTGTAGGCGAACTCTCATACCTCAATTATTAATTATATAGAAATAAAAAAAATTTTGCCTTATCTAACAAGTCTAGGAAAAGCATTCTTTCATTGAATTTTTTTACTTAATTAAGTATAATGGTTGAAATAATAAAAGCCATCAAAGAGATGCGGATCTTTTTGAAGAGTTTAATCATGCATTATTGAATCTAAGAGATTTTCAATCCACCACCTCCTTCTGAACCAATGAATCATGAATCAAATGAATTAAATTTTATATGATTGTTCAGATTAGTATATTTTGATAAATTTTTAATTATATTATTAATATATTTTGATAAATCAAAATGAATATTGATGATTTTGATTAAAAATTTATCAAAGGATATTAATTAATTGATCAAGAATTAATTATATGTTGATATAAAATTTAATCTATTTAGTTTATAAATCATTTGTGTAAATCAATCTAGAGGATGTGAATAAATTGATCGGAGATTTTTCATACTATTCTGGGTTATATACCTAAAATTCCAATTTAATACTTTAAAATCAAAAATCAATAAAATTTACGATTTTGTTTTATAATTACTAAGATATTTTACAGAATATTTTAAATACCGAATTTTCGGTATTACAATTTTTGTCGCTGAAGTGAGTAAGAGCAAACCCAAATAGCCGAAGCCGCTTGCCCCTTGCACCCCGGACCGCCTACCCGCCCGTGCCTAAATGTGCTGAAAGTTTACTCCCACCCAGGTTCGAACTCGGGTGTGAGAGAGGAAACTTGAGAGCCTTAACCACCATACCACCATTACATTTATGTTATTAGTGTATTTTTTTTTTACTTCTATACTTTATTTGTAACTCTCAATATTAAAAACCACAGTACTATTATTTAATAAAAATATAAATTTTTATTTAATAAAAACATAAAATTATATTTGAAAAACAAAAAATTATATCTAATAAAAATACAAAATATATTTAATAAAAATAAAAATTATTTTTAATAAAAATACAAAATTATATTTGATAAAAAAATAAAATTATATTTAATAAAAACACAAAATTATATTTAATGAAAACATAAAATTATATTTAATAAAAATACAAAATTTTATTTAATAAAAACAAAAAATTATATTTAATAAAAATACAAAACTATATTTAACAAAAATATAAAATTATATTTAATCAAAAAATAAAATTATTTTTAAATAAAATACAAAATTATATTTAATAAAACAAAAGTTATATTTAATAAAAACACAAAATTATATTTATTAAAAATACAAAATTATATTTAATAAAAACAAAAAATTATATTTAACAAAAAAATAAAATTATATTTAATAAAAATATAAAATTATATTAAATAAAAATACAAAATTATATTTAATAAAAAAATTATATTTAATAAAAATACAAAATTATATTTAATAAAAACAAAAAATTATATTTAACAAAAAAATTAAATTATATTTAATAAAATTCAAAATTATATTTAATAAAAATACAAAATTATATTTAATAAAAACAAAAATTTATATTTAACAAAAAAATAAAATTATATTTAATAAAAATACAATTTATATTTAATAAAAACAAAAAATTATATTTAACAAAAAAATAAAATTATATTTAATAAAAATACAAAATTATATTTAATAAAAAAATTATATTTAATAAAAATAAAAAATTATATTTAATAAAAACAAATAATTATATTTAACAAATAAATAAAATTATATTTAATAAAAATATAAAATTATATTTAATAAAAAGATACAATTATATTTGATAAAAATACAAATTATATTTAATAAAAACCAAAAAAAAATTATATTTAACAAAAACAAAAAGATTTTTTAAGTTTTAGCGACTGATTAGCGAAGAAAAAGTTAGCGACTGAAATTTTCCGTCGCTAATTTTAGAGACAGATTTAGCGACCGAAAAATCAGCATCGGATTTTTTCGTCGCTAAATCTGTCTCTGATTTTTCAGTCCCAAATCCGTAAAAAATAGCGACGGATTTTTTTCTGTCGGTAATTTCCGTCGCTAAAGACCCTTTTTCTGGTAGTGTATTTATCCATGACATAGAATATTCCTTATATTAAGGATACGATCAATACAACTCTATTTTACAATTCTAATTTGTATAAAAATGGAAATTTAAACGAATATTCATCTTCTATGTATTGCACTTGACATTGAAGGTAGCATTTGTAGGCAAACTCTCATACCTCAATTATTAATTATATAGAAATAAAAAAAATTTTGCCTTATCTAACAAGTCTAGGAAAAGCATTCTTTCATTGAATTTTTTTACTTAATTTAGTATAATGGTTGAAATAATAAAAGCCATCAAAGAGATGCGGATCTTTTTGAAGAGTTTATTCATGCATTATTGAATCTAAGAGATTTTCAATCCACCACCTCCTTCTGAACCAATGAATCATAAATCAAATGAATTAAATTTTATATGATTGTTCATATTAGTATATTTCGATAAATTTTCAATTCCATTATTAATATATTTTGATAAATCAAAATGAATATTGATGATTTTGATTAAAAGTTTATCAAAGGATATTAATTAATTGATCAAGAATTAATTATATGTTGATATAAAATTTAATCTATTTAGTTTATAAATCAATTGTGTAAATCAATCTAGAGGATGTGAATAAATTGATCGGAGATTTTTCGTACTATTCTGGGTTATTGAGATTTGTAGAAGAATATGAAGATAGAAAGTAAGAAAAAAGTAGTAGATATAGGGATTTATAGTGGTTTCATCAAATCAGTATACGTCCACTATAAACACCCTCTTGGATTTTCACAGATAAATGAATTTGAACGTTTGTTATTAATGTTCTTCACCATGCTCATTGAATGTTTTCAGCTGTTCTTATCAAATGTTTTTGCTCATTAATATACTTAAGTCAATAAGTGGCTTCTTTATTTTTTTTTTGATGGGCAATTCCTGTCTTGCATAAGGTTTTTTTTTTTTAATATTAGTTCAAACAAATAACACAATTTTGTCTATGTAACGGTTGACTGGAATGTATACCGACAAATTTAAATAATATTCGGCGTGTTAGCTTATGTGAAGTCTGTGTTTATCTATATTGTGTACTGGTCGATCTAAAGTTGTGCTTAGTCAATCTACTCAGCTTACAAGCCATCAAATTTTTGATTAATCAAAACATTTTCAAAGTACATGTCATTTAATTTTTGAAGAGTCAAAGATATGATCAAGGTACACGTCATCCTCAAGAGTTAGTGAGTCATGCTTGAGTCAAGCTTGAGCAAACTTGAGAATGTATTGGTCAACTCTTGTAAATAAGAGGTCAACCGTGTGAGAACCAAGTCGACTGAATTTTGAAATAGAAAAAAGGTGTGACTTGGCTTTTGTCTTTGTCAAGTTGACTGAAGGAGAACATGGGTTCAATCTTAAAGCTCTGCGGGTCAACCGCTTGAGCTTTCCGTTAGCCGCCTGAGCATAGCAGGTTTGTTGCTTGTGCTTGCAGTCACCCGTTTGAGCATAGCATATCAACCACTTTAGCCAATTAAAAAAATATTAGATTTTATAATTTTAAATAGTTTTGAACCAATTAAAATACACTTAAAATTAAATAAAACAATTTTAAAATCATATTAAGATAAATTTTATAAGAAATAAGATGTATCTGTACATAACTTATTTAATTATGTAAAATTACTCAAAAATATCAAAAAAAAGTAAAAAATTATCATACTAGTTACTGATACACTCCTAGAATCATCCAAAGAGGTAAATTTAGTTGTGCCTATGTGTACGTTCCCCCACCCCACCATATATTTCGAGCTATCGTACATGTCAAAGGCCTCGTTTGTAAATTTTAATTTTACTTAATTTGTCTTGATTTATTTTATTTATTTTTATTATTATAATATTTTATAATATTTTGACCTTTTTTTATAATATGCAAAAACTAATATTGATTTTAATATTTGACCTTTTGACCTCTTTTTTTTTCATAATTAAAACCCATAATTTTGAAAAACAAAAGAAAAAAATGTCAGTGTCTGTGTTTTTAACAGAAGCTATTTCTGAACCTCAGCCGACCAAAAGGCACAAAGTCCCCGAAAAGGGAAAAAAAAATGTCTTTTTCATCGACGAAGAGAGAGAAGAACGGAGAGAGGGTTCTCGGCCATCGGTTTTTCGGCGGTGGGGAGAGGAAGAAGAGAAAAAGGAGAGAAGAGAGAGAAAGCTCCGCAGCCGGCGGCGGTAGGGGAGAGTGCATCGAGTGAGGAGAGTAGATTTCCAGAGACAGGCAAAAAATTTTCTTTTTTGAGGGAGTGTTTTAATAAATTCAATATCCAAATGCAGGAACTAGGGTTTATTTGTAGAGAGAGGGACCCCCTCTTGCCTTTCTCTCTCTAACCCTTATTCTTCTTGTTTGGGATGCTAGTGAAAGAAATACGTCTCTCTTTTCTTCTTCAAAAAAATAACAGCAAAATAGGCAACAGAGACTCTCTCTCTCTCTCTCTCTCTCTCTCTATCTCTCGATATTGAGATTCGGGGTTTGCAAAGGAAATGGTGTGTTTGAGTTGAGGGACTGCGAATTTTTGTCTCTCTAGATCCAATAATCAATCAAAAATGGAACTTCAGGGAATTTATGATTTAAATGCATAACTCAGAAGCAGTTTATGTGCAGAAAACACCATTTATGGAAAAATTAGCACTGATGCTCTTCAAAACCCCCATCTGACAAAACTCTGGAGCAATTGAAGCAGAGGCAACTCAAAATCACAGAGCACAATCGTCATGAAACCAATGTGAAAAGAAGCTTAGCAAGTTCAACATGACCAAAGTGACTCGGACTCTCTGAGTTAATTAAATTGTGTGAAAACTTTAATCAAATCTAAGTACGAACTTTTTGGGGTTGGCTTGGGGTCTACAGGGCTGCCAATGCTATTACCAACACACCCAGAGAGAGAGAGAGAGAGTCGGTCTGAGTTCCCGCTGCCGGTGCGGCTGGACTTTCTCTCTCCTCTCCTCTCTCTTCGTCGTTGAAAAGGCCAGTACATTTTTTTCCCTTCCCAAAAAGGCTCTGCGTTTCATTAAAAAAAGAAAAAAAAAAGATTTTTATTAAAAACAAAAGATTTGTCAAAACTCAAAAGGTTGAAAAGGCCGGTACATTTTTTTTCCCTTCCCCCAAAAAGGCTCTGCGTTTCATTAAAAAAAAAATATATATATATATATATATATATTAAAAACAAAAGATTTGTCAAAACTCAAAAGGTCAAAAAAATTAATAATTAATTATTAATCCCCGTTAAAAACTTAACCCGTGTTGACTGGGGTTAACGTTGATAATTAATAATTTATCCCTCTGTTAAAAACTTAACCCGCGTTGACTGAGCTTAATGTTGATCGATGGGATGAACTTGCGTTGACTGAGGCTAACGTTGAGCGATGGATGAACTTGTTTACTTTTCAAAGTGGGAACCTTAACCATAGTTTTACGATTTTAGCAAATAATTTACTTTTATTAAAAATTAATTTTGTATTCCAAAGGCCACAAATTTGTAGGCACAACATTAGTCGAAAACCATCGATGGATGTACATGTGAAATTCACAATTCAAAACAAAAAGGAAAAGCGATTGTCTCATTCAACATTATTATATAAGCCCACCAATCAATTGGGGCTATTATTATGAAATCTAATACCTTGATGTAATTTGTTGGGGAAAAAAAAAACTTTTTCAGCGGATCAACATTTAAACTAAAATTATAAAATTTAAAGCAAAAAATTGTTCATAAAAAAGTTTCAATAGTATAAAAGGTTAAAACCTTTACCTTTAGATTGAGAAAGGGGTCACCGTCACCCCCCCCCCCCCCGGGGCGGGCCAAAAAATGGCTTTTTGGGGGAGAAGCGGGGGAGGGGGGGAGAGAGAGAGAGAGTAGAGCTCAAAGAGGCCAAATGTGGGGAATTGAAAAAAAAAATGGGGGGGAGGGGCGGGGGGCGGGGAATGGCCGAGTCCTCGTGAATTGAAGTTTGGACGAAAATTATCTTGTGGCCTTCAAATTTTAAAAAGTATAACAAGTTGGTCCTTTTGTCAATGACGACGATAATCTGACCGGTAACTGATGATGTGGCATGACGTAACAATTTACGTGACTGTACAGATATACAGATGCTGATGTGTTAAGACCTGGTCAACACCTTCGACAATTTATTTAATCACGTCAATATTTTGCTCCACGTTGTCATTTGTTGATGTGGCACAGCCACATGGCATGTCACGTCACGAACCCTCCCCTCCCCCTCTCTCTTCTCTACTATTCTCAAACCCCCTTCCTCAATCGACACAATGCTTCTCTCTCTCTCTCTCTCTCCCCTTTACCATGACCAAAAAACAAAAGGTTTGGGCTTCCACAGCAGCAGAATCCTCCAAGGGTGTGTCGATTGCACAACATCAGTACCAAACTCGATGAGATTCTCAATCGATTGCACTCCCATTGGTTGCACTTCCGGTTCTAATTTCATCGAACACCCACTCCCCCAGAAACCATCCAACTCTAACCCTTTGCTCTCTCTCTCTCTCCTCTCCGCCATGGCCAAAAAATGAAAGGCTCGGGCTTTTATAGTAGCAAAATCCTCCAAAGGTAGGTCGATTGCATAGCATCAGCACCCAACTCGATCAAATTTTTAAGTTACCCAAATGTCCCAAACTTGATCAGATTTTTAAGCTCTCTCTCCTCTCTCCCAGATCCATTCTTTATCGGTTATGATTTCAAATTTTAATGATAGGTTTTCAAAATTTGGTTTCGAAGGCACTAATGATTCCAATTCTGGGGTTATTGATGAGAGTGATGAACTGGGTTTGAATTATTTGGAGTTAGATTTAGGATTAGGGTTAGGTTTGGATGATGGGAGTGATGGTTTGTAGCTTCTTCTCCGATTCTTTGCGAACCCTAGGATGAATTTTCTCATTCCATCCTCGAAATCGATCTCAATGAAATCGATCTTACTCCATTCACGTGCTAGCCAGGGGATGGTGGAGACCACCGATAGCGGGGGAACCTTCCGCCACCACCACCTCACGACGGAGGACCTCCAGAATTCTGCAGGTTCATTGAACCTGCAACCTAATTCCCATTTTTTTAATTTCAATTATTGTTTTTATTTCAAAAACAAAATCACTCAAATAAAAAAAAAAGTGTTTACATTAAAAAATCCCAAAAAAAAACAAAATTTATAATTGATATATATTTTCAATATGAAAATTGTATATAATTAATTTTTATCATATATTTGATAACAAAAAATTCATCGAAAGCAAAATAAAAAAACATGAGCATCAAGACCATTATGCCCTCACTTGTTGATGTGGCATGCCACGTGGTAGTGTCACATCGGCAAATGACAACGTGGCATGGCCACGTCAGTAAAATGCTAACGTGGCTGAACGAGGTGTGCTGAAGGTGCTGATCTGATCTTAACACATCAACGTCCGTACAGTTATGTAGATTGCCACATCATGTCACATCATTAGTTAACGGTTAGACTGTCGCCGTCATTGACCAAAAGACTAACTTGTTACACTTTTTGAAATTTGAAAACCACAGAATAATATTCATAATTGTAAGAACTAATCTATGAAAATGGGATAAACTTTAGAGACTGAACTTGTAATTTATATATATATATATAATGTATAACTTTTATTTTGTTTTAAATATTTGTGTTATAAAACAAACGAGGGGCTAGTGGGAGTTTATAGTGCTATCTCAAATTTTATATCCATCAAAAGTAGTATGACATTTTTTTAATCTTAACCACAATACAAACATAGAAAAATATACGTAAAGTTATGTTGTATGAAAATAAAAATATATAAAATTATATGAGAAAATGATATTTTACAAAATTACAGTAAATAAAAATTGTGAGAAAAATAAATGAAAATTTTATTAAAATATTAATTATTTTATTGAAATATAAAATAGACATTTTTTATAATATAATTTAAAATAATAAAATATGTAATCATTAATCATAAAAAAATAAAATCAAAAACAAAAGTATAATTAAATAATCAAATAATTCATTAAACTAAACCTAAAATATAAAATAATTCTTAACCTTAATTATTAACCCTAAAATTAATTTAAATATTCCTTTTTTGTTTTTATTTTGTTTTCCTAAAATTAAATTTGAAACTATGAAATTAAAGTTTTAAATAATAAATAAAGAATATAAAATCAGAGAAAAAACATAAAATTTTGAAATATTATTGGAAAATCTTTCAAAAACATTGTAAAAGGGGTGAAATAAGGAGCTACAAGAATCAAAACCCAAACAAAAAAAAAAAAACACACACACACACACACACACACAAACAAAGGGGCAAGAAATCATAATAAAAACCTGGTAAAGTGAGTGCAGTTAAATCTCAATAAATTAATATCTTTGAGCCATGAAAATTTATTAAATAATCAAGATCATTTAATCAGATAAATTAATACTATTAATTTGTTTATGCATTCTTTATTTTCTACATTGAACTTAATGCACAGACATATCTTTAACTTCTTTTTCCAAAATATTGAACTTAATGCATGTATAAAATATTTAACATAATGCATGCACATAAATCAATTTATTTAGATATTTTTTTAAATTTTTTTCCAAACTTAATGCACATATATATATATATATATGTACACTATATCAATGGTTAATATATGCAGTATATGTATATATAGAGAGTATATAATGCATGTGCATAATATTTAACACAATGCATGCACATATAAATCAATTTATTTAGAGATTTTTTATTTCTCATTTCCAAAATATCGAATCTCATCCATGTGTGTAGAGTTTTTTTAATTATGGTCATAAATTCGATTCCTCATGGTTATGAAAAAAATCATATTATAAGATCTCTTTTAAAAATAATATAATAATAAATTGATCCGAATTAATAGGACGGAAGAAAAAAAAAAAGTAAAACCGGATGGTTGGTTTCACGAAGGGAACGTCTGATCTACACTACACTTATACTAGATCAGTGGGTGGGTCCACTGGCATCTATAAGAACAAAGACAACTGTCAATAAAAGAACAAGGCAGAAGATAATTGCTATTTATGATTATGATGAATAAAAGTTCTAATACTAGTTTTCAAGAGGTTTTTTCTTTTTACTGTTTTTTTTTTCTTTTTTACAATGAAAACCTCTTAGGAAAGCACATTGAGCAGGACCCATATGTGAACTCCAAATCAGTATAATTCTCAAGAATTTAATTTGGGGTTTTACTTGCAAATGCAATGTAGGCATTGGATTCAACAATAATAATATCTCCAAACATTTTAAAACCGACTGTTACCTGACTAATGATAGGAGATGTGAAAATTGATACATAAAATAACTTTTTATTTGATTAATAATCATATAAAATGGAAGATATTTTAACTATTTACTTCAAACTCAAACTCTATCCTCCTAAGGAGAAATTTCAAACCCAGGTTCGAATGGGAGTACACCATGATAATGTGCCTTGGATAATCCACATCTTAAGGTGAAATGCTGATGAACACATTCAACTATTGGTGTGGGTGAAAGCCCTCACAGCCCAGGCACAACGCTGCAATTATCAAAGACGCACTGATTTGATATTTTATGTTTATGATTCAGTATTATTCATGATTTTCTTATAAGAAATTTATATTAAGGTCATGTTTTTGTGACAATTTATTTAGAGGAAAGTGAAAAAAATTGCTAGTAACTTGCTTCAAAATTTTTATAATTGTTTTGACAAACAAACACTGTAATGTTGCACCAAATCATATAATAAGAGATGAAATAAATTACTATTATTCAATAATTGATGAAACTGAAAAAAAAAAAAAAAAGAACACAATAGCAGTTGTGCAACAACTGTTATTCAATAATCGGTGTAACCAAAAAAAAAAAAATAGTACACAACAGCAGTTGTGCATGTAAACAAACCAACAGGAAAAGAAAATTCCAATACTAGTTGGGATTTTGGTAGGTGACATATGTGGGGAAGCCTTGCATATTAAAGCCATTAAACTTGGTGGCAGCAGAGGATGTGTAAGCACCCATATTTTGAAAAACAAGCAAATCACCCACCTCCATCTCTGGCAACTCACATTCATTCAGCACAAAATCAAGCGAATCACACGTTGGTCCGAACACAGTTGACTGGAAAGTAGATCCACCGCTCCGATCACCATCGTCATCCTTCATAAAAAGTGGCTTAGCCAGCATAGAAGAACGATCAAAAGCCGGAAGATTAAAGGAGCCATAAATTCCATCATCAATCCAGTACTCCATTGTGCTCCCCCTCACTCTTTTCCCTATCACGTTAGTAACCAGCGTAAAAGCATTCTCCGCGAAATATCTTCCTGGCTCTGCTATGACGGACAGATTTTTCTCCTCACAAAAATAGGCTTCAACTCCGCGATTTATCTCGGCAGCTATATCCTCGAAAAGAGGACAGGCCTGAAAGCCACCCCCAATATCAAGAATCTGCATTGCAGGTAACTTTAGTTCAGACGCCATGTTAAAGATAGCTTTTGCGCGGGCTATTGTCTCGTAGTAAGCTTTCGGATCGGATTGTTTGGTTCCCACATGAAATGAAACCCCGACAACCTTGAATCCATTTTCATGGGCATAACAAAGCAATGCCATGATCTCATTATCCAAAGCACCGAACTTTGATCCAAACTCGCGCCAGGATGTCTTATTGTCAACCTTAATCCTAAGCAATAATTCGCACTTGGGATGCCATTTTTTCAACTTGTCAATCTCACATTTTGAATCAAAAGTGGTCAGGTTTACCCTAACACTTGCTGCATACTTTATGTAGCTAAGAGATTTACATGCATTGGCATATAGAATGCGATCCGAAGACACACCCAAGGATTGAACGGCCATGATCTCGCCGCAGCTCGCGCAGTCGAAGTTTGCCCCAAGTGAGGAGAGAGCCAGGAGTAATGAAGGATTGGGATTACATTTGACTGCAAAGAAAGGCTTGACATTGGGAAGGAGAGAGTTCCATTGGGACATGAGTCTCTCTACAACACCCAAGTCAAGTACGTAAAATGATTCCGGTGATTCTTGTTTTTCAGCAATTGATTGAATGAGGCCAAGAATTCCATCTTTTGGTGTCAAATGAAGGGTCGACTGACCTTTTAGCACTTGACTGGCAGCATTCGACATTGCTTGGTTGAGGGTGGTGGAGTCTGATTCTGGGACTGTGTTTTGGAAAATTGTCGTTGTAGTGACACAAAAGAAGAAAAAGAAGTTGGGAAATTGTGATGGGATTGAATGGTAATTTGAAAATTTTGTAATAGCGCAAGTATTTATAACCCATCTTGCAGGTAGTTATATAATTAGTAACTCGGAAATATTTGACAGAATTAATACCCCAGGAACATAATAATCACTAAAAAATTTTGACGGTTTGGATTTAATCCTAACCACCCCTAACTCATTGGTTGCCATCATAACCATCCAAAATTTTTTACTTTTAAATCATCACTGACCTCATACATCCAAAATTTTTAATTTTGGAAAAACTTTGGATAGCCTGTATTTAACCCTGACATCTAACACTTATCAACCCTATAACTACTCATATATTCCTGATTGTCCAAAATTTATATATATAAAAGGGTAATTGTTATCTATTCATTCCACCATTCTTATCCTAAACCATTGAATTATTGTCATTGTCTATGAGATTCATTTCAAATATTTTGTCTATTATAACTTATAGAATCTTCTTTCAAATGATTGAGACATATTTAAAATTAGAACATAAAATAGAAAATTAAAGATATCAAATTTTAGAAACATCGGGTTTTTGAAAAAAAAAAATAAAAATTAATATCTGGAAGTCGTGCAGAGCCCTTCTATTTATCCATGGCATAGAATATTCCTTATATTAAAGATGCAATCAATACAACTCTATTTTACAGTTCTGATTTGGCAGTAGGTCCCAATGCTACAAAATCACAATATATAAAAGATATGTTTGTATAAAAAAGAAAATTTAAAACGAATATTCTTTTTCTATGTAATGCATTTGACACTGAAGGCAGCATTTGTAAGCAAACTCTCATACCTCAATTATTAATTATATAGAAATAAAAAAATTTTTTGCCTTATCTAACAAGTCTAAGAAAAATATTCTTTTTATGATTTTTTTACTTAATTAAGTATAATGGTTGAAAGATCAAAGAGATGCGAATCTTTTTTGAAGAGTTTATTCATGCATTATCGAATTTAAGAGATTATTCAATCCACCAACTCCTTCTGAACCATTGAATCATAAATCAAATGAATAGAATTTTATATGATTGTTCATATTTAGTATACTTTGATAAATTTTAAGTATATTATTAACATATTTTGATAAATCAAAATGAATTTTGATGATTTTGATTAAAAGTTTATCAAAGGATATTAATTAATTGATGAAGAATTAATTATATGTTGTTATAAAATTTAATCTATTTAGTTTATAAATTATTTGTGTAAATCATGGAGGAGGTGAATAGAATGATTAGAGATTTTTCATACTTTTATGGGTTATTGAGATTTATAGAAGCATATGAAAATAGAAAATAAGAAAGAATTAGTGACCACAAGATTTTATAGTGATTCCCCCTAATCAGTACACATTTACTCCGAGACACCCTTGATTTTTACTATTTTTTTCAAATAATACTGACCATTTGCTTACCTGATGCAAGTGAGACCTTCACAAGCATTCCTACATGAAATACTCACACTCTCTCTCCAACCCTAGATCGAGAAACTCTTATGGTCTTTTGAATTTTTCGAATACAAAAGAAGTAAAATGTTACAGAATGTGAGACTCAATCCTCAGAAGTAACCCAATTAAGTTCAAAAATTTTATAAACAAAGAATTAGAGAAGTAGAAAAATGAGTGTGTTTTGAAAAAAGTATTTGCTTTAATGGAGTCACGGTAAGTTCATTCAATTTCTCAGCCGTTACTCTATTCCTTCATAACTTTTATCTTTATAACTCTTGAAGAGAGCCGATGAGTTGGTAGCTGAATTTAAACGTCCGTCATTAATGCTCTTCACCATTCTCATTGAATGTTTTTAACTGTTCTCATTAAATGTTTTCGTCATTAATGCTCTTTACCATTCTCATTGAATGTCATTAATGCTCTTCACCATTCTCATTGAATGTTTTTAACTGTTTTCATTAAATGTTTTCGTCATTAATGCTCTTCACCATTCTCATTGAATGTTTTTAACTGTTCTCATTAAATGTTTTTGCCCATTATTACACTTAAGTGCTTCTTTACTTCTTTTTTATGGACAATTCTTGTCTTTATAGAAGTTTAAATTTCTTTTCCTACGAATAGAATGTTAGTTCAAACTAATAACACAATTTTTTCTATGTAATGATTGACTGGGATGCCTGCCGGGTTGACCCAAATTTAAATAATTTTCGGTGTGTTGGCCTATGTGAAGTCTAGGTTTATCTATATTGTGCATTGATCGAACTGAAGTTGAGCTTGGTCGACCTACTCAGCTTACAAGCCATCAGATTTTGATTAGTCAAAAGATTTTCGAAGTACATGTCATTCAATTTTTTAGGAGTCAAAGATATATCAAGGTACACATCATCCTCAAGAGTCAGTGAGTCAAACTTGAGAACATATTGATCGACTCTTGTGAATAAGGGGTCAACTTTGTGAGAATCAGGTTGATTGAATTTTAGAATAGGTTGATCGAGAAAGGTGTGGGTCAGCTTTTGTCTTGTCAGATCGACTAAAGGAGAACATGGGTTCAATCTTGAAGCTCTGCGGGTCGATTGCTTGAGCTTCCAGTTAGCTGCTTGAGCATAGCATGTCTACTGCGGGTCAGCCACTTGTACTTGCGGTTGGCCACTAGAGCCAAGCGGGCCATCCACTTGGCCATGCAGTCGACCATTAGAGCTCAACGGGTCAACCGCTGGGCATCTTTGGGTCGGCTGTTTGGAGTGTTTTGGGTAGGTTGGTTCGACCCTATTTTTCAAATTATTTTCAGTTCATTTTCAAATTTATTTTCCTTTTGTGATTTGATGATCATGAAAATCTAATATTGATACATTTGTTATTATTATCATAAAAAACAAGAGTAAAACACACGTCCAACCATCACAAAAGGTTTTTTTTATTTACTCTCTCTCTTGGATTGTAAAAATACTACTAGGACTCCCGCACCAAACATATGGAATAATAATATTATAATATTAGTATTATAATAATTTTAATCATTATTTTAGTTAGAACCATTAATTGAGGAGATTTAAGTATTAGATACTCTCATCTCCCCATACACAAGGTCTCACTAGCAAGCATTCCATGCTCTGGGTAGAATATTGGAATTTATTCATTGTGTGGCATTCAAGATAGATGGTGCTAAGTATATCCCAAAATAATTAAACTGAGGATTTATAGAGATGATTGTGTGGTTTTGGTGTCTTTTCAATTATAATATTAAAAATATAAATAATTTTATCTTAAAATTAATTTAAAATTATTTTTAATGAAATAAATTATTAATTACATCATCACCATATATCAATATTATATCAGTGTTATATGAGCATTACGTCCACTTACATCCAAATTATTTTGATTTAAATGGGTTGGACTCATTCAAATTCCTTTTACTAAAAGAGATTTAAAACTAATACAAAATAAAAATTATTTATATTCTGATGTTATAATTAGAATTTTACTTTTAGCATAGTTAAAGTCAATGATATTTTTTTTTTAATTTAAAAATTATTAATGTGATAATCATTTAAATTTCTATAAAGATTTTTTATGTCTACTAACAAATTATTATTTTTTATTTAAAAATATTTTATTTAATTAAAATTATTATATGATAATAATATATATGATAGAAATAAATTGAGAGAAGTGTATGTCAGCTCAAAACACGTCGTGTCCTCACCAACGGTCTGCAATAGAAGTGAAGGGAGTGAAATCACGTGACTTGATATTCGTTTATTTATCTTACAAAGAAAGAAATAGTACTTCTTAGAATTTACGTGACAACTTGAATTTATAATTAACCACAACTGCACAAGTTTCCTGCTATTTTCCAAACACTATTCATGTGCGACACGCTCTCAAGGAAGGGGAAAAAAATGGAGGGGAGAGAGAAGGGATGGCAGCGAATGCATGTAAATGGAGCCCCAAAAAAAGGGGGATTCTCGAAATTGGACTGGGCTTGATGAAAACTGGACTTTGAAAGGCCCAATTTGTGGATCCATGTTCATCTATGGTAAGAGAAGACCCGACCCAACAGGTCCAATTGGGTGATTCAAATCTGACCAAGTCTGTCGATGTGCATGGTTCAGTTTCTATTTCAGGAATAAAATCTTTGTTTTTTTGTTACAATAGGAGTCAAATCTCGGAGGCTGTTGACACTGGACTATCCCCTAGAAATATTTCAGGAATAAAATCTGAAAACGACCAACAGAATACAAAGCCAACAGAATACAAAGCCGGAGGGGCCTTCAAATTTTGGATTCTTTCACAAAAAAATGAAAATAGAAAAATAAAAAAGAGCACAAAATAATATAGAAAAATAATAAAAATAAAGAAAATAAAAATATGAGAAAATTCATAAATATAAAAAATATAAGAATTTTTATGTAAATAACTATTTTATAGAAAATAATAGAATAATTATATTTTATAATATTAATAATCTAAAATGATCAAATATGTAATTATTAAATATAAAAAATAAAATTTATAATTAAATATAAAAAAATATAAATATAAAAAATATTAAAATTTTTTGGGGTAGCAGTATGTCCTTCCATTGCGGATGCAGCTCTGGAAGCAGTATTGGCTTTTCTCTTGGAAGGCACAAGGAGAGACAGGTTAAGGAACAAACTTCTTTCTAGTCCGTTCCCACAAATAGCGCTAACATGTTGGAGATAGGTTTGACTCTACAAATGATGACTCCGCTGACTCGAATAAAATGTCTAGTCATCGGGCGATCTTAATTGATGGGATTTGCGAAAGACCATCAGAGGATACTCAGGTGAAAGAGATTCTGATGTTCAAATCAGAGAGTGGTTTTCGAAAAGCGAAACAGACTGATAGAGAGATTTGTTATCCCTTTGTGCACTATGTGTAAGTGCAAAAGGTGTACCTAGTCGATAAGCTTAATGATGTATATATGGCCTTCATGTGTGATTTTCATACACATTCAGCGCGTTAAAATCTTAATTTCCTTGTGAAAATATTCCGAGATCACGGGAATTATAATAAGAAATTTATGAAAATTTAAAATACTATTATTCAAGGAGATTCAGTTCACTAAAGATTTCTTTTCTTATTGACGGTTGTCAAAGATTTCATTCCTGAATATGAGAGGTTGTCTCCACAATTTAAGTGGTAGTGAATATTACCTTTAGACGAAAGGTGGAATCGAGCATGGAGAAGATTCGAGAGCAAATCAGATAGCTAACAAGAAAAATCTGATTAGTATGCATCAAGAGGGTAGGTTGTGTCTACTCATTTGGGAAATAAATCTCATATTGATGATACTTTTTGAGGGGTCTCAATCCTCGCAACAATGGGTCTTTGGGATATGTTCCATCAATAATAATTAAAATGATCAAATATATAATTATTAATTATAAAAAGTAAAAATTATAATAATTATAAAAAAATATATAAATATAAGAAATATAAAAGTTTTTATATTTATATTAATTAATTTACCTTCATAAATTTTTTTACAAGACTTTGATGGTTGTTCCCACTCTTTTTTCCCGCTTAGCCTGCCTCCCCCATTCAGATATAAGAAACATGAATATTTTGTACAAATGTCTTACGAATTTTATTACATACATTTATATATACATCAACAGCTATGGACGAATAGTATGATTTTGTCTAATATTATTATAATTGTCTAAATAATTTATCTTTATTGCTTGTTTGAGTACACATATTCCATGAATGTCTCTGAATATCCAGTTGTCCATGTGTTTCCTCCACTCGCCAAAACATATGAATGCGCTAGGTGTTGATACCACTTTTTGGGCTGACGCTGTATGTCGATGAGTCATTCGTGGGGTAATCAAATCAGACTAAAGAGAAATGATATGGGTAGTGACATATCAAACCTATTGAATGATATAAAATGGAGAGAGAAAAAAAATAACTTCATGTGTGTCGCACATGAATAATGTTAGGAATGTGCACATGCGTGTCGCACACAGTTAATATCTAAAAGCATGGCTCAAACCTATTGCACACGCATGTTTTTTAAAAAAAAAAAAATAGAGAGAAAAAGTAAACTTCAAGAGCAGAGTTAATAGAGAGAAAAATAACTTCAAGAGCTTTTTAAGTAGAACACAGTTAATATCTAAAAGCATGGCAAAGTTGAGTCCATGAATTTGGAGCTCAGTGACAGCAATGTACTTAAAAAGTTGTCCAAACTTCAAATAGAGCACAAACCATGTAAGCACGTCATTTAAATAAATAAATAAATAAAAATTACAAGAAAACTTCAGTGTAGAGGATAGAAATAGACATCGATTACAAGTAAAAGCCAAAGTACCACCACACAGAAGAGGAGGACTCCAGCAACAATAGTAATTGCTGTCGACCGTTTTCTGCTCCCACCATTCTTCTTCTTTTATGGAGTAGTCGGACTTGCCAGTGCTGCAAAATTTGCCCCAAAAAAAGAAAAAAAAAATCAAATTCTATTTATATATGTTGAAAGAGTGGGCTAAAGTGTGAGGGGTTGCTTACCGGTTGCATCCTCAAACACTTTCGCATCTTCAGAATAGGGATCTAAATAGAGAAGATCTGCAAAAATCCTAATTACAAATTTTTATTTAATCATAATTGAACGAATAAAGGAGAAAAATCATAAAGTTCATACCAGGGCATTCGGAAACATTCATAGGCCTATGACATGCGTCCGGAAGACTTAAAGCAAGCGTTGCATTGATGGTCAGACCCAGATTGGGGTTTTCTCTATACTCAACAAACGCGCAGAAACATTTCTTTGCTTTCTCAACATCTAACTTTAGACGAGAACAACAATCCACCGTTGGAGACTTGGTATCGCCTCCAACAAACGGAAGACACAAGCCCAAATCACTCCACTCAGTGGCACATTTATCTTTATCTTTGAAAAAATCTGAGGTACCATGACCATCCATGGTCATCACTAACATGGACAACAAGAGTAAGCTAGTTGCCATTGAGAGAGAGAGAGTGTGGGAGAAGACCGAGTGAACTAGTGGTTATGGGTTCTGTAGACAATGCAAAACCAAAGGAGACAATGCAACAAGAGTACGGTGGAGAGAGAGTGAAAGTGTTGACGGTTATGGGTTCTGTAGACAATGCAAAACCAAAGGAGACAATGCAACAAGAGTACGGTGGAGACAGTGTGAAAGTGGTGATGGTTATGGGTTCTGTAGACAATGCAAAACCAAAGGAGAGAGAGTGAACTACCCACAGTCTTTAGGTCCCCACCCCCATTCAATGAGCCAAGTTATTTCCAAGCTACCGATTAAATTAATATCTGATCAAATGATCTGATTATTTAATGAATTTTTGTGGGTCTAAGTTATTGAGATTTAACTTACTCACTTTATCATGTTTTTTATTATGATTTCTAACCCCCCCCCCTTTTTTTTTGGGCTTAGATTCTTGTAGTTGCTTATTTTGGGGGGCTAAGTTTTGTTGTTTAGGTTTATACCTAAGTTTTTGATTTGTGATACATAGAAATTTCACCCCTCTAACAACGTTTTTAAAAGATTTTCCAATATAATTTCAATATTTTATGGTTTTTTTTTTCAGATTTTATATTTTTTATTTATTATTTAAAACTTTAATTTCATAGTTTCAAATTTAATTTTAGGAAAACAAAATGAAAATGAAAAAGGGATATTTAAATTAATTTTAGCGTTAGCGATTAAGGTTAGGGATTATTTAATAATTTAGGTTTGGTTTAATGAATTATTTGATTATTTAATTATAACTTTTGTTTTTGATTTTATTTTTATAATTAATGATTACTAGGTTTTGAGTTAATCTATTCAATTCATAAATTATTTGATTTATATGGTACTACTCATATTCTTGAGCACTTACTGGTCTGTGTAATGAAACGCTATTAGAACTTAATTGAGACTAAAAGTTTTTAATCCACACCCAAAGTCAAATTTAGCCTATATGTTCTTACAAAAATTAAAAAAAAAAAAAATTGCCCCTATGTTAATTACTCCGTAAGCGCCTACAAAGTAAGCATGCAAAATTAATCTAGGTAGGCTTTCCAACAAGTGAAGCGGATGGCCCTTTGGTTTTTACTTTCTTTTAGAGAAATGTTTAATAAAATTTAAAAAATAAAAAATAAAAATTGATTCTGCGAATATGTTAGAGTCAAGTCAAAAAAAAAAAAAGACCCTCGTCCCATATGCAATGTATCATCTCAGTCTCTTTTGATCACCAAATAAATTCTCTCGGAAATTTTCTTTTTTTTTTTAATTTTCAATCAAATTAATTTATTTTCTAAAAGGGTCTCTCTTTCTTTGCGATATAATTTAAATTAAAATTTTCAAAAGCTTATAAAATTATTATTTAAAATATAATAAAATTGCTACTACAAAAGCTGTGGAAATTTAAGTATTATGACTTTAGCAAACACTAATATTGGTTAGTGTAAATGTGAGGAATAAGTATGCATGAGATTTAAGTATGAATAATATGTATACTCAGCATAAAACCAGTCAAATGTCAAGTACCATCATCATTCAATTCCAATCAGCATCAATCGTTATCAAATCATCCTCAAACCATTAATGAACTCATTGCTCAATTACTCCTTTTCTCAAGTCTACCTATCCCCACAGGCCACAATCGTGCCATGCGAATGTACCCATGTACTGGCATCAGTTGGTCAGACAACCAACGGCAGGGCGTAAAAATTGAAATGTACATGGAGTGGATTTATTATTATTTTCTCTTGGACGATTTTAGGAGGGTATTAACAACTAGACATTTTTTTATATAAATTAAATATAAATTATAGACCGACCATATTTTATATAAAATTTATCTTATTATTTTAAAATTACTTTATTCGATTTTAATAAAAGTATTTTAATTGATTCAATATTTTTAAATTTTTAAATTTAATATCTTATTAAATTTACTGTCATTTTAAGTTAATTCACTTAATTTATAAATTTTTTGATCTATATGACATTAGTCAGGGTTATTTCTTTTAACATTAGGTCTAGGATAGAAAATTATATTGATATTGTTGTTTTTATTTGAATCATAGAAATGATAAAATTGAATTTTAGTAAATTGATTTTTGAAGTTGATTTTTTTTAATTGTTCTCAAAAAATCATTTCTTTAAATTAAAAAAAAAGTAAAAAAAAAAATTGAATGGACTTCAAAGTCGATTTTGATTTTTGCAAAATAGACTTGAGAAATAAATAAATAAATAGATAAGAGGGTGAGGGAGAGAGAGAGAGAGAGTGTTGGTATAGCAATGACTACCATGAAAATTGATATCTTGGGACTGATACGACAATGACACAGAAAAAGTCTCAATTGCTTACCATGAAAATTGATATCTTGGGACTGATACGACAGTGACACAGAAAAAAATTGCTTATTTTGCTATTATATTCTTGAAGAAGAAAAGAGAGAGAGGTTTTTTTTTTTTTTTTCCGACGATAAGAGTTATTTTTTTCACTAGCATCTCAAACAAGAAAAATAAGGGTTAGAGAGTGAAAGACTAGAGGGGTCCCTCTCTCTAAAAATAAACCCCTAGTTCCTGCATTTGAATATTGAATTTATTAAAACTTTTCCTCAAAAAAGAAAATTTTTTGCCTTGTTTCTGAAAATAAACCCCTATTTCTTTGATTGATTGAGGTTCTGAAACAGCTTCTGTCAAAAACTTAGAGCACAGAAATTTTTTCTTACTTTTTCAAAAATTTTGAATTTTTATTATTAAAAAAAAGGGTCAAAAAGTCAAATATAAAGTGGTTATTAGTTATGAATATTATAGAAAAAGGTCAAAATATATATAAAAAAATATTATAATAATAAAAATAAATAAAATAAGTCAAGACAAATTATTTACAAACAAGGCGTTTGACATGTAATGTGACAGCTCGAAGTATGTGGTGGTGGTGGGTTGGGATACGTCCGCGTAGGCATTACTAATTTTACCCCTTTGGATGATTTTAGGAGTGTATCAGTAACTAGTAATTTTTGATATTTTTTTAAATATTTTTAACTAATTTTACATAAATTAAATAAGTTATGAACAGATACATCTTATTTCTTATAAAATTTATCTTAATATGATTTTAAAATTATTTATTTGATTTTAAGTGTATTTTAATTGGTTCAAAACTATTTAAAATTATAAAATCTAATATTTTTATTAATATTAACTATCATTTTAAGTTAATTCATTCAAATTATAAATTATTTGGTTTATATGAACTTATATTCTTAAGCACTTACTAAGTCCTATGTCATGAAATACTATTAGAACTTAATTGGGACTAAAAGTTTTAATCCATACCCAGGTCAAATTTGGCCTATATGCTCTTATAAAAAATAATAATAAAAATTAAATTTAAAAAAGAGGCACATATGTGAATTGCTTTGTAGTCGTGCACAAAGAGAAGCTGGCATTTTTTTTTTTTTTGGTACCGTATCAGAACAATCGGAAGAGGTGTGAGGCTGCTCAAACAAGATTAATTAATTATCCAAATATCGGTAATCAAATAAAAAAATTATCTGCTTACTATTTATACGTTTACATACAGGGGTGGACCTATGTAGGGCTCAGGGTAGGCAATTGCACCTCTCAATTTTTTAAAATTATTTATGACCCATATATATTTTATTCCTACTTAATTATAATTTTATACCTTTGCCTACGTTTATTATTTGAATAAATATTTTATAAATTTTTTGCATCCCTGTCTTTGGGTATTGGGTCTACCTCTATTACATAGTCACAAGCATGTTAGAATCAAAAAAAAAAAAAAAAAAAAAAAAAAAAAAAAATTGTAGTTCCAAAATTCTGCATATGTGTTAGAGTCATAGGGGAAAAAAAGAGAGAGACCCTTATCCCATATGCAATGTATCTTCTCTGTCATTTTTTTGAATTCTCTCAAAAATTTCTTTTTTTTTTCAATTTTCAATCAAATTTAATTTACTTGTAAAAGGTCTATCTCTGGTTTTTTTTTTTTTTAATAATAACTTCAACTTGGGAGCCTATCTTGACCTATTATTTATGATCAATGATTACATAATTAATCATTTTAAATTATTATTACATAATTAATCATTTTTTTAATAATAATTTTATCTCTAATTTTTTTTATATTTTTTATATTTTTAAAAAATAAAAAATTTAAAAAATGTTTAAAAATTCATATTTTTCATTTTTTATTTTTCTCCAATAAAATTAAAAAAATTTTAAAAACATAAATTTTATTTATAACAAAAAATAATAAAAAATAATTTTAAAACTATTTTTTATTTCTCTTCATAGATTGAAAAGTCATGTTTTTCAATTTTTATTATTTAAAATTAAAAATTAAAATATTTAAATACAGTCTTACGGTTTTTAAAAAAAATCTTATTTTTTTTACAACTAAACATACCCTAATATTTTTAATTTTTCTTTCTTAGTTGGGCCTAGCTGGTAATTGGATTTCTTGTCGTGGGTTTTTGTTTTGCTGCTGATCAAAAAGAAAAGTTTGATTTTAAAAAAAGTTGATGCGAGAGAAAAAGATTTGAAAGATATTTAATATTACAATTTGATATCACCTTTCTCCTTTTTTCTCACCACTTATAAAAGAGTTGCCTCCCTTCTTTCTGCTTTCACCCTAAACACCATCTTTTGTTCCTACTCGTCCAAAGATTTTTTATAACACCACCATATATTTAATCAAATTAAATATTTAATATAAATAATTTAATTTAATAATTTAATATATTATTTTATATTAATTTTTTCTAATTATTTAATATATTAATTTTTAACAACTAAATACAAAAAATTAAAAATTTAACATTTTATAAAATTATTTAATTTGATAAAATAATTACAAGTATGATTAAATAAATCAGAACTTGCGGACTACAGACCCAAAGATCTTTTATAAAACGAAGGTATGGTATAACATCACGTATTTAATTAAATTAAATATTTAATGTTCAATTATTATACACTTGAAGTTAAGTGTATTGATTTAATTTGGACAATAATATATTAAGTTATTTTCTGTCTAGATATTACTTTGGATGTTATTTCGTCTTATTTGGTTTATTGGTTTTAGTACAATATAAGCATAATCAGATGTCATATGTAATTGTTTAAATTCAATGTTGGAAAGTGACTGTATGTGTATAAATTGTTGGATCAATGTAGGATTGGTTTATTATGCAACGTTGGATGCTTCGTTTCCGCATTTTTATTATCCACCGGATTTTGTTTGGATGTAAACATTAGCTTTTAAACATAAAATCATTGAACCACGTTGATTGCTCAGCTGAAAAAAACTGAGTTTCTTTAAAACAACCCCAGAAGAAAACACAAAGTCCATTGTCTTTAAAGATATGTCGATCCTTGAAGGAATACCTTATAGAAAAAGGCGAAAGAAGAAAGAAAAAGAAAAGAGAAAACCCAAAAAAAAACATAAAATGACCGAACTATATTATTTTGTGAAGTATAAAATCATTGATAAGAATGAAATTTATTCTGCACTGACTTTGTATCATCCAATGACTATTGTGATGGAATTTTCATGGTGGAATATTCTGCAAATTGTGTGTAAGTTTATGGAATATTGTCTTGATTCTTGAACAAGTTGACCTAGCGATTTATCCCGTCGACCTCATCACATGTTATTGGAATATGTCAGCTACCAAAATCCTGACTCGTGTTGGAATTTTCTTTTCCTGTTGGTTTGTTTAGACTTATTTTAACCGAAAACTTCTCCATTTCAATTTTTTTTTATACGTGGCCCCATTTGGGTGTCTCTGAAAAATGCTATTTTTTTCTATTTTGTAAATATTTTTTAAACAAGGCAAATTTTGTAGGAAGTTCTCTTTGTAGCATCTCTTCTAATTCCCTTTAACCTTGTAGAAGTTTCTCAGAACCTTAAAATTTTTAACTTTTCTTTCCTTTTTTTTTGGATTTTTTGGTCCCTAAAATTTTTTTTCTTTTTTTTTTTTTTTTGTTTCTTTTTTTTTAAGGTTATTTTTTAATGTTTGTGATGGCATCACTTTGGTAGCAACTTGATCATGATCCATATTCATCTTGCCAATTATAATTTTAGAGGAAAAAAATCCTTTCTTTGGATATACAATGTTGCTTCTGTTGGGTATTTTCGTTTTTGTTATGTTGCACGTCTTTTATAGTTTTGACACAATGAATGTGCTTTTCTCGGTGGCAGGATGCTCCTGTAAAGCCTAATTTGGTAATTGTTTATTTTGGAGGCAATGACTTAATGGGTCATCACTCTTCTGGCCTAGAACCTCATGTACCGCTCCCTGAATATTTTGAGAACATGAGAAAAATAGCATTGCATCTCAAGGTACCTTTCTTATATCTTAACAGTGCTTCTTTCATGAGAGAGAGAGTCTCACAGAACATGCCTGTTATTCTAGGTAGTTGGTCTTCTTTGAAAGACCCTTATTGTTCAGTTGAATCAAGAGGTTTAATTAAAAGGTTCCAAGATGGTCTTGGCTAGTGCCTTCACTAACACTGTGTTGTGCTTGCATTTGTTTCTTCAAGAAAGTTTGATCCATCAATGAAAAATAAAAAATAGAAGGGAGAGAATATTAAAAAAAATGGAAATTGCAAAATCTTTGGTCCCTGTCCATCTTCCATTACACAAAAGCAGTCAAATGACTGAGACAAAAAATGAAAGAACGGTAATTTTGGCATCTAGGACAGCAGAAAATCACTTCAAGGCTGTGGAAATGCTTTAAACTATTGATCATAATTGCTCCTTGAATTCACTTTGGCTTATATTTCTGTCATGGGGCCACCATTGTGGTCAACTTGGCGTTGTATTTCTAAAACTAAGATTGTTCTGATGCACTATCTAACACAGATTATTTGAAAATCAGAGCCTTTCATATACAATACGAATCATATTTCTTAGTTGTCCTCCTGTCAATGAAGACAAAATCCACCAAACGACGAGGAGCTAATGTGGATCAAGTCGTCTGTCAACTAAAGTGTGCTGTGGAAACGGAGGGTGCGTTTAGCACTTCAACTAATTCTTCTTCTTCACCTCAAGTGATTTTCGCACCTATACTTGTCAAGGGTTTATTTTGTTGGAGTTTCAAGAGATGGGTATTTTTTCAGAAACCCATTTTCATTAAACCTCAATCTTTCCAATTTATTATCTTATTTTTCTCCTTTGGCTTATGTTTTAAGTACAGTCATTTTTGGATTGTCAAATACCACTCTAGCATTTTCTAAATACTCAGATTTCATGTAAAGTACACAATTACGATATGGAATGCATTCTAAATTATTTTCATTGATTGATTTCTATATATCTTCCTTCAAAATATGCAAGAAATGCACATGACAATCGGACATTATCAACCCAAAAATGAGTATTGCTATCTTGTTGTTCCTATTCCTGTTCTTGATCTTGTTCTTGTTTCTGTTCTCCTTGATAATTTATCATTTCCATGTTAGTATAAAAAATTCTAAAAGTGTGCTCGTATATATATTTATTTGGTCAAATAATCCATTTTGGACAAATTTGAATGTTGAATGCTCACTTGAAGCTACTTCTTTTCCTTTACTTAAAGGTTCTGCTTTTAGAGGCCATTTAAAGGTTTTAGGAGTTTCACTAAGGTTTTGATAATAGTACTGTAGTTCTGACTTTTAGAACTATTGTAATTTCGAGATTTTGTATAAATATTGTAGTTCTGATATTGTATAAATATTGTAGTTCTGATATTGTAGCTAATATCTTAATTATTGTAGTTCTGATATTGTAGTTTTGATATTGTAATTCTGAGATATAATGCTATTGCAAAATATCAAAACTATTATTGTTCCTATTCTTGTTCTTGTTCTTCTTCTTGTTTCTGTTCTTCTTCTTAATCATTTATCATTTCCACGTTAGTATAAAAAATTCTAGCAGCATGCTCATATATATATTTATTTGGCCGAGTAATCCATTTTGGACAAATTTTAATGTTGAATGCTCACTCGACGCTACTTCTTTTCCTTTATCTTCAAAGGTTCTGCTTTTAGGGGCCATTTAAAGGTTTTAGGAGTTTCACGAAGGTTTTGATAATATTATTGTAGTTCTGACTTTCAGAACTATTGTAGTTTTGCGATTTTGCATAACTATTGTAGTTCTGATATTGTAGCTGATGTCTTGATTATTGTAATGCTAATATTGTAGTTCTGATATCGTAATTCTGATATATGATGCTATTGCAAGATATTAGAATTATTATAGTATTGAAAATAGTATTGTAGTTCTGATATTGTAGCTAAAATTTTGCAGAACTATATTGTAGTTTTGATATTTTGCATTGGTATTGTAGTTCAGATATAGTTGTGATATCTTACAATATCGTAGTTTTGATATATTGCACAACTATTTTAGTTCTGATATCTTGTAATATTTATTGCAGTTTCAATATTTTGCAGAACTATAGTAGTTTTGATATCTTGCAACAATTATTATTGTAGTTATGATATACTGAAGAATTTTGTAGTTCTGATATCTTGCAACTGGCAATACTATTGTAGTTCTAATAAAATATTGTAGTTCTGATATTTTGTATAATTATTATAATTTTGATATCTTGGAATAATATTGCAGTTCTGATATGTTTCAGAACTATTGAATATGTTGCAGAACTATTGTAGTTCTGATATCTCTTGCGATAGCATTGTAGTTCTGAAAACAGCATTCATATCCATCAGACTCAAACTTGTACATCATGCACCTAATTTCACAATTTGGAGTAGCCATTAAATGACAAATTTACAAGGTATATGTGGTAAATATGGCAGGAATCTTTCATAAGTTGTTTCTCTTTACCTGTTCCAGTTGATGTCCCTGGTCGCATTCTTCGCCTCACACTTTGATTCATTCAAGTTCGTATATACAACAGCAATGTGACTGTGGCCCTTCTGAAACTCATTTAGGATATCATAAAGAGGCATATTTTCCGAAAACCAGGAAAAATGTAGAAAGAAATGAAATAACAAGACCATGTACAATGACTCAGAATGTGAAATGAGACACAAGATGATCTTTTTTTCCAATTAAAGGAACATTATAATGTTCGATGCACCAGGAAAGTATTGTGTGTCCTCGAAACAAACCATATTACAGCCCAGGCCTATGCTCATGGCATGGAACAAGAACTCACAAGAAAACATTATCATTCCTCTCGTGATAGATGAGAATCTACAATTGTCCTGTCTACCAGAGGTAGCATTTGCCTGAAGCATACATCAATTGCAAGAGTCAGGAATTGAATCTCACTGCTGAAGGCCCAAAGGAGCATATACATCAAGCAACAAAATTACGCAGAAGGTGAATTTCAGCCCAAATCTACCACTCACTGTTTATATGCCTCTCCATCTATCTTTTCATTACCCAGTGGGAAAAAGAAATCCCATTGTTATGCTCCTAAAACTACAATAGATATGTGCTGTGGATAAAATGCAGTATAGAGAAATCTAAGGTGATATAAGGCTTTCTCGTAAGGCCAGTGCAGTTGATAGTCATTTTCTAAGATATGCCACACATTGTAAATCAAGGACGCCCTCATCATACACACAATTGAAATATTATGCATACCTAGGAATTTTTCTTATCATCATTCTCCTTATCAGAACATCCTCATCTGGATCGACCATTAATAGAGTTTTAACCTGCCCAGAAAGGGGTTATAAGACAACTTCTAATCTAAACCACTCAAAAGAAGATTAACTTAGAACAGTAAAAAATATTTGAACTCCAAAAAATCTTAAAAATTGACAATGAAAAAGGGAAAATAAATATTAATGTAGTCTAAAACCAATCCAAATTACAGAAATATTCTTAAAATGGTCAAAGATAACAAGGCAAAGGAAGCACAAGGCGTGCTCTGCGGTGCTTAGTGGTGTTATGCAAAGGAATCAGATTAAACAACTCGGTTTATGTCAGCTCAAATCAAATCAGGATAAGTTCTCTTCCTACCTTATGTAAAAATAAAAAGCAGTTCACTCATTCTGTGGCCCATTAACAAGCTGTGCATCATATTAAGCGTGCAACCAATGTTGCACAGTTAAAAACCTACAGTTGCGAACGCAATTTTATTTTGGATAGTTATGCATGCAACATTAAATTAATTTCATTCTAAAAGTCAACAATAAAAAACCACATATCTCCAACAAGATGAGATGCAGGAGCTTAACTGCTCTATCCCCAACTCATACTTTAGTCAATGCCTTATCTTTCTATTGGAATATGTAATTCAGTGCTATTATTCTAGCAAATGATACTTATTCCCTAATAGTAGATGAGAGAGTGGAAGGGAGCAATGCAAATTCAAGATATAAAAATAGATAAAATAAATCAATTCATATTCAATTGGAACTTGCATTGTTGTGGGCATAAAGAAAGAATATAACCAGGATAAGTCCAACTATGTTGGTAGGATTGCCAAAATAAACTGGAATTCGGCTATGACCCATGGTAATCATAGCATTCAGGGTATCCCTGAGAAGGACAAGTGAAAGAAAAGATGTCAAGCAATAAAATTCATATCCAAAAAATAACAAGCATATTAGACATAAAGAAGAAAACCCACAAATTAAGAGTTCCATCCAGACTGAGGGAAAATGCCTTTGATATTGCAGTCATGGCATTCTTTGCGGTCTTTTCGGTCAGTTCAAGTGCTCCAGAAATGGTGGTAGTCTCATCATGGGTTAAGTCTCCACCTTTCCCAAGCTACAAGAAGGAGATCAAGAAAAAGCGAAAAATTAGGCCACATATATTTCACATGAAAACCATATCCCTTACAGATAGAATTCAAGGGAGTACCTCATTTCCATGAAAATCTACAAATGTCTTAAGCTCAGCTCTACGCAACAAAGAATGCCCTTTACCCAGCATCCAATCAAGAAACTGCACAAAATTGAGATTTGAGATAAAGGATTTGAACCACTTGACTCATTGAACTGAAGTTTCAGCATTTTTACCACCCATTATCTAGGGCAACACATTATAGTGAGCTAGACCAAATACAGCACGCATTGCACCCCATTTCACAGAAAGAAGTGTTGACAACATTTTACATATATCGAAGCAGCTATCTTCAAATTCAGCACTCCATCTACATGAATATAATAAAGCTGTAACCAGAAAAACGATGAACCCAAGCAAAACCTTGCTAATAGGATAGGCAACTGGGAAGAAAACCCAGAGAAAAAGACACACAAGGGGAGCCAACATTGCTCCAACAGCCTCTTGAAACTAAAATAGTTCTGCAACATTACTATTACAACGTATCAAAATTATGCAAGATATTATGAACCATAATATTGCAAGATATCAAAACTACAACATTTCCGGAAAATATTAAAACTATAACAAAAATTGCCCAGAATTCAATTCTAGTAATAGTAGTCACTAACATTTTAAGAAGAACATTTCAAAATCAGTATTAGCATCACACCAGGCAGGCTACACACTGGATAAACTAATGCATGACGTGGTACATGCGTGAAAAATAGGCTCATACCACTATTTCATCAGAAATCTGAGAACATGTAAAGAATTTACATTCCTAAAAAGAAAAATTCTGAAATTTAATAAATTAATTTACTTGAATAAGCTACAAGGCAACATCTGTGAAAAAATCAAAATTTGTAGACATCAAAAAGAATTTCTTGTTTCAGTTAACAGAGACACCAAGAATGTCAACCATAATGCAATGCAGTAGTCTACTTCTGGAAGTTGAGAGGCAAAATAGAAATAGGGGACCATATAAACTAAGCAATAAACTCATGTTTGGACGTCAAGAAGAAATATCAATAATCATGTTTGGAGGTCAGGAAGAAATATGAATAACCTAAAGTTCCTAGGTCAATAACTTTAAATTATGAGCAAAATGATTGTTAGTCAACTGTGAACCAAATAAAAAAGAAAGATGCAATGGATTCATGTAAATTCAGAACATATATGATGATAACACAGAAAAGGGTGAATAAGTCGTGCCAAGTGATTGCAGAACAAAAATTTAACTAAAATACTGAGATTAGATCCGGGAAAAAGGCCGCATCAAAAGTACTCTAGGAGCATATTTCTTTTGCTTCCTTGGCCTATATTTCTCCTGCAAAGAGACTGAAACTTGAGGATGCATTCCCAGTCACCCCAACTTAAAATTAATAATAACCAAGTAAAAGAAAAGCAAATCAGAAAAAGCCCATCCAATGCCATAAGAGATTACTTGTGAAAAAGCAGTTTTCTTCTCAAATGTTGCGCTATTAGCAATAAGAGGTTCCACTAACCCTGTCTGCATCAACAAATAAGCATTAACCCGGATGCAACAGACGCAGAATGAAGCATGAGAGGTAGGGGAATCAAGCCAACACCCTCACCCGCATTCGCATTTCATCAATATCTGCAGCACGAAGACCGTATGCTTTATTGTTGTCAACTATTGATCAGTTGTTTCTGCTCTCTTCCACCAATTGCCCCTCTCCTTTCCCTTGAAAATCAACATCTAAATAGGAAACATTCATTCAATAAAGATCTCAAATATCCAGTTGGCTACCTAAAATTTTACACGTTTAGGGGGTCCAACACAAACAAGCCCAATTCTAATTTCAGAGGTAAAAGTACAACCTTCGGAGAAGTGATGAAGGTGAGACAGAAAAGGACCTTTGTCTCCTTCCCATGTGACTCTAGGGTTTTGACTCAACTCTTTTTCTCTCGATTGATTTTAGGGTTCTTCAGAGAGAGACCAGATTCGAACAGAAAATATAGAAAAAAATTCCAAGAATGATGACGAAAGGAGAATCAATGGAAGGCGTAGATGTGCGTGCAAAAATCAACAGTGAAGGAGAACCCCCTTTTGCACCTTGACAAGCAAAGACGAATGGCTCTCTTCAACTTCTGTACGCGTAGAGATGGAGATCGGAAGAGAGAGAACCTACCTTTTTAGTCGACTAAAACACTAAATCATAGTTTAGTCGACTAAAATTTTGGTTAGCCGACTAAAGATATTGTTTTATTCGATTAAAAATGATATTTTTTGTCGACTAAAACTATTAGTGTACTAAAAATTCTTTAATCGATTAAAAAATTATTTTATTTCAAATAAAAAATATTTTTTTCTGTACATTTACAATTATATACTAATTTTAATTTTAAACATATCAAAATACAGAATTATATTCACATTCACCCTTGTTGTTAAGGTGAATACTAAAAAGAATCGAATGTACAATTATAAAGCGAGTACGCAATGGAAGTGAATACACGTTAAGTAAATATAGTTAAGTTTAGAACTGTTCTAATCGACAAAACCATTGAATACACTAAACTACATCATGAAAAATACATCAATTCTGTAATTCACAACTAGAAACTATGCCAATTCTGCAAACAGTCCTATAGTAATCACGTAAAATAATCCCAAAATCAAAATAGTACTATAATTGAAATATAAGCATTTATAAGTCAGTGATTAGTTACAAGTATCATGATAAAAAAATATTAAAACTATGAAAAACCTCAATAACTGTTATATCAAAACTATCTTACAAGATAGTTTTGATATAACTACTTGTAATTTTGATCACTTTTGTTCGTGATAATAATTTGTTGGTGTATTTATTTATGAGTTATTTATTCGAGAATGGTAATATAACAGGCAACGGAGATTCGTATGTGAGTTATTGACCAACGAAATATTATTTGTGTACTATGACATGGGTTTAGAGGACAAAGAAAATTGATTCGTTGACCAAGAAGCCTTGGTCGACTAACCAATGGTCTTCATGGAGTACTACAGAACTGTGGGAGAATATATCTAGTGCAGTTCGGTTAGGAAGTGGCTACAGAACTACAAATAGTTTTGTTTAAGCAGTCAAGCATAACTGTAAAATGTGAGAAAATGATTGGTTGCAGAACTATCAATAGTTTGTTTAACTACGAAAAGGTAACCGCAGAATGTGAGGAAAAACTTAACAATGTATTCCACAATGATAAAAGAATACAGAACTATATTTTCTACTAAGTATGATTGTAATTTCAAATTTGATACAGAAATACTATGATAAGTCAAGTAAAATTCAAGTACTTGCATTTTAGTAAAATCCAAAAATCACCAAAATCATCAAAACCCTAAAATTCTTATTTTAATAATCAATGAAATTAAAATTACATAGTGCATGGCTAAACAGTTTAGTCGACTAAGGAAAACTTTAATCCACAAAGATCTTCCTAATTGACTAAATTTGGTTTTCTAGTCGACTAAGAAGTTTAATCAACTAAGGGATTCCATAGTTGACTAAGAAGTTTAATCGACTAAGTATTCCTTAGTCGACCATTTTAAGATGACAAAAACATTAATTTTATTTAATATTTCTCATGCATGAATTTATTTTCTATATGAAAATTTTAATTTAAAAATAAAAAAATTTAAGAAAGGAAAGAAAAAAACCTCCACTAAGGACACATTTAATTAAAAAATAGAAAAATATGTTTTTAAAAAATATTATAGATGTTTTTTTAAAAAAATAAAAAAAACATTTTTATTAATATTTTTTTATATTTAAAAAAATATAACAATAATTTTTTTGATATTATGATATTAAAACAATTTTTTTAAAACATCTATAATATTTTATTAAAAATATTACAAAATATAAATAAAAATGTTTTTAAAATGTTTTTAAAATTTTTAAAAAATAATATTTCTTAAAAATATTAATTTTTTAAAATATTTTTTAAAAAACATCGATGGTATTCTTTTTTAAAATATCATTGAAAAAGACAACAAAGAAAAAAAAGATGCAAAAATTATTATAGAAGGTTTTTAAAAAATATTTAAAAAAATAAAAAACATTTAAAAACAATTTTATTTATATATGTTGATATTTTTAAAAAATATAACTATAATTTTTTTATAATATTTCTTATATTATAATATTAAAACAAATTTTTTAAAAAATTTATAATATTTTATAAAAATATCACAAAATATAAATAAAAATATTTTTAAATTTTTGAAAAAAAAATGTTTCTTAAAAAGATTAATTTTTTAAAACTACTTTTTTAAAAAACATTTTTAATAAACATTTAAAAACAATTTTGTTTATAATTTTTGATATTTTTTTCAAAAAAAATATAACTATAATTGTTCTATAATTTTTCTAGTATTATAATATTAAAACAATTTTTTAAGAAAATCTATAATATTTTATTAAAAATATAACAAAATATAAATAAATATATTTTTAAAATGTTTTTAAATTTTTTTTAAAAATAAAATTCCTTATAAAAATTAATTTTTTAAAACTATTTTTTAAAAAACATTTATGATACTTTTTTAAAAAATATCATTGAGAAAGAACAAAAAAAGGGGGGAAAAAGAGGTTGCCTTAGTCGACAATGGCTTGGCAATCTCTTTTTTGTTTTTTTTTTGAATGATATTTTTTTTAAAAAAAAAATATTATAGATGTTTTTTAAAAAATAGTTTTAAAGAATTAATATTTCTAAAAAATATTAGTTTTTAAAAAAAATTTTAAAACGTTTAAAATATTTTAAAAATATTTTTATTTATATTTTTTGATATTTTTTTAAAAAATATAATTATAGTTTTTCTGGCATTATAATATTAAAATAATTTTTAAAGCACTATAATATTTTATTAAAAAATCACAAAATATAAATAAAAATATTTTAAAAAATATTTTAAAAAATTTTTGAAATAATAATATTTCTTAAAAATATTAATTTTTTAAAACTATTCTTTAAAAAACATCTATGACATTTTTTTAAAATATAATTGAAAAAAAAAACAAGAAAGAAAAATAGCAAGATGCAAAAAATGTTATAGATGTTTTTTATTACCAATGAAAGACTTTGTCACATAAAAAAAAAATTATCATATTGCAATATTATAGTATTTTTTTACTATAGTATTATTATTATAAAATTATAAAATTATTAGTAGGATACAAAAATTTTTTCCTTGACCGAACAACTAAACAAGCACTCTATAACTGAATAACCAAATATTTTATTTCTGCACCAAATCAGAATTATAATGTAGTTCTGCAAATTATCAGAAAGTTATGCACTAGATCAAAACTATATTGTAATTTTGAAAGATATTAGAGCTATTGTCTCTATGAATACAAAACTGGATCGACCAAAGTGAAAAATATAAGAATTATCGAAAAAGTGCTTCTCAATTATCAAAACTATACTATTACAGTTCTGCATTAAATCATAACTATATTATAGTTTTACAAGATATTTGAACTATAATATAGTTCTGTATCAAAACTCTTTGTAGTAGTTTTGCTTCCAATCCCCAAACCATTAAAAAAAACAAAATAATAATATTATTAGTGTCAAATAAAAATCTCAATGGGGCGTGGCCAAGTGGCAAGGCAATGGGTTTTGGTCCCGCTATTTGGAGGTTCGAATCCCTTTATATCAAAGCTCTTTATAGTTCGATTCTTTTTTTTTTTCCTTTTTTATGAACTACTTTTATATACATGGTTCTCTAATTAAAGGGCAACGAGAGAGAGAGAGTACTTATGTGAAACCATATCGGAGAATAACCTCAAAGAGCTTTGGTACAGAACTATAAAGAACTTAAAATTTTTTGTATGGAACTACAAAGAACTACATTATATCAATGAGAGCTATTGTTCAGAACTACAATGTATTGTTAACAATACATTAAAAGAGTTGATATGGAGGAAAGGCATCAAGAAATTTTTAGTCAACATTCCTAAGAGAATCAGAACACATCCATTAAAAATACTTATGTACTTTTAATTCGGTACAATTATCATAGACTTTCAATATATATGATGGATGTATATTTTTAATTTGGCTTAACGATTTCGCATTATGTAATTGATCCCTCTCACGTACTTGCTCTATGTGTACATTTTTTATTTCATTTGAGGATTTCGAGCTTTTATCGTTCTTTAATTTTCCTGTGATTATAGTTATGGAGTACAGTCATTCAAATTTTACCCCATGCCCACGAGATACTAGTGTCTTGACTTTACGGTCCTCACATCGACCTTAGTCTATATGGGAGACTGAGAGTGATACCTCGTTAGAGGTGTGACGTTCCAACCATGGGTTTTGGGTTGCTAAACCCCATGTTGTTAGGGTATATGAGATTTTGTTATAGACGGGTTTTTATAGTCTCTATAGATGTGGACATATTCAGTACGATCATATGTTTATTACCGTTTTTGTCAAGACATGAGGATAAGAGATGATTACTTTTCACTTACCGGTTAGCGAGGCTACAATTATGTTACATGGCGTTTTCGTTCTTCTCGGGTTGCCTATTGATGGAGATGCAGTTACTGGGTTTGACTACTCTCTTTCTATCGTTGAGTAGCAGGTAAGACTGGCAATTGGACCGAGTCGGCTTGAGCTTGGCTCTAGCTCGGCCAGTTTTAAAGGGTCGAGTTTGGCTTATTTAGAATCGGGCCAAGTTTGAGTCTAATTTTTTAGACTCGATTTAATTAGGGGCCGAGTTTAGACATAAGTAGGTTCGGCCCGATACAAACTCGGTCTGTTTAACATTAAGCAGCATGTAGTGTATGTATGTAGTGTTGAGTGGGTAACTGTTTGTATTTGATCTTTTTTTATTTTTTGTCTCACTGAAGATAGAAGTCAAAGAGTCAAGACCCAAGTAGAGAATCTCTATCCTATCCCATCCCTAACCTAAATCCTGTCTCGTGTATCGTGTGCATGCCCAACCCTCCAACACCTTCCCAATTCAAGATCACATTTTGCATCCAAGAAACAAGAAGAGCTTAACAGCTCATCTATCACATGTCCCAAATTCATTGCCAGATCTAAGGATTTCTCTGTGGATATAACCATCACCTCTACACGAAATCTCAAATTTAAACTTGTAATGAATTCTATGTAAATTTGAAATTGCAATCAACAATTTTGAGTTTTTTTTTTTTAAGAAAATTTAAAGCATATGTCTTTTCTATTGCTTTAACCAAGGTTAAATAAATTAGTTCCAGTATTCAACTGTTTTTTTTTTATTCTTTGGGAAAACCATTCAAAGATCAGTAAATGTTATGGCGTCCATTATACATTCAGGGTAGGGAACCGTTGTGCTGATTTTATGGTCTCCTTAGCTTACTCCCATTCTCAAAGACTTAATGAGTTCATGACTTCTCATCCTCTGGCTGCTTTACTTCCACTCTTAAAGGAATATGTGAAGATAGCAAAGTTCGAAGGATGAGAAGAGTTTTTTTTCAGAATCAAATAAATTGTAATTCAGTTGATTTGGTTTAAAAATATTTTGATTAATTTAAAATTATTAAAATTAAAAAAATTGATTTTTTGTATATTTAAAGAAATTTTGTAGGCAACAAAAAAATTTGTTATTCGCAGTCGGGGCCGAAAAAAAAAAAAAGCCTTTTTAAAATTATTAAAATTAAAAAATTTGTTATTCGAGCCGAGCTCAAATTTAGATTTTTTGAGTTTTCTCGAGCTCGAGTCCATAAAATTTTAAACGAGCCGAGCTCGAGCCTTAGCCTTGGAAAGCTCGGCTCAGAAAACTCGATTTTCAGGCCTAGTAGCAAGATGTTTATTGTGTGTTGTTGGGTTTCTATCCTAGACCAGAGGATTTTTTTGGAGATTGTCTTAAATTGCAGGCTATCATAGATTTTCTTGATTCACATTCTCTGGTTTGAACATCAAATCAGACACTAGTGGAGTATCATGTGCGTGGTCGCATTATGTAGCTGTTGGGTAGTCTTTTTAGGGACCAGTCTGGCTCGAGGGTAAAATTTCTACTGGATCTTGCTTGTATCATATAGTATAGTTGAGGCAGTGCTGTCTTGACAACACTTTACAGAGTCATGTGTCGGGCTTTTATGGATGACGTTAGACAGATTTGTGATTTGGTCTTTCTTATACAAGTGTTCTATCTCCATTTCTTGTATTACTTTTTATTTAATAATACTTTTTGTATATACTATATTATTTATTCAATTTTTTTCTCTTATTAGTCTCAGGAATTGGAGAGAGTGTTCATGTTTACCCTAGTCAGACGTCACACTGTTGATCCGATATCTTCTGCTGACCACCTGCCTCCTAGCCCTAGAGGATTTCTGTACGTAATATTTACTTCAGTTATGTTTTTCCCCTCTATTCTCTTGATTTATTATAATTTCACCTTAACATTGTTTTATTTGAAAATAATTGAGATGCTCCACGTAGTTATGTACATACAGGGTAATTTGTTCTTAGAACATATCGAGATCAGTTAAATCATATGAGAGACACTGGACTGAGTATAAATTTCATCTTTGTCAACCACTTTGGTCACTATAGATCAAACTAACACCATCTTTATTTTTCTTTTTCAATTTATTTGGATGCCATATTTGTATGTCGATCTGGAAGCGTTGTCAGCCTATTACCTTGTCGGCAGCGACATATGGCTTGTCGATGTCCTTCTCATTTGTTTTGAGATTGTGGAGTATCATTTCCCTCAGAGGATTATAAGACAGTTTGGGTTGTTGGGTATGTGCCTTTACCCGTACAGACGGACCAGTAGTTGCACCAGACTGATCGACGCGGGAGAGATAGCTACGATTAGACTAGGATTCACACGGTTTTTTTACAATTGTGGGGTAACAGTAGAGATTGCATCATAGAGAGTGACGAGAATTTCGATGAGCCGAGGATGACAGCTGATTATATATCATGGTATCGTCAGATCACCCGTTTATACATTGCTTACCCTACGCATCATTATCAGCAAGGATCTCGACCTAGTGTGACGTAAATGAAGTATCTTGTAAGTAAAAATAAGTTCACCATTTAATATTATTTTTTTTGTTTACATGATATTTCTTTTCTTTTTATCTTTTGTAGTGCTGTAAGCTCAACCACATGTATTTAGCATCATCTGACATACTTGCAGAGGAAGAAGCGGATCTTAGATTTTGACTTTTCAGAGACATGTTTTGGTGTGCACTTCAGTTTGTCGAGTATCCATCATATGACGATCACTGTCCTTCGACTTCCGTACTAACTGAGCCGATGGACATACCTTCCACTTTAGGTGCTTCGGATACTTATGACAAGCTGACAGAGATACCTATGTTATCTTTCTATCCAACTTTGACACTGATTTCAGGATTTAGAGACGATGTTGACGATACAGTATCAATTGAGCCTCCACAACTTAGTGTTTACGAGCGGTAGCGTCGTCGTCATCGATATTTAGATGATGTTAGTACAGTTGCATTTTTTGAGTTTGATAAGGGTATATATTTAGATGATATACCTCCACTTCCATCTAGTAGGCCGGGTCGTCTTCCCATTAGATGTCAGCCACGATGCAATACTGGGCGACCTCTTTGCGACATTTAGTTTAGGTTTATTATTTCATATGTATTACATTTAAATTTTGTAAACATTAATTTCAATTTTTATAAAAACATTTTTAATTATTTTCTCTTTCTTGTGATAATGGTTGGATATTTAAGAATTTAGAGGTCTATGTATCTTTGGTTGAAATTTTATAGTGGTAATGGTTCAAAATGTTTGGATTGATTGTGATTGGTTATTAGCGTTTAGTTTGATTGTATTTTGCTTGTTGGTATTTGTAGTGTGGTTATTTGTTCATAAATTTTGATTGTTGGTGTTTGAGAATTTGGAGTAGATTGGAATGGTAAATATAGATTTTATGTGTTGGTGTTTGAGAAGTTTTGCTGCTATTAGTTTTATAGGTTTGGATCAACCCGAATTTATCCACGTGTTGGTTTGGAGATAGAAATCTTCGCACTCCGAGAGTGCGAAATCTATATGTTTTTTAAGGTGGATTAAAAAAAGAGAAAATAAGATGATGAATAGTAAATTTCGTAATTTTAGAGTATGAAATCAATAAATTGAAAAAAATAATGATAGTTCAATAATTTTATTTTAAAAAATAATATTTAAGTAAAAATCTCGAAATTTTGGTAGGGAAAAAAAAAGAGGAAAAAAAATTGAAAATGATAACTACCCAAATCTAACAATATGTTTGGATGGAAAGATTTAGAAAAAAAAAAATTAAGAAAGAAAATTATTTGTTTTTTATCGTTTGAAAGTTTTATAGGGAAAAAAAATAAAGAAAATGAAATAATTTTTAATATAAAAAATTTTCTTTCCAAAAATGAAAAGAAAAAGAAAAAAAGGAGAGAAAAAAAGTTATCTCATAAATATACCAAATTTACCCTTTAAAACATAAAAATAAAATTTTTTATTTCCACAAAATCTCATTTATTTTCTCTTTTTTTATAAAACTCTCAAATAAAATAAAAAAATTAAAATTTTCTTTCTATTCCTTTTATTTTTTAACTAATTTTTTATTTTTCTCTAACAGTATATTTGAGAGTTTTGAAAAGAAAAGAAAATGTTAGTTATGAGAAAAAAGAAAAATAGATAAAATTTTAATTTTTTTTCTATTTTATTTGAGAGATTTATCAAAGGAAAGAAAAAAATAGGATTCATTGAAAATAAAAAATTTTACTTTTAAATTTTAAATGATAAATTTAATATATTAATAAGATAATTTTATTTTTCTGAGGAAAATTTTTAATATTAAAAATCTTTTTTTTCTTTTCTCTCTACGCAAGATTTCTAAATTAATTTTCTTTCCTTTCCATAAATTTTTCCGTACAAATATGCCGTAAAACTTCCAAAGCTACCGTCAAGGTTTATCCTCGTCTCAGCCCATGACCACAGTTGCCACTCACCTTCTTCAGCTCCCTCTTTCTCTCTCCCTCATGGCAACGATATCGCACA